>MU551532.1:1251547-1344047 GCA_024362625.1 Silurus asotus
TATATATATATATATAGTTTTGGGCTCATGATAATATTAATAGATATCAATTAGTGTTTGACTCATTAATATAATTCTATAAAAGTTACAACTACTTAACTAAGAGTAAGTCTTTTCACATAAACTGAGTTGATTAAGCAAAGAGTCTTTTCTTGACAAATTATAGCCATAATAATATAACATAGGAAGATTATTTCCAAATTAAATCATAATACTTTGAATAGTCCATTTTATTGCAAATACTTTTGTACTTTGATCAAATGGAGCACTTTGACTTTAGTAATGTTTTACCTAACGTATTTCTTCTTTAACATGGTTTGTGTTCTTCATCCACCACTGGTATCTTACACTTACAAAAAAATGAGCAAGAATACAAGAGTACAGCTGGACGGTTGCCAGTTGTATATTTAACCCTAATTTAAAATCTAAAATTACCTGAAGATAAGGGAAAAGTTTTTGGTCACTTATCACATTTAAATGATTATTTCCTGATATTTTATTTTTTACCCTTGTTTGCATCTATGAACATAACTATCATTTGAATGCCACACACAAAAGTCTTGAAGCAAGTGCTGCACAAAGCCAGTTTCTTCATAGGTCTTAATTTTACTCAACAGTAGAAATAGAAGCTAACCACATCACAGAACACACTACTGTGATCTAATTTCGCCGTGCGATGGAAGACATTTTCCCACGCTTACATATGTACTTGGAACATTTGCTATATAGTTATATATAGTTATTGGGTCAATAAAAATATCATACGATTTTAGATTGCGATCTTCCTAAGTGATTGGAAAAAAAAAAGAGTCTTCCGTGTGTCTGATGAGCAAAAGGAGTTGATGAAACATTAGTCACAGGTTTATATGAACACGCTTGTTTTAGTACGGTATCGTTTTTATATATTAACTTAGACACGGACTTGCATGGCAGATGCTCTAAATAAATTACATATTTTATTATATTATAATATAAATGTTTATATTATAATCATATATATCTATATTAGATAGATAGATAGAGATAGATGTGCCAAATTGTGATGTCTAGACAACTGAGTCGCTCTTGTGGGATGTTCCCGGCCTGCAGTACTCAGCATCTATCAAAAGTGGTCCAAGGAAGGAACAGTGGTGAACCAGCGACAGACCCATGGGCGGCCGAGGCTCATTGATGCACGTGGGGAGCGAAGGCTGAATTGCTCAAGAAGTTAATAATGTTAATGCTCGATGGTCAGGACTGTTTTGGCAGCAAAGGGGGACCAACGCAATATTAATCAGGTGGTGAAAAGGTTGTCCGATCGGTGTGTATAAAGCACACACACCTAAAGTCAGATATTTAAGTGTTTCAAGTCCATAATGCTTTACTATGTTCATGCTGTGTTGCCTCCAAATACAGAAATCAAATGCTGTAAGCTTTTTACTTAGAGAAAAGGGGGAAAAAAACACTACAGGTCTGTCTGATTTTGTATGATTTGTATATTTGACCAGTGCTAAATTAGTCGATTTACATTTACATTCTCTTGCAAAGGGATTTTTTTTTTTAGGGAGGAGATGATGAGGTAAATAATCCACTCAATCTGCCATCATTATTACAGCACCTGTTTCACATGCTTCTTCAAAATCACTGCTTGTGATGCGTTACAGATGTGCCAGCAACATGCACTGAAAAATACACACCAAGGGGCGTGTTTCACTTTGCATAATCACCAGATATGATTGCAACTTATATGTTGTACGAATCTACAGTCTGGGCTGGAAAGCATTCAGCCAAGGCCTTGATTTCTCATTGCATTCTGAATAATAATCTGCAGAGGCAATCATTTGTAAATACTAAAAAGATGATATAATGATATATTAAAAAGTAATAATTTGTGTAAAAAAAAAAAAAAAAAGATTTGCAAATATAACATACTTTTGTAGTTTAATTAAGAGGTTTTATATTGTCCTGTACATCTTAGTCGACTGCAATATAAAGCAGCACATAATATTGCAGAGCTGTGCGCATGCGCGTTTGTACATTTTTACAATTATAACTAAATTTCGTGGCCTAGAATAAAACTTTAGCGCCCTACTCGTCATCAAAACACTTTAATTTAAGTGTTACCTCGTGGTCAGGTGTCTCAGGTTCCTCCTCAGATGGTTTGGTTTGTGCTATAAAATAAAAACAGACAATATTACAGAGATCCCCTGCATACTTGTTAGAACTGTCTCAGTAATACATTACAGCAGGCCGCGGAAATAGATTCGCGAAATATTTTAATAACATAGGCGCAGGGCTACAATTTATTTCGAGTATTACCTTGTGAATCAGACATCTATACGCCTATAAATCTTATACTTGAAGAAAATGTTTTAAAAACACCAGCTATTCGTTTAAAGGGACAAGTGCTTTGTTGTTGTGCGTCCCGATCATTCGTCCGGCTGGAAACGGAAACGTAAATTCTTTTTGTTGTTACAAGAAAAACCGCCCGGTTCAACAGCAAAATAGATGTATCAATGAGTAAATAATTATCTAAGTATTTATATCAGTATATGAACTTATAATATAATCAATACAAAATAAATAGAACACCCGAAATTTCCCCTTGAGGTTTTATTTTATAATACAGCATAACGCCACCATAGTTTTAATAGTGGGGAACATTTCATTGAAAATAATGTTGCTGTGGACAAGGCTCTAAAATTTAGGCATCATAAAATATGAAACCAAGAGACTTGTCTAAATACAATTACCTTTTTTTAGGGGTCGTTTTATCTTCGACTATGGATTCCTGAACTCCTTTACATTCCCACACCTCTGTAATAAGGCTTATGGGATTTACCACACTGTCTTAATAGATTTATCTTCCAAACACGTGTTGAACAGACAAGTAACAAGCAAATTTACTGCATCAACTGACACGTCTTTGCGGTCTAACACAACCCTTTCATTTACAAAATGCACATCGAATGATCGATGGTAAACCACCTTCGCTGTCTGGTAAATTATTTTCCAACTGCCTTATTACTTCTAACCTCCCTGCTGAGGGGAAAAAAACACAGAAATGAATGGTTTCCATAACAAGTACCACTACAAACCCCCAGCTATTTTAACAATTTAAACCATTACGTAGTGTTTGTGCACATCAATAAATCATTATCATCGGAACATTGTACAACCGTATTGGAAACTGGATGTTTAACTACATTCGAATGGCCTCAATTGGTGTCCAACAAGTATAGACAAGCAGAAAGCTTGACATCAGCAGAAAGGGGACATTAGGCTCTTCAATCCAATATTACACTTCTGTCCTAGGTTCTTAACTAAAGCCAAATATTACATAAATATACACATATATAAATACTACCTAGTTTTCTGTATGCATACACAGTTTTTGCATAAATCTCTCTTGCTCACTTGAATTACAGAAATGTATAATCAGGCTTTGTGAAATTAAATGGCTAAACAACATCAACAGGAGCAGCAAGCGAATCCACGTCCACAGTCCTGTTACGTCTGAGCATGTCTTAGTGAGTCTGTCTCTGTGAGCTTCTAATTGTCAGTTTGGATTTGGAGTCCCTGATCATATTCAGCCCCGGTGACTGTGCAGTGAGGCAGCATCTCCTCAACAAGGATGTGCACTAGGCCGGGATTCTGCAGTCGAGGGAGTGAGGATATATCCAATTTCTGCAGCTTCCTGAAAGGAGAAAAATACACAGATGAAGATCTGTACTTTAATATTCTTAAAATTGTCTTGGGCAGTTTCATCAATACGATAAAAACTGGTATCTCTAATGTCAAAAAACAGCAGCATTAAAGCAAAAAAATAAATAAAATTAAATAATACAAATTGAGAAATATGTACTACTTTTCTTCTATCAGCCCCTTCCATTAGGGGTCACCACAGTGGATCATCAGTCTCCTAATTTAATGTGAATTTCTTGTAACACAAAAGTTAATTAAACTTGAGGGTTGATTAAACCTCTATAATGAAAAGAATAAAATAAATAAATTGCACCACCCTGGGCCTGTTGTTGTTAAGAGTCACCATTTGACTGCAATTGTAGCTCACATCTTCTGGGACATGTCTTTCAGCTTTGCAATACTGGATCCGTTCTCCTATATACACTTGCTCAAAAGCTCAGAAAGATTAGACTCTTGTCACCCAGCAATTCAATTATCTAAGGTCTGCCCTGTATTTAGCTCCATCTATCTGGTCCTTAACTCTGACCAGTTTCCCAGACCCTCCTAATAATAAATCATCGCATAGCATGATGGCACCACAACCGTGCTTAATAGTGATCTCCACTTTTCCATGTTTGCTTTGTTGTCCAACATACTTCCTGTAAAAAACTTCCAACATGATTTAATGTGGCTTTTTTATTTTCAAGTAAAGGGTTTCTTTAACAAAATATTTAAATAAGCCCAACTGAAATTTTGAAAAAAAAAAAAGGACCCGCTTCATGTCTCTTATTAGAGCTTACTGAATTATATTGGGATTGAAATCTTTTATACGATAAATTGGATCGTTTTTATTGTACTATAGATTTCTATAGTTTTGGTAGCTGAGATAACATTAAACTCTACTTCATAGCTCTTAAAGTGTTAAATTCTATCCAACAACATTTTTAGTTTTGCAAAGATACTTTGATTTACCTGAGGTGTTGCAGTGCCGCTAAACCCCCCACAGTGATACGAGGGCAGTGGGATAAGTTTAATTCCTGAAGCGTCTCGCCAAAAACATGCAATCGGGAGAGGAACCAGTCGTCAACCTCCGGACAGCCCTGTAGGTGCAGGGAACGCAGATTGTGCTGACTCGCTGTGGAGAGAAATGCTTAAAGGTTGGCATTCGGTTTCAGCTAAATAAAGACCCAACATATCAGCAGACATGGTGTTTATGTTTTATAAAAAATTAAAGTAAATAAAAAGTGACACATTAAATTATCAAGATAAGAAATCCATCCATCCATCTTGGGTCACCTGACCTTTCCTGCTATACGTGGTTCATCTCCAAACTGTTACCACAAAGCTGGAGGCACTCGATTCTACTAGACGTCTTTAGATGTGCTTTAAGAAAAATTTGGATTCACTTGAATTTGGAAACCCAAACCTGTTCCACCACGGCAATGCCTCTATGCACAAAGTGAGCTTCTTGAAGATCTGGTTTACATGCTTTGGAGAGGTAGATCTAAAATGGTCTGCTATAGAGCTCTGATCTCATCCCTACTGAATACCTTTGGGATGATTTGGAACACTGACTGCACCCTCATATTGGGACTAAATGTGGAATGCAATGCTCAAAAATCACATACCAAACTAATGACCAGGGGACCTATTACTTTTGGCAATATAGTGTGTGTGTATACATATACAAATACATATATACACACACACACATTACATATATACACACATTATATATATGTATGCATGTGCTTAGCTGACTTGGTGAATATGGGCATTGTGTATATATATCTGTACCATATATATATATATATATACATACACACACACACTATATTTTATACCACCACATTCAAAGACATCTTATACTATAATTGTGTGCCTCCAACTCTGTGGGAACCACATATGGCTGGAAAAGTCCGGTGTCCCAATATTTTTGTCCATAGATTGTATAAGTTAAAGAAACTTGTTTACCTATAAATCATTGAACTTTTTAAATATATGTGCATTCATAATAAATAGTAATTAATGTGGAACTTCATGAAACAGTTCAGTTCCTGTTATTACCAGCTCTAGTTAGAAAAACACAATGTTCTTTACACAGAACTGAATAAACCCCCTTCGATACATATTACATCAATATCACTATGCAGAACGCTCACCGCAGCAACGCCTAAACAAAGAAGCGTTAAATATGGCATATTTGTCATTTGATTATAATTAATCTTGAGCCTGAGTATGCGAGCATCATGCCATAAAGTCCTTGTAAATCAGCAGGTCAAAGCTTCTCTCATTTCCAACACTGGTATGCATCTCCTGTTGTTATGGTGTATCACTGTAACTACCTCCTGCTGCATTAATAATACACCACGACATTATAATGTAAGCAGTGATGAGACATTTGTACAAAAAGGCAGGAAAGGTACTTCAAAATAAATAAAAAACTCAAAAAAAAAACTGCAGAGCAGTGTTTCACAGGAGTGTTGAAACTTGCAGCACATTTAGCTTGCTGACACAGGAAGCTTCAACATTCACTCAACACAGGAAGGAGGAGGGTCGGCCTTGGTTAAACGGAAAACGTACATTTGCTGCACTATTTGAAATGACCAGGCAGGATTGTCAGAACATCAAAAATAAGCTCATGCAGCATTCCATTAGTGCAGATCCGAATTAGATGAGATGAGACATGATTATCCAACAAACAAACAAACTCCAAGGCAAATCAAAAATGCTATGGAGTAAACAAATATTAAATATACTCATATAGTAATACAGTTGTTTTTTTAGAGCCTTTATACAGACACTTGACTTTGTGTTACAATGACTAATTCTGATCTTATACTATACTATCAAAGTGTTTTGAGGTTTGTACAATACTATGCAGTGTGTGTGTGTGTGTGTGTGTGTTGGTGAGAGAGCATTACTAAGGTTGTGTAGTCCATCATGGTTTATCAGAGTACTGCTCAAGTCAATCTCCTCTATAGTGCAGTCTGGCGTGTTTACAAAGTCAAAACTGAACTTCCCCTTCGTGTCGGCACGAAACCACTGGGTCTGTCCAGCAAACCTGAAAACAAAATCAAGCAGACAGTCACGCATTCAGTGTTACAACACTCGCTAATGCGACTGCTGTGCTTTGCTTAACTACTGCATACATATAAATAGATAGTGAATGTATACATTATTAATTATATACATAAGTATATATATTTTAATTGAATATATTCCTGGCATTTTCGTTAAGACGAGCTTTGTACCTGAAGCCTCCTCCTAGTTTCAGTATGCAGTACGCTGCTGCGACATTGTCGCCGTATTTCTTCTGGGCGTAAACATAAAACCTGCATAGGAGATACAATCAGTTGTAATAATTTATTTAAAAACACTACTAACTCTGGCTCACAATGAAAGACTTTTTTTGTAATTCATTTGAATGCACACACACACACGCACACACACACAAACACACACACACACACACACACACACACACACACACACACACACACACACACACACACACATTAGTACACCCCTCACATTTCAGCAACAATTTTAGTGTATCTTCTCAAGAGAAAATACTATAGAAATGAAACTTGGTTATATTTCAGAGTGGTCAATGTGCAGCTTGTACAGCAGTACAGATTTACTGTCCACTAAAAATAACTCAAAATACAGCCATTATTGTCTAAATAGCTGGCAACAAAAGTAAGCGATAACAGCTGTACGTCATGTAACAATGCAAAGCCACATGTCCTGTTTGTTATATTTTTCTCTGCTCGTTAGGACTATACAAATTTGTGTATCTGCATTCAGGAACCACCCCTTAACCCTACTCCCCCTCATAATTTTCAACAGCCGTGTGTCATCTGTGGAGACCTTCAGGTTTCTGGGCACTACCATTTCCCAAGACCTGAAATGGGAGTCCAACATTAACTCTCAAAAAGGCCCAGCATAGGTACTTTCTATGCCATTTAGGGAAGTCTGGTTTGCCACATGAGCTGATGATGCAGTTCTACACTGCAGTCATTGTCTCTGTCCTGTGCACATCAATCACCATCTGGTTTGGAGCAGCAACAAAACAGGACAGGAACAGACTGCAGCACACAGTTAAAACTGCAGAATCACTGGTGCTTCCCTGCCCACTCTCCCAGACTTGTACCTTACAGTACCAGGACCTGGGCAGGAAAAATGAATACTGAACCTTCGCACCCTGGACACAACCTCTTTCAGCTCCTCCCTTATGGCAGGTGCTACAGAACTCCAAAAGTGCCAGACAGTTTCTTTCCCCAGGCAATCAACCTCATTAACAACTCACTATTTCAATTCATTGTTATTTGTATAGCTTTTTTAACAATGAACATTGTCTCAAAGCAGCTTTAGACAGATAATGTGGTGTTTAAAATTAATTTGTTCTTTATAAGTGTAAGTTTGTCCCTGATGAGCGTGCCGGTGGCGACTGTGGCGTAAGATGGCATATGGAAGAAACCTTGAGAGGAACCAGACTCAAGAGGGAACCCATCCTCATCTGGGTTGCACCGAATGTCTATTTATTGCAGATAAACAATGTTGAGGTGTGCAGTGATGGTGATCAGAAGCAAACTGTAGTCCTGAATTTAGTAGTCCACCACAATTATATTCCCTGCTTCATATCTATAAGTACTGCTTTATCAGAACTGTCAGTCTTCACATCATCCATATATGTTACACACACTATTGCTGATTAAGTAATTATCATACCTGACACACAATACTGTTTTTGCACTACCATGCACTCTCACACTATGTACATTAGTGATATGTCATATACTCTGAATCCCTATTTAATACTCCTACTGTCTATATTGTCTTGTATAATCCAAGTTAAATGTGTTGTGTTATTTATGTCTGTACTCTTGAGAGTCACTAAGGGCTGAAATTAAATTCCTTGTGTGTGTCAACAAACTTGACTTGAGTACAATTCTCTCATACTGACCACTGGATGTTCAACATGGCACCTCATGGCAAAAACTCCTGTGGATTTGGGAATTAGATTAGTTGTTCTTCACAAAGAGGACCGAGGCTATAAGATCAGTATCACCCTGAAACTGAGCTGCAGTACAGTGGCCAGGGTCATACAGAAGTCTTAAAAGCGGAGTTCCACTCGAAACAGACCTTGCAAGAGTCCATCAAAGATGTTGAGTCTCGGTGGTGTGCATCAGGTACAGAAGCTGCTTCAAAAAACAGACGTGATGCCAGCATTGCTTCAGAATTTGCAGAAGCGGGAGGTCTACTTGTCAGTGCTCAGACCGTATGCACACTGCAATAGGTTGGTTTGTGGAAGCCTCTTCTAAAGCTGGATCACAAGGAAGCCTGCAAACAGTTTGCTGAAGACAATCTTTCCAATAGCATCAATTACTGGAATCATGTCCTGTGGTCTGATGAGACTAAGAAAAACTTGTTTGGCTCAGATGGTGTCCAGCATGTGTGGTTACACCGTGTTGAGGAGAACCAAGAAAACTGTCTTGCCTACAGTTAAGCATGGTGGTGGTAGCATCATGGTCTGGGGCTGCATGAGCACCTGACCATGTGGGGCGTAAGATGGAGGCAATAAAATTGGGGCGGCGGCCTGTGTCTAACATGCTCAGTGATGTCATTATGGAGGAGTGAAACAGGATCCCAGCAACAACCTCTGCAGTTCTGCTGAATTCCATGCCCAAGAGGATGAAGGTGGTAAAAGATAATAAACACAACATATAGACTTTTTTTATTTCGTACACAATAAGTTTCACTTACACATTTTTACGCCTCACGTCCCGAGTTTTGAACCAGTTGCCCAGTCTGATGAGATATTCCACCTCAAGAAAGCGCTGGTTAAACTGCAGGAGGAACTTGTTGAACACAGATGGAGGCTTGGAAGCATAGTGTCTTCTAACCACAGTGAGACATGGCACCAGTGCACAATACCTCCTCATCTGAAACTAATGAAGGGGAAAAGAAGAAAGAACTGAAGGCTCGAAAAATACATATTTTGTTCCCATGCAACACTTAGGAAAATAAATTATGTGTGTTTCTCTCAAACTATAATGTACATGTATATGTTCATATTTATTTTTTGATCAACTCCTGGACAGGCGATGTTATATTCAATTAATTGTTAACCAATTACTCAAGAAAACTGTTGGCTTAGATTGCCAGTAATGTTCAAACTCTACTAAGTAGACAAAAATACACTAACAGGACATGTAACCTAGGGAAACAAGTCTGAATCAAGGTTTAACTCACCAGCATAGACGTCGCCATCTTGAAAATCTACTGCTACGGCGAGCACAAAGGGACAAACCGCTTTGTTTTTCCTCCTGAATGTGAATGAGAAAAAAAACAGCAGATGGCGCTAACATAAAATAGATTACAGATTTAGATTTAGGTAGTGATGTGTCTAGAAATATACAAGAAGAAAACTATTTCTTGATAGATACAAGCAGTTAAAACACAAGCTGACATGAATACCGAGCCAGCAAACATCCTGGCATGGAGAAGCTGGTGTTGGATCTATAATGATCTATCATAAGACTGTAGAAAACACATTACTTATAATCTTACATTCTGGTGGTTATGTTAGTTCTCACTCTTGAATAGATTACAGATTTAGATTTAGGTAGTGATGTGTCCAGAAATATACAAGAAGAAAACTATTTCTTGATAGATACAAGCAGTTAAAACACAAGCTGACATGAATACCGAGCCAGCAAACATCCTGGCATGGAGAAGCTGGTGTTGGATCTATAATGATCTATCATAAGACTGTAGAAAACACATTACTTATAATCTTACATTCTGGTGGTTATGTTAGTTCTCACTCTTGAGTGTTTTGTATTGTTTAAAGGCTATAACCACACTCTTGATGTCACCCAAATGAGGATGGGTTCCCATTTTGAGTCTGGTTCCTCTCAAGGTTTCTTCCTCATAACATCTAAGGGAGTTTTTCCTTGCCACATTCGCCATGGCCTGCTAATCAGGGATAAATACACATCGCTCACCTTAACTCTTCTGTAAAGCTGCTTTGAGACAATGTCCGTCGTGAAAAGCGCTATAGAAATAAACTTGACTTGACTTGACATCATATAGAGTCCAAATGAAAGCTATCTAGTTCTCATGACAAATGTCCATATACATTACTATTCAACTCAGTACTTTGGTGGAGAATCTGTCTGTCTTTATTGGTTGTTCTAAAAGATCTTATTAAAAGCTGGCAAGCTCCTGACATCTCTCCCATTGAAATCATTGTGCAAAAAAACAACTGCCAATGTATTTGCTATTGCAGCCACAGATTCAGCAAACTATAACACACTGTGTATATGACACTTTTCCATCATAAGTTTCTAGCCTTCTCTCCTCACACCAATAAGCCATGGGTGACCATTAACCTTTTTCCAGTTTACCAGTCATACTTCTTCGGGCCACCTTTAGTAAGTACAGTGGCGGATGAAGTACACAAGTATGGCCATAATTTTACTATAATCATTTTTGTCACAAGACTTTTGCTTAATCAACTTAGTTTATGTGAAAAGACTCTGTTACTCTTAGCACTCCACTTACTCCAGTAAGTATATACACCAAGCTGCAATTAAAACAAGTTTAAAACAGAGCACATGCTCAACTCTGATTGGTGGCTTGAGTTTTTTTTCACTCATAATTAAAAAGAACGACTGATTTTGCAAAATGTAGTTGAGTAAAGAGTACAATATATGACTTTCAAATGTAGTGAAATGAAAGTAAAAGTCTCCACAAATAAAAATACTTTTACTTTTACTGCTGTTTTAGAGATGCTCTAAACAAAGATCTGTCACTAAGACACTTAGGCTTGCCCATTTTTCCCTTTTCCAACACATCAACCTCAAGAACTTTTTGCTTGCAAGCCACCAATGAAATGAAATAATCAGTGCAGTTCATTTGACCCTGCAGTGGTTTTATGCTATGGCTAATGCCACTATGAGGCTCCATTAACCTATTGAGTTCCTATAATATAAAAATATTGTTATAAGAGGGCATATTTTGTCCCAGTTACATTATTACTCATGTGTGTGCTGGGTGTGTCTTCAATGAGAGCAGTATGTTATACTGTATGTCAGGCAGAAGGAAAGCCACCTGTCACTGTTCACATGAAATGAGGAAATAAACAAAAACAGAAGTCCTCTGCATAGTGCATAGACTGTGGGCTGAAATTATGAATTTGGTATAGTTTATGTGTGTGTGTGGGTGTGTGTGTGTGTGTGTGTGTGTGTGTGTGTGTGTGTGTGTGTGTGTGTGTGTGTGTGTATCTGTATGTATGAGATCAAGTCACATAGGTAATTTAGCTGTTTTGTTCTTCTTCGACATGGTCTAACAATATAAACAACATTAAAAATGATTGGACATATGGTGATGATTAATTTTCTAAAAACACCACAGTGCAGGGAATGCAGATTGTGCTGACTCGCTGTGGTTAAAGGCTGGCATTCGGTTTCAGCTAAATAAAGACCCAACATTTCAGCATACATGGCGTTCATGTTTTATAAAAAATAAAACACAAATTGAATTATCAAGATAATAAAACTACATATCTATCTACCTATCTATCTATCTATCTATCTATCTATCTATCTATCTATCTATCTATCTATCTATCTATCTATCTATTCATCAACATTAGTCACAAGGTTATTGCAATAATCAGATATATAATTTTATATTTAACAAAAAGGGTTGTTGTAATCTATTATTAGCTCCCATAAATTTTACATACTCCTCAGACAGCTATTTAAATGAACTCATTTGTAGTTAGGAAAATGGAAATTAATGTAAACATGAATAAAAATACTTCCACATAGTATTTATTTACATTGTCTTTGCACTGTTACTCATTGTTAGGAGATACAAGGGGCTAGTATGAAGAATGTTTGCTACATTGGCATTGGATTACAGTTGCCACAAACATTCTTGCATTTATGTGTCCATCAGTGAAGAGCTAATAACCTCAACAAGAAATATGAAGATAGATCTGGACAAATATAAAGGCTTAGGCATCCATCAGTGAACATTTAACCTAATCAAAAAAGCACATATCGTGATTCATCATCTCATGAGTTTTCCCACATCACTGTCATGACTTTACACCACTCTTTAATGTAGTATTGTATTTGCATATGATAAAAGAAGGACTGAATAACCAGAAATAAATGATTTGAATGAATGGAGAGCCTGAAGGTATTTAAGTTAATCTGTAGATAAGGAAATAGAAAATGCAATTGACAAAATGTACATTTAAAATAAAAATATTTACACATGGCATTTTTTTCATTCCAAATGTTATTAATTTTAAGAGATACTTAAGACTATAGTGGAGGAATAAACTTGAGAACAATGAAGATAGATCTGGACTGTAATCAATGTTAACAGTTTAAACTATTATAAACTGCTACAAGGGCTGTGACTAAAATGAACTTGCTTTGCATTTAAATGTCCATCAGTAAACAGTTGATGACCTCATCAGTGATAAAACTATAATGAAGAAATTGACCCAGATAGGGATGGGTTCCATTATAAGTCTGGTTCCTCTCAAAGTTGCCTCCTAATAGCATAGGTTTTCCCACACCACGGTTGCCACTGGCTCACTTATTAGCAAAAACGTAGATACTAATTGAGTACTGATTCGTAATCTATTACTGTTTTGAGAATTGTTCATTTCTTGAAATGCTATACTAATAAAATGTATTTAAAAATCTAAGAAAATGTTTTATATTGTCTGCAGCATTAGCTGTGGTATTCCAAATACTGTATATCTGGTTCGGTATAGAAATGAAACATGTAGCAGTTGGGAATGTGGTTTAGAGTGGAATAGGCAATTAACATGGAATGTAAATAATCTGTTGCTTATTTTTGATGGTTTGTAGTAATATGTTGTTTATTCTTTATTTTTGGCTCTTTTTATATGCTTGAGAATGTGAGCTGAATGAAGTTAGAGGCACTTGAAAGCAGCCAAGCCAGATTTCTTTTTCTATTAATACATACTGTTGTCACCATGCTCTCAAGTTATGTTGCCATTCGTTCCATTTTTGCCCGATACTTGCCCAGATTATGCCATCCGTAGCACAGGTATAGGGGAAGAGTTCACCAAAAAATGTCACATATAAATATATAACTATTACATTCACATGTGACCTGTATTTTCTTAAAGGCCTGTAGGACTGCTGCTTTAAACATTTTTACAATGAAACTTTTGCATATGTCTTTAGACTTTAGAATGTCTTTTTTATATATGATTATTTAACTAAAACTATTTTAATTAGAGTTCTTGGCAGCAGAACAAAATGACCAGAGACAAAGCAGGAAAAAGACCTAAATGGATAATATAATCGCAGTTGTAATCATCAAAATTCTCCAGGGTACAAGTACCATCTGTGTGCAAAGTACAATTAATTTTCTGACTCATACCCAAGTAAGTGTGCGTGAACTCCAGAAAACAAGAACAAAGTCCCTATGAAAATAAAGAAATGCAAAATGCTGGTGCAGATCATAAGGAAAAAATATATATGACATATATTAGTTGTATTTATCTAATTGTTGTTGTTGTTGTTTGTTTGTTTTTTATTTTGAAAGAGGATGCAATCTTTTGGGCTTGACTGTCATTCTTT
Source organism: Silurus asotus (assembly GCA_024362625.1). Lineage (NCBI taxonomy): Eukaryota > Metazoa > Chordata > Actinopteri > Siluriformes > Siluridae > Silurus > Silurus asotus. The sequence goes on from MU551532.1 coordinate 1,265,857, forward strand.
CTTTGCATCCCAGATGTTTTAAATGAATTAAATATACAGTACAATTTATATACCGTAGAACATATGGATATGCATTTTATAAAGAAAAAACATATAGAACATATTTACAATATTCAGGCATTGCCAGTATCATTTAATAAATGCAGGCTACATGTATCTTTTTTTCAACAGTAGCATTGTTATGGAAAGGTTTTACTATGGAGCACTGAAATGTTTCCAAAATTGAGTGTAGTGTTTTAGTTATAGGAGAGACCATGCATATTAAATAAAGGCTTTCTGCATGTATAAATCCACTATTATTTACTTATTCTATACAGAATTACATCCTATTTTATTTACTAAATAATAGTTTTGCATAATGTTGCTGTTAAATATTACAGTAAATTGTATATTATATTTTACTTCCATGTTTTATTTAAGGTGTATAAGGATTCATTAAAAAAACAGTTCCATGCCAGTGGAAGTTAGCCAAGAATTGATTTCAGAGTGAGGCTTGAAAATATGCTAAATACCATTCTGCTCCTTACACCGTGCATGTAGATGTTTAAAAGTAGAAAAAGTAAATGATGAATACATATTTATATAAAGCAAATGCCATTATATAATTTGTTATATTTCAAAATTATATTCCGCTAAAAGCATCCAGTCATGTCCATCAATGTGTTGATAAAATCCATTTAAAGGCCTTTTCTTTTGTTTTTTTTAGAAGCAAAGTTCAAAATTTGCTTTACATTTAAGCATATGCTCAATTTTCTCTCTCTCTCTCTCTCTCTCTCTCTCTCTCTCTCTCTCTCTCTTCTTCTTTCCCTTTTTTTTTCTTTTGTTTTTTTTAGAAGCAAAGTTCAAAATTTGCTTTACATTTAAGCATATGCTCAATTCTCTCTCTCTCTCTCTCTCTCTCTCTCTCTCTCTCTCTCTCTCTCTCTCTTTCTCTCTCTTTCTCTCTTTAATTGGACATCACTTTTTGCAGCTGGAATTGTTTCCACATTTACAGCCTAAAGATGGGCAAACTTTTTTAAACTCTCAACAATTACAGTGGTACAGAGATCAAATGGAACAGTACACCATAGTAAATTTGAAACCAAAACAGGTGACCAAAAAAAATAAAAATAAAAGACTGGTAGTCATGCGAGTAATTAACTATTAGGTGGAAATCTTAGTGTGACATTTAAATAATTGATTTTCAGGCTCCATTTAGAATAAAGACGTTTTCTGCCAAAATTTTACACTTTAGGCACCAAATGTTTAGCATCAATGTCTTGCCTGGCCAAATCAATCTTTATTTTATATGTTTTAAAAGGAAACAGTGTGATAACGACCTGAGCTCAACATCCAACCAGCAGAAAAATGACCTTATCCAGAGCCACTTACAATTATCACATTTATATAATTGATCTATTGAGGGTTAAAGGCCTTGTTCAGGGGTCCAAAATTGGCAGATTAATAAATGAACAACATTCTGATCAGTAGCCCAACATCTAAACCACTGGGCAATAACGTCCCCCTTTTAAAGCTAGGATTAGCTAGCTAAGTGAGATAGACTAGCTAGCTAGATCATTTTATGTTGTACAGTGTAAAAGCTTTGAATTAACCTTGAGGACATTTTGGACTTTGCTAGCTTGAAACATGTATGAATGTCACTGAGGTAGCTACTGTAGGTAAACCTTCTACTACTTCAACCCTTAGCAGCATTTGAATAATTAGCTAGCAAACGTACACTACCTTGCTTTATATGTTGATAATCGAGGCAGTGTTCACTTCAGCACTTGTTTAGTCAACACGATTGCTTAAAAATGTCTTTGTCAGATTTTATTTTGTTACATTTAACCAGATATCTTATTTTGTCTTACTTGATTAGTGTTCTTGAGGTTATCTTCAACTAATACTCAAGCAAATGAATACCACAGCAGCAGTGCTTTTACTCTTTTTACCATTGCAACTGATCTGAATCTTATTTATTACCACAGGTGCAAAAATTGCCAGAATTGCACTAGACACTTTGCATTCATCGGGCTTGTGCACACACACACACACACACACACACACACACACACACACACACACACACACACACACAGCTGTATGCAAATAACATTGATTCATCCTACACATTCTGCATCTGCACAGACACACTCATTTACAATCTGCCATATATAGTAATCAGCTTGACTACTTGTGTCTCATTTGCATTCAGAAAGGATGCAATGGTGCGAAATCTCTCATATTTGAAACTGCAGTGCACTAAGGAATGAGTAATATAAATGCATGTATGGCATGATTGCATGCAAAAGCAAGGAATTGTCCCAGGCAATTTTTGTTCTGTGTCAGAAAAGAAACAGTCAGAAATGTCAGCTAATTACACGGATTTGATAGACAGGAAGTTGGGACGGAACTCATATAATCAGTGTGCTTGTGATTACACTTTCCTATCACTAGCACAGTATAGCCTAGCATGGTTAGGAGTGTGCATAAACATCTACACAAGCTTAATAAATGAAATAAATTCTAGGTGTAGGAACATGTATGCACTGTTTATGTATTCAACTATGCCTAACTAAGTGTTTCTTTACAGAGTGTCCAGCATTGTGTCAGTATGGCTTCCAAACCTTTCTTCTTTACCTGTCTTGATTTAGTGTTTCAACCTTATCCTGTTTTAGTGTTTGCTGAGAAACTCTTGTCTAGTTTATGTCTGTTTGTGGATCAGCTGACTGTTTGCCTTGCACATGCGTCCATCTGTCTGTTTCATGACAGTTTTGAAAGATTAGTTGAAACGAATGGAAAAAAACAACATTAAAACCTATGTAGTGTGCAATAGTAAAGCAGGATAATCATCAAGCAACTGAAGAAAGGGAGATATACTTCTCTTTCTTTTTTCTTTAATTTCACAGTATTTGCATGGTTAAACCTAGGTCATTGGGGTGGATATGTATTTTGTATGTATGCAATCCACACAGTAATCGCCTTTTCACTCTCTTTTGCAACCAAGGTTGAAATAGGAAAAGTTGCATTTTTAGACTTTAGATTTTTGAACATAAGGAACAATAATAATTCTGAAATAAAGCTAAACAGGGCAGTGTGTGCTCTTCTGCATGATTGTGCAATATCTAAATCTTATTTTAGTCATATTATAAACATTTAAAAACATTTTCAATGTTTTGAGTGTTGAATATTGATAAGAGCTCTGTCCAGAATGAATTGTCAGGTTGACAGTTATAAGTAGAAATGTGCATCTCCATATCTAAAGCTGAAAGGATTCACATTTTGATGCATAGCTAACGCTAAGAAATAATAAAGACATATATGAAAACTCTACCATTGCAGTGTGATGCGATTTACGCCTATTACGATGCAGCCAGATCCGATTACGATTTTATTCAACACAATGCGATTCGATGCAATATGATGCAATGGAAAAAATATGATGCTATGCAATTCACTATGCTGCAGACACTCCGCTTTTATTTCTTTGATTCAGACAGACATCAAATCATAAATTTACTGAAGTGCTTTTTGACTTCTAATGCATGGCCCTTTCACGAACAAAGAAAATAGAAATAAATAAAACCAGACGTTCTTTCTCTGTTCTGTCTCAAGGAAGATGGACATGGACATTGAATGAACAATTGGTGCAACTCAGATGGGAATGTGTTTGCCTTTTAAGTGTAGTTTCTCTCAAGGTTTCTTCTTCTTACCATCTCAGGAAGTTTTTCTTTATCACAACTGTCACTGGCTTGCACATTAATGACAAACTTACAATTATAAAGAACAAACTTTTACATTCTTTTATTACCGTTTTATCTCTGTAAAGCTGATTTGAGGCAATGTCCATTAAAATTGATATACAAATAAAAATGAATTGAATTGAGTTAAAAGATACATCTCTACCTCTGCCATGTCAATCTGTATATCTATATATCAGTAGACACATAATATATATACACTATAGACTGTACTATAGACTATATATTGGTTTACATATAAATTATTGTTTACAAATTGTTGGTCACTTTCTTACTTATAAAAGAATAGCATTTCTACTAATAATTATTATTTATTATAAATTATTTTTCTATTTTCTATTCTAATTTCTTTCTTAATTGTCCACAGACACACAGAAATAAATACATTATTATATAAATGTAATGAAATTTCTGTATTCACTTTTAAGAAGCGATGAGTGTTAGTTTGAAATGTAGTGCAGTACTTGTCAAAAGTACAAATATACTTCAGTACCTTACAGTTTTTCTCAGTTGCTTTGGAGCATTTCTTGATTTCATTCTTAATATTTGCAAACCAGTGAGTGCATTCTCAAACCAATTTGTACAAGCAGCATAACAAATTGGATTACTTGCAAAAACCTGTACTTTTCTCAAAATCCTTAGTTCATCTCTCAAAAATAAGTATTTGTGTCAATAAACATCTCATTCCCATCAGAATAAAAATTCCCTTTGTCATTGTTCACAAACAAAATCATCAAAATGTTTAGTCATGATGTCAGTATGATGGTGGTGCACAGTTTCAAGATTTCTTGATATAAACTATGGTTTGGATCACAGTGATTAAAAATGCACAAAATTTGACTTCCTACTGTACGACATCTATGAATTTCAGAAGCACAAATTCATTTATTTGATTGCATATTTGATTTATATTGATTGCAAGAGACCAGACAGGATTTACACTTTTACTGTACTATTCAAGTGTTCATTTGTTTCCTAGTTGTTCATCCATTTTCAGAAATTATAATTCTTTGTTTTGCTCTGTCTGTATACACTCTCCAATTAAAGACTCACCTTTGACCTCTTTTGGAGAACTAGTTGATTATTGGTTGATCTGATGCCATACACTCTCCTTCATTAGTGACATTCAAGATTCGTCTGCACAATTCATTTCTGTTCTAAGAAACGTTTCAAAGCAACTGGGAAAAACTCAAATCAAAGTCAAAGAAATTCAGTAGAAATTTTAGATGACAGATGATGACCACTGGTTTAACTATTTTGTATTGATTGACTTATGCAATGAACTGATGCTGAGGTGTTTTAGGGGTTAAAACTATTCAGGTGAAACCAGTATCATATATTTTGATCAACATGACATAAACAATTGATAATGTAGGAAACAGTAGACAATTGTTCACAATCGATTAAATGAATGTACAAAAGCATTTACAATTTAATCAAAGTAACGAGAAATTGCTTTTATGATTTGCACGAGTAACTACATGATGTGGAGGTCGAAAAAAGTAGTTTTGAGAGTTTGATTTTTGATCTAAGAAACGCTGCAGAGCAACAGAGAAAAACTGTAATAAATCATAAATACTTTCTTAATCTGCACTGCATACCATTTACAGCTTCATGTTTCTTTCTTCTTGTGTTGAGAGCAAGCCTTTTTGTTTTAATGAAATCTTAAACATGGATGTGATGTTTGAGGAACAACCACCATTAGGTTGTTTAATTTGTTTTGAAATGAGCTACTTGTCTCTATCGTTAGTGTACATTTCCAGCGTTTAATCCAGTTCAACTTTATTCAAATGAATTCATCCTTTGCATAGTGGAAGGCTTTTGAATAACCGTAACCAAATCAATGTAGATCAAAAAGTAAACCTGTTTAAGCATGTAACAATACGCAGGTCTTGTTAACTTAATTCTTGGCAAGGCAGGTTAAAAAAATACATGTTATATTTAAAAACATGCATTAACATACATTAGCTACCTTAGTGTTGGAATGTAGATATGAATTTCGTTTGCTCCGAATCTTTCCGTCTGAAGTACCACTTCTTTTTCTATTTCTAGGATATGCTGCAAAACAAACAACACCTTTAGACTAATTATCACTCTGCTCCACAGCGCTGCCTACTTCTTCTGACATGTCCTCAATAAAGAGTTTTATCTTGATTCGTTGTGGGTTATTTTTTCACACCCGGGTGCCATTGAATTCGCTTCATGAGCAACGGGTAGATGTTCTTAATCAAAGACTGCAGCATTGCACCATAATAATAATAGCTTTCGATTTGTCATTGAAAGAAAACTTAATAACAGTTTTAGTCCAGAATGGAAATTAAGTATGAAAATAATAAAATTATTTAAAATATGTTTACTGGGTTTGCACTTGGGTCTTTGTTTTATAGAGTTCTTGTGGTGTATGTTATCAGAAAATATGTGTCCAAAGCTTTGTTTGAAACTTTCACACCACAGAACATTCCAAACCTTATATATAATGGATTAACTTCTATTGATGCTGGTTTAAATCTATGCAATTGTATTAAAACGATTATATTCGGGTAAAAACTTTGGCACTTGTGACACTAAAATACTGACTGTAGTGTTATTACAGTATGTAAATGTCAATATTGGCACAGTTTCTACAGGGAGATCATTTAATTTGATATCGCAGCAGCATGTAGAGCCATAACCATAACCATCTACACCATATAGACAAAAGGATGTGGGTCCCTGAGCATCCCTTCTGTGCTTATTGAACATCACAAAGGGAGTTTCCTCAGAAACAGTCTTCACACTTTTTAGAAGGCTTTCCATTAGATGTTCTGAGGGTGTCTGTGGAAATTTCTGACCATTCATGAATTTTGTGGTCACAGTCGCCATTTTAGTTGATCCTGAAGGCATTAGGTGGGGTAGAGGTCAGGGGACAGTGGAGACCATTTAATTTCTTAAACTCCATCTTTGGCACTTATATCTTCATAGGGATCACTTTGTATTGATGGTCACTGTAATATTGAAAAATGTTTGGGCCTTTTGGTACCAGTTGGTACCAATTTTTGAGCTACTACAGCGTACAAAGACATTTTAAAAAATGTATGCTGCCAACTTAGCGGCAACAGTATAGGGTAGGTGTATACAGTAACTGGGGCAGTCTGTTGCCAACTCCTTTTTTTTCCTCCATATAATGATTAATGACATGATTTTGTGCCTTCAAGATTGTAAGATGTCATATAATTTGCATTTGCTTGTTGGCAAAAATAATGAATGTAAACTTTATGATGATATTATTGAATGCTGGACATGTTATATATTAAACAATTATTTTTACAATTATGACTACATTTCTTGCATATTTGAGATCAGCAAGGAGAATAATTTGGATGTTTCACTGTTCTAAGAATAATAACGGTTCAAAACTTGTTACTCCCTGAAAACCTACCAGATTAAAACAACAAAGAAAATCCTGAAGGTTCTGCTCACTCTAGATGATATACTTTTTATGGACAAAAGTATTGGGGTGTCTGACTTTTCCAGTCATATGTGGTCAAAAATGTAAACTGTTTATATACAGTATCACACAAATGAGTGCACCCCTCACATTTCAGCAATCGTTTTAGTATATTTTCTCAAGAGACAATACTATAGAAATTAAATTAGAATATATTTTAGATTAGTCAGTGTGCAGCTTGTATAGATTGATATAGCAGTACAGATTTACTGTCCTCTGAAAATAACTCAACATACAGACATAATTGTCAAAATAGCTGACAACAAAAGTGAGTACACCCTAAGTGAACATGTCAAAACAGTCCAAAGTGTCAATATTTTGTGAAAGCACAATCGTTATCTAGCACTGTCTTAATCCTCCTAGGCATGGAATTCACTGAAGCTGCACAGGTTGTTGCTTGGATCCTTTTTTCACTCCTCTGTAATGACATCAAGGAGCTGCTGGATGTTAGACACATGGCACTTCTCCACCTTCCGCTTGAGGATTAAGCACACAAGTGCTCAATAGGGTTCAAGTCTGGAGAAATACTTGGCCACTCTATCACCTTCACCTTCAGCTTCCTCAGCAAGGCAGTTGCCATCTTGGTGTGTTTTTGGGTCGTTATTATGTTGGAAATCTGAAATTCGTCCCAGTTTCTAAAGGGAGGGCATCATGTTCTGCTTCAGAATGTCACAGTACATGTTCGAATCCATTTTTTCCTCAATGAACTGCAGCTCCCCAGTACCAGCAGTACTCATGCAACCCCAGACCATGATGCTACCACCACCATGCTTGACTGTAGGCAAGACACAATTTTCTTTCTACTCCTCACCATAGAATGATATTAATGAGCAATTATTGATATCTATTAAAATTATGATGTGCCCAAAAACCTTATCTTTTCAACTTAAAAAAAAAATTGCACAAACAAGAACACACATGTTGTGGCGAGTTGGAGCTTAGAGTTTCTTCCATCATTTATTCCTCTCAAAATGTTCTGCTTGTTGTTGAACGGATGCTGGTGATAAGTAGATTATTATTGTTATTATTATTATTAAAAAACTGCTATTCTATTTTTGTAGCATGCATGTAATGGAAGCAGACCACAGGATCAGTTTGGTGTTTTTTTATGAAAACCCAACATTCATAGTCATAAGCCCAGGCAGGGGGTTAACACACACAAGCGATAATTATTCATATTCATAAACAAGATCAAGAAACACAGAAAACTGTGGCTAAATCATGCACAATGATAATAATTCAGTCTTTTCGGAGCGGCGTGGGAACTAATTAAGGGTTTGAACTCACAAACACGTATCAGTGTAACATCATGAAAAAGTGGATGGTAGGAGAAATTAGTGATTAGGACAACAGGCTACACATGAGTATGGATGTTGAACAGAAATAAACCTGAGTAAAATCTCAGGATGAAAGAATGCTACGTCATTTTAAATATTACAGCTGTAGATCAGTTGTAGATGCACCAATGGTGTATTGGTGCAGTTTGGAGAATCTTCAAATGCATGTGTCTTCATATCTAATACAGTTTTTTTCAGCTGCTTTAAAGCATTTCTCCAATCATCCGTAAAAAGTAAGCATTTGTGTCAATAAACATATTATTTTAATCAGAATGATAAGTCCTTTTTAATTTTTCACAAACAAGATCATCAAAATGTGTAGTCATGTTGTCGGTATGCCGCTGCACAGTTTCAGTATTTCTTGATATTAATTTTTGTTTGTTAAAAAAAAGGAAAACATTTTAATGTCTTCTTTAGGGCATTTATACATTTTAACAGCACAAACATATTTATTTGATGCATATTTTGATATATAATGATTGCAAGAGACCGGACAGGATTCACACTTTTACTGCGCTGTAATAGTGTTCGTTCAGTTCTTAGTTGTTCATTCATTTTCAGAATTTTTATTTCTTTGTTGCCAAATGAAGGTTCATTAGATTCACCTTTGACCTGTTTTAGAGAACTAGTTGATTATCGCTTGATCTGATGCCGTTTACTTGCACTCATTAGTGAAATTCAAGATTCATCTGCACAATTCATCAATTCATGTTACATTTACAAAAACTGAAATTTTAGATGACAGATGATGACATCAGGTTTAAGCATTTTGCATTTATTGACTTATGCAATGAACTGTTGCTGAGATGTTTTGAAAGTTAAGACTATTCAGGGGAATTTAACATCATATATTTTGCCATGTTTTCATCCTGCAATTTGCGTAATGCAGCAGAAATTAAAAGTAATCAGACTTGGTGTTTTCAATCTTTAAATGTTGTGAATAAATGTGTGTTCCTTTTTTATTGTTGGGAGCATTTACATTGTGCGCAGAGACAAACGAGCATTTTGTAGTGCTCAAAGCGAGCATGAGAGTGGGGGAGGGGGACAATTGTCCTCGCCTTACAGTGGATAGAATGACGTCATCGGCTATTTAGGTCTCTAACATGGAGTTCTACGGTTTAGACTCAGGTCCTACTTAAAAGTACATGCTGTGACTGGAAGTGTTACGTAATGCAGCCTTGTGTGCGTGTGTGTGTGCGTGTGTGTGTAAAGATTTCCCTTTAGGAGACCTTGTGTTTGGTGTCTAATTGGCAGGATTATTTCTGTCGAGGCTTGAGGAGGACAGAGACGTGTGTGAATGAGCTGTGGCTTCGGTCCAAGCATGCCGCCAAGTGTGTGGATGCTAGTGTGCGCCGCGAGAGTGAGCCAAACGCGGCTGTATGCGGTGTCGTGCCACCGGAGTGCTGCCAAACGCCTGCCGCGAGGAATGGAGGGCGTGATTTGCATGGCTGGCTGGTGGCTGATTGGTGAATACTGAAGATCTGCCGCTAATCCTCTTGTTCTCATTCTCTCTTTCCATGCTCGCTCCTTTTTTCTCTCTCTCTATCTCTGTCATTATCCATCCATCTATGCACTTATTTCTATTGCTTGTTTTTCCATCTCCTTTCTCTAGACCCTTTGAATTCTTCTGCTCTCTGTCTGCATTAATCTCTCTCGCCATCTTTCCTTCTCATTCCCTGTTTATCTCTCTGTCTCTGTAATGTACTAAGTACTGTACTCCTTGGTGTAGTGTAAAGCCCTGAAGATAAAAGACATGGAAGAGCAGCTTGAAGCAGCAGTACCAGCTAAGGAGACATTCCTCTAATGGAGTCATTTTCAGCCCTGCTACATTACAAACACATTTTGAGAAAGAAATGCAATTAAAATGTTATAACTGAAAGATAAATATTAATGCGCCTATAGATTTTCACTGCTACACAGATATACTGCTTTATAGCATTAGCAGTAATGTTTCACTTTGCATGTGTAGACACAAAAAAAACAATAACGATGAAGCAAATCATAATTTTGTTACATATTTCAACATTTCAGGTTGGTTAAATCAATAAACATTAATGTTTTTCGGTAATGTTCCCCCTGCTGTACTCACTGTTCACACATGACTTTTCCAACTCCACCGCCATCATCAAGTTTGCTGAAGACACTTTTGTGGTGAACCTGATCTCCAACAACGACGAGACGGCCTACCTGCAGGGGATAAAAAATCTGGAGAGATGGTGCCAAGAGAACAATCTTCTCCTGAACATCAGCAAGACCAAGGAGCTGATAGTGGACTTCAGCACGGAGCAGGAGCGGTCATACCAACCGCTGAACATCAATGGGACCCCAGTGGAGAGAGTGGACAGGTTCCGGTACATAGGTGTTCACATCACACAGGACCTGTCTTGGTCCTGTCGCATCAACACCCTGGTGAAGAAGGCCCGGCAGCGTCTGTACCATCTGAGACGCTTAAGGGACTTTAAACTACCCTCTCAGGTGCTAAGGACTTTTTACACTTGCACCATTGAGAGCGTTCTGACGAGTAGCATCACTTCCTGGTTCGGGAACAGCACCATGCAGGACAGACGAGCCTTCCAGAGAGTGGTGCGGTCAGCTGAACGTACCATCCGCAAAGAGTTTCCTAACCTGTAGGACATCTTCGGCACATGGTGCTGGACCAGGGCCAGGGCATATTCTCTATACTTTATACTTTTTTTATTTATCTACTTTTTTTTATCCTTATATCCTTTTTTTTTGTATGTTTAAATGTTGGACAGTCATATAAAAACATTTCACTGCATGTTTGAAATTTGAATTTGAATTAAATTAAATAAATAAATGTGTGCTGCTTAAATTCATAGATGTCACACAAAAGAAATTCGGCCTTGTGTTCACTCATTTTAATCCAAACACTAGTTTATATCAACAAATACTGAAACTGTGCAGCATCATACTGACAGCATGACTAAACATTTCAACGTTTTTGGTTGTCAACAATGACAAAAGAACGTGTCATTCTGATGGCAATAAGATGTTCATTGACACAAACACTTACTTTTGAGAGATGAACTAAGAATTTTGTAAGGAATCCAATGTGTTTTACTGATTGTACAAATTGTTTTGAGAAGGCGCTTACTGGTTTGCAAATATTTAAAATGATTTGAGAAATGCTGAGAAAAACTGTAATAAGCTCCTTATAAAACTCAGGGTCAGCCAAGATACAGCACCAATTGAGCACATATTGTTAAAGGCCTTGCTCAAGGGCCCGAACATCACAGCTTGGTGATACTGTGGCTTGAACCCCTGACCGAATGCTAACACAAAGCTTTAACCACTGACATACCATACCCCCGTTGTTTTTTATTTTTTTTTTTTATCTGTGTTTAAGTACATTGTTGGGGGTTCCCTGGTGGTCTAGTGGTTAGGATGCAGCGCTCTCATCGCTGCGGCCCGGGTTCGATCCCCGGTCAGGGAACCAACCCCAGCCATTAGGGTTGCACAAGCCTTAGTGCCGGTCCCAAGCCCGGATAAATTGAGGAAGGTTGCGTTAGGAAGGGCATCCAGCGTAAAAACATGTGCCAAATCAAACATGCGGATGGTCCGCTGTGGCGACCCCTAACGGGAGAAGCCGAAAGAATGTTTAATTTAAATACATTGTTGTCAATTTTTTAACTGATCAGTAGTTTATCAGAGTATTTTCTATTTTGGAAAACTTTTACTTTGCTATATGTCACTGCACACTACAAACGTTGCTTTTTTAAAGGGAATATACTGTTTGAAATGTGTTAAATAAAATGTCATGAGACCACAACTGTACTGAGTTTAAGTAGAGTAATGGTGCTTTCACTTTATGCCCCTAACAATAAAAAACTTTCTACTTAAAGAGTATGATGCAAAAAAGGATTATTAAATTGCATGAATTACAGTTCATTACAAGCTAAAACAACTGTAGTTTTAGTTAAGTTGCAAAATGAAGGTAGTATTTTATTTATTTATTTATTTATTATTTATTAATTTAATTATTAATATTTATCATTTTAATTAAGCGTAGACTTAAATGACCTTACCTTTACCTGCTGCTGATAATCACCTTCTGACTCGGAATCGAGACCTCAACAGCGCTGTGATATAATTAAATTAACAAATTGGTGTTATGCATTAATTATATCAAATTGGTGTTGGTGATCAATATAATTCAAGGCGAGAAAACTGGACACAGCAGTGTTACTCAGCAAACAAAAATCCGATCCAAATCTAATGCATTATGAAAACCAGTGGGAAAGCTTGAGCGCTAATGTTTGACATTGCTAGGGGGACTGATGAACATGAGGTGGCGTGTGAAGATCTGCAGGTGGGGACAGTAGTGATCACGGTCATATTGGGGACGGAGCCCTGTGATCCTGCCCGGCTCTCAGGAAGTGACGTGTTTCGCTGGCCATCTGTCTACACACTAATCCCTGCCGAGCTTTCACATATTACTGCCTGTCTTATCGCCTTGGCAACAAGCCTTGAATCCTAACTCTATGCTACCATCATGTGATTGGGAGGGTCAGAAAGAGGGGTGGAAGGTGGGAGGGGGAGTGAAAATGGGAAGAGGCACGTGTGCGTTTCTCACTCTCTCTCTCTCTCTTGCGCTCTCTCTCTCTCTCTCTCTCTCTCTCTCTCTCTCTCTCTCTCTCACTCACACACACACACACACACACACACACACACACACACACACAAACACACACCGTTTCCTATTATGATAACTCTAGATGATTTCGAAAGGCATATTTCATTGAGAAAACTGTCCATTTTCCCCCTAAGCCCAGTGTCGGATATGCCATATTTAATCCATTAGCCATTCAATAGACATGGAATCTATTGCATACATACAATTGTATGTAATAGATTCCATGTTAAAATCTACATTAACATTTTTATTTACAGCAATCAAAAAGCTGTGGCAAAAGTAGAATAAAACATATGGAACATGCTGGTATGGAGATAGTATTTGTATTATTCCTTCCTTATAATGTTCATATGAAAGAATTATTATTACAATGAAAATTCCCAACACAATTATATTTTATTTTGAAACACACACACACACACACACACACACACACACACACACACACACATACAAATACATTTCTGAACCCAATAAGTGAGTGTATGCTGTTTGTTGGTGAACTAGTTGAGATTATTTTATAGGTATTCTATATATTTTTTTAATTATCTATGTGATTTTATTTTGAATGACTTGGCAACCATAGATTCTCCTAATCTCTCTAGGCATTACAGTTTTTCTCAGTTGCTTTGGAGCGTTTCTCAGAACAGAAATGATGCAGATGAATCTTGAATGTCACTAATGAAGGAGAGTATAAAGCATCAGAACAACCAATAATCAACAAGTTCTCTAAAACAGGTGCTTCTCGTGAACCTTCGGAGAGTGTATACAGACAGAGCAAAACATAGAATTACAAATCCTGAAAATGGATGAACAACCAAGAAACGAACGCACTTGTATTTTACAGTAAAAGTGTAAATCCTGTCTGGTCTCCTGCATTCAATATAAATCAAATATGCAATCAAATAAATAAATTTGTGCTGCTGAAATTCATAGATGCCAAACAGAAGAAATTAAATTTTTTTGCATTTTCAGTCACTGTGATCCAAACCATAGTTTATATCAAGAAATCCTGAAATTGTACACCATCACACTGACATAATGACTAAACATTTTAATGATTTTGTTTGTGAACAATGACAAAGGGACTTTTCATTCTGAAGGAAATGAGATGTTCATTGACATAAATACTTACTTTTGAGAGATTTTAAGAAAAGTACAGGCTTTTGCAGGAAATCCAATGTATTGTGCTGTGTGTACACATTGTTTTAAAAAATGCACTTACTGGTTTGCAAATATTAAGGATGATTCGAGAAATGCTCCAAAGCAACTGAGAAAAAGTGTAATTAGCAAGAATATATAAAAAGAGCAAAACACAGATTTACAATTTTTGAAAATTGAAGGAAACTGAGGGAATTGAGGGAAAATTGAGGGAAACAAACATGGTCAAAAGCCAAGAAGAAGAATGCATGCTGGAAGGGTAAGGAGGCAAAATTCGAAGTAGAGGAAGAAGAGGCCAGAAACATTAGAGCCACTATTGTGGACCATGCTGCCAATCATAGAAACACAATGGCTGAGGCGAGTCGGAGGGTACAAACAAATATTGGGAGATCCAAGAAATCCAATGTTTTGTGCTGTGTGTATACATTGTTTTTAGAAATGCACTTACTGGTTTGCAAATATTATGAATGATTCGAGAAATGCTCCAAAGCAACTGAGAAAAACTGCAATAGCAAAGGTAAAAGGTCCGGCTAAAATAACGTCTGACGTCATGGAAATGGTTGCTGCATTGTTATTTGATCTTGATCTTCCATAAACTGATCCTTTGAAGATGAACACACACACACACACACACACACACACACACACACACACACACACACACACACACCATTCACCATTCTGATAACTCTAGATGGTTACAGAATCCTCAGCTCGGTGTTGCCAAGCATGTCATTTTTAATCCATTTCACCCTTGCACCTCGTCTACAGAAGATCACATCATTATATTTTTTTCATAAGCGCACAATAAAAACAGCATCTCATTCAACATTCAAGGTGTTTAATTCACTCATTATGTACAGTCCACAAGTCAGAAACATACATAACTTCATTCAGATATAAAATGTCTGTGATTCAAACAACAGATAATTTTTTCTTCTTGTTTTCTTTTAAAAATTAGAAACGAGTACATTAAAGAAACATTTTCCTAAGAACCCTTTCTAAGGCTACGGATCAGCAGTTGTTGATGCTACTATATTTTAAAGGAAGAGAGATTTATATAGACTTGGCGGGTCAGATGGTTCAGCAAACCTGAATGTTTTGAGATGTGTGAAGAGTGTGAAGAGTGTGAAGTGTAGAGCGCAGCTGTGTCTGTATTAACAAGTACAGCAGGCTGCCACTTTTACAGCTGTTTCTGACAATTTCACTTCTTGGCTAAAGATAGAATTCAGAGTGTTTATAAATTTTTTTTCTTTCTTTTTTTTTCTTCTTTCTCCTGCTGCAGCTTTAAACAGCAAAAGAGACATGGGATGTGAGTGAGGCTTGTGCACATATTTGTATGACTTAATGTTATACCACCCAATTCCCAGAACAATTCCTGAATAAAAATGACAACATGATATTTAAAAATCCAGTGCATGTTGTAAACAAACCCAGACCCCTATTCATGAGGAAATCACTACCCTTTAAAAGCTACAATAAATCCTGGAGCATCTGTTAATACAGATTGTATTTTGTCCTGAAACTCTATGATGTTATTGAAGCTGCAATGTCAGTGCAATATTTTGCCTACACAAACACCAGCTTTTTCTTTATATGGCTTTAGCAAAACCTTTGGATTCTTAAATTCTGTGTCTCAGTAGCCTTTAAAGATGCAGTTGTTGAGCAGTGGGATGTTTGTGTGCAAGCCTTCTTTCTAACACGACCGTCTTATCTGTTAGAAAAAGATGCATGATGTGTGAGAAGACTTTAATAGGAAATCGTCTGAGCAGACCTTGACAGCTTTCCAAAAGCATTGCAGCAAAGATATGCATCAGGTTTTTGCTCAAATGGTGGAAACGTGGCAGAACTACGTTGGATTGGTCCTTCTCAGATTGGGGAAGTGGTTAAGATGTTCGCCTTCTAATCAAAAGGTCATGAGTTCAAGTCCCAGCACCATTAAGCTGCCACTGCTGGTCCCTTAAGCAAGGCCCTTAACCCTCAGCTTTATCAGATATAAACAAGATAGTTGTAAATTGCTCTGAATAAGAGCATCTGCCAAATGCTGTAAACTGTAAATGACACCAAGAGCATTCACAATCACACACTTAATTTAGAGCAACTTGCCTAATTACAGACATGGTATTGAAGGTGGGCGTAAACAAGAGAACCTGCACATGTAAAAGTCTTACTGCAAGTGTGACCCAAATGCAAGATAATAGAAGCAAATAATCCCATTAGAAACTGGGTGGTTGCTTTGGCTCCAAAGGTCATGAGCTCAAATCCCAGCCACATCAAGCTGTCACTCCTGGGTCCATAAACAAGGCCCTTAACCCTCACCTGCTCTGAATAAAGGCATCTGCCAAATACTGTAAATGTAAAATGTAAATGTAGTGCTGTCTCATTTCCACCTAGAGAGCAAAAACCTAACCCTATAGATGCTCAGTTGTATGAATGAGATAAATAAAGGTTGCTTTGGATAAGGGTGTCTGCCAGAAGCCAAATATATTTCTTTCTTTCTTTCAGCTTCTCCCATTAGGGGTCGCTACAGCGGATCATCTGAATGTTTGATTTGACATGTTTTTACGCTGGATGCCCTTCCTAACGCAACCCTCCCCATTTATCCGGGCTTGGGACCGGCACTAAGGCTTGTGCAACCCTAATGGCTGGGTGTTGGTTGGCTGACCGTGGGATCAAACCCGGGCCGCAGCGGTGAGATAAAGGTTGCTCTGGATAAGGGTGTCTGCCAGAAGCCAAATATATTTCTTTCAGCTTCTCCCATTAGGGGTCGCTACAGCGAATCATTTGAATGTTTGATTTGACATGTTTTTACGCTGGATGCCCTTCCTAACGCAACCCTCCCTATTTATCCGGGCTTGGGACCGGCACTAAGGCTTGTGCAACCCTAATGGCTGGGTGTTGGTTGGCTGACCGTGGGATCAAACCCGGGCCGCAGCGGTGAGAGCGCCGTATCCTAACCATTAGACCACCAGGGAACCCAAGTATATAAATGTCCAAAAAAAATCTGGTGCAGGCAGGATTGTTCAAGAAATTGGTGCAAGAGGGGATGAAAATTATTGTTGAGATTATTCATTTATTTTGTACAGAAAACTTGATCAATAAAAATGATTACTATTTAGGAAATTGCTGGAGGCAGAAAGGCTAAAAAATCCTCACAAAAAGGCCAAAATTCTAGAAAATTGTGAAAATGTTTTAATTGGTACTTTGCTGAGATTCTATATTTTTTATATGGCTTTGTTTCTTTGCTAGCGTGGCCATGACTGGGACATTTTGACACAAATTGACACCAGCTGTAACTACTCTTTAAAGGATCAAGACTAGCTAGAGTCTAAGAATCCAGAATTTAAAGAACATTAGCACATAATATATTATTATACTATACTATTCTACTATATATATAATTGTATATGTATGAAATATTATTCCATTTTTAAAGTAATGTAGCGATTTCTATCGGTTGTGATCTTGTTATTTAGCCCTCGTGTAACAAAAAAGCCTTACTCGATATGCCTTTCTGATATGTCCTTATAAAGTCTGCTATCATTAAATATCAATACCAATGCTTGACAATAATGTTAGAAGTGTACTATGCTGAGATAAACACTGAAAGCTCCAAGTGCTCTAGAGTTTCCAGAACAGTTTCTTGGGAGGCAATTTTATGCTGTAATCTAAAAAATTATGTTGCTACCCTGGTTATTAGAAAGTACCCTGACTTTGTTCTGTTGCTCTCTCCGTGTTCAGAAATAGGTAGAATCATTATAAAACCAGGTTTGGTATCTTTTAAAGATGGAAATCTTCCTACAAATGTAACAACCAACCCAATGCCAGGCCAGCAACTGTAAATAGCGAGGAAACCTATGATATAATAGTCTTTAATTGTAATAATAGGCTGAATTAAAAGGGTTGTATTTGGAGATGTGAGCACAGAGAGAGAGCAGGTTTGTATATCACGATGGCTATTTTAAAGGGATTCAATACGTGGCAGTAGAAGATTGTAGATTTCGCATTGTATGTGCTGTGTGTGCCTATAAAAACTCTGTTGTTCGAACAGTCATATTCGACATCACTGTCCCTTGGCAATAAAAGGAAAGGGTTTTTTGTTTGTTTTCGAATACATTAAAACATGCTGCACAAACTGAGATTTCAGATTTTACAACTGGCCAGTACCAACTGGCTGCAATCCTATATGGCCTTTTTTTTTAAAGATACATTTAAGTATTACATTTAGAAACAGTAAAAACAAAAAAACAAAAAACATACCTGAGACATTTTTAGCATGTGCAGTAGACATTAATGCTGGTCCACTACTTTCTCTGAGCACTTTTTCGACATTGCGACCTTCTTAGTAGAAAACGTCCTCGCTTCCAAAAACAAAGGACCCGATCAGCGGCAGTGATTAGGGTTACAGTGTCGACCGAGCGCTCAGATCATGGCTACAAACACATCAATCATGTCTCGGGAAGATCGAGAAAACAACATAGAAAAGGACCCTATAAAACACTGTGGCAGTGAGGGGCTGTAGACATGATGGGACAAGACAAAATGTCCAAGAATTATCCTATAAACACCGCATTTCCCCAAAATCAATTCATAAAAATAAAAAAACACAGCATTAATACACAGCATGTCCATACTTTTTTTTTCCTTGTTTTTTTTTTTTTCAAAAGGACAATATTGGCTGCGTAATTAGTTGTCAAAAGTGAGCTACCATCATTTTCATCTGGTCTATATGTTGAACTAACAGACCAGGGTGAAAGTCTGCTGTCAGCTAGCACAAGTCTTAGAGAATATACATCTACAAAAAAAGTCTAACATTTGCTTTTTTTTTTCTTCTCTATCAAAAAAAATAAAAATACAAAGCAAGTTTAATCCATCCACAATCCATAACACATGCATGTATCAGATTTAAGCCTATTAATGTCCTTAAAACCCCAATTCCAAGAATGAAGTTGCATATTACAGTACTTTGGTGAGGGAGAAGATATATATATATATATATATGTAAGCATAAGTGTGTTTGTGTGTGTATTTCCTCTCCGCAGGCATATTACCCTTTTGCTTAAATGCAAATGCCCCAAAGCTTTAAACATTTCTTTTCTTTTCTTTACAGTACTGAAGTGTTTCCCAAATCAGTCCTTAGGCAAACCCCCAGGTAGTGCTATTTCTGCTCTCTACCAGCTTCCACCAACTTCCAAAACATCTTCCAAAAAATGTGATGCTGGGAATCTTTTGTTGCTGTTGTTGTTTTCCAGTCCAGTGATTATATCTTACTTCAAAAAACATAGCTCAGGTGTATTCAATTAAAATCTGTATAGATCTTTCTGTATAACATATCTAGATTATGAAAATTATAATATATAATGCTTAAAATTGCTCTTTGTATTGTTAATGGCTTATAATTTAGATTCGTACCACTTTACATTACTACTATTGATTAGTGGCGTAAACTCTTAGACAAATGAGATCTATTATAAAACTAAAAAAAGAGTATAATCTCACACAAATGCAAATCAGTGAATGCAGGTCAGTTCATTAATCTGAAACACAGGCAGTTTTGTCATGTGTTTATCGTCTCTGCTACAATACTTTTTTAATATTCGGTTTAGTTTGCTAAAATACTTTACTGGGTTCACGTTTAGACCTTTATTCACTAATTTAATGGCCGCTGTTCTAAAAGTGCCTACACAGATGTATGAAAAGGCAATAAGATTGCATCCTTAAAAATTCTGAATCTTGTGGCCAGAAAAGTGTAGAAAGACAAGCAGGACCAGATTCCTCTGTACTGGCATCTATTTCTGAGTTTAGTCTACTTGTCAATTATTTTGCAGATTGCAGCACTTAACATTAAAAAAAGCATTGTATATAACGTTATTTCTGGTTGCTACATTAGTGCTCTGAAGTGTCGGCGTCTTTAAGCAGACGTAAGCCAATCTGCATATTCATAAGGGTATGTTTGATTTCCAACTAATCAGCAATCAACAGCACTGGATAAGTGCGATTAAATCAATCTGGACTATCTGGTGGTTCCTGCAGACCAGGTTGAGAAACACTGCAACAATGAAAGTACGCAGAACATCAACACACAAGCCGAAAGAAAGAGGAAGAAAAAATAAAATAAATAAATCAAAGGATTTGCATAAATTCAGCTTTTCTCTTTGTATATCAACACTGATAAAGGTAGTAGAAGAAGAGACCGGGTTGAGGAATTGGCTTTGATCACAATCAGCTGAGAGATAGCTCACTTAGGGAAGAAGCTAGTTAGACTTTCAATGTTTCTCTAATAATAGTCCGAATACAATGAGCGTGCTGATATCTTGTCTGGCTGGAAAGGTAATGCCCTTCAATTAGGGACATGAAGGAATAAGAGAGAATAATTAAGCCACTAAGGTGCTCGAAATAACTATTAATAAATGGTCGCTGCCCAGTATATTGAAAAAAGCTTTTAAAAGCTTAAAAAAATGTCTTCTTTCAGGTCAATGTTATTTTAAAGGCTAATACTCAGTCGGGTTAAATTTGTCTTCCGTTAAGTAAACTGGATTTGTATTGTGCCATCGAACAACAAATCGAAAAATCGATGTTGTCTTTTCATTGAACTGATTTTGAAACATATTTTGGATGCTAGAGAAACAAACCAGTATCACACCAACTGGTCACAAAACGACGCGTTTGTCAGGATCCCTTGACGTCACCTTCAGGCACACTTTGTACCCCTTTGGCGTATTTTTTTACGAGCAGAGATTCCCACAGACTTCGAGCTCTTTGGTGTCATTTTTCAATGTGCAGGGATTCCTATAGATACAATAGAACTCCGGAATCTACATTTTTTATTTTCAAAGTGCCCTCTGTGAAACAGCATTCAGCAACACATTCTCACTCCCAACTAACCCTAATAAGTTCTTACTAAACCTAACCTTAAACCTAAACATGCACGTAGAAAAATGATGCCAAAGGGCTGACAAAAAAAAGACGCAAAGGGATCCTGATTACCGTGTCCATATGTGACGAGTTGGGAGTGAGAATGTGTAGGAGAACCAGGAACATCATATTTAATGTTGAAGACTCGTTCTAAAAAAAAGACTTATTTCACTCTTTTCATTTTAATCTTCTCCTGGCTCCTGATCATGAGCAGAAGCACGAGTTATGATAACTAATATAACTGCAGCGTTTATTGCTGCAAAACAAAAACAGCTTGTTTTTTCTCAAAGAATCTTCCATATGAGAAACTCCAGAAAAAGAACATGTGACTGTTATCTCTCTTTCTCTCTCTTTCTCTTGCGCTTTTTTTTACCCCCCTCTTCAACTTTCTCCTGCCAGTTTTCCGTCAGTCTGTGGTTCATCTCCACGAATACGCTAGCTCTCTGCACTGTTTTATCACTAACTCTGGAGTGAATTCTTAAGCACTTGTGCTCAAGTGATGATTTTATAGACCTAATTGTGTCTCATTGAAATATTAGCTCTGAGTGTGTACATATATTTGTGTGTCTACGGGTGTGTGTGTGTGTGTGTGTATATGCATGTGGGCAGAAACATGGGACACCTTATACCTCACTTTAACCCAAAGGGATTATCAGTGGATCAGACCACATTTGCACACACACACACACACTCTTACACACACTAAATGTACTCAGTACTAGCAAATAAGGACACTAAATGTGGAGTGGCTTAAATTACTGTCATTCCATTCCATCTTTATCTCCACTAAAGGCTAAGAAGTTGCTTTAGAGCAGCTGAGCTTGTGCGTGTCACTTCTTATAGACTCAATCCTCGAGGCTGCCTCCGTGTCCTCTACACTCTTGTCTCTTTGGCTAGCGAACTAAACGAAATTTAGCTGTAAGAGCATTAGCAACCAACCCCTTCCCACGGTGAGTGTTTTTAGTTCTCTCTTTGGCTTCCTCTCCCTCCATCTCTCAGCCACTCTCTCTCTCCTCGTCTCTCTGACGAGGAAGGTGCAAAGTGTACATGCATGATTCCTTTCTTTCTTTTCCTCGTAAAAAAAAAAAAAAGGCATGCAATTCAAAAACACGCCACGGAACAGACGAAAGCTAATAATCAAATAACAAAAGCTCCGTCACAACAGAACAACACATTTCAGTTGCACAACAGAATGTGCTTTGTAAACATGCCTTTTCCAAGCGTCATACCCTTTTTTTAAGTTCATAATAAGATTTGTATATAGGAAATCTCTGAATAAATAATACTCCTCATCCAATCTCGCAGTTAAGCTAAATCGAACTACTTTTTATAATGATTTGGTAGCTAAATATCAAATTATACATTTTTATAAAGTTGAAATAAAGTCATTTAAATTCATGGCACTAAAAAGTATCGCAAAGTATCATTTTTTTACTCATTTCTTTGCATACTTTTCTCTTACTCTTCTTAATCATTTAATGTACTGTAGGGACGATAGACAAACGAAGACAGAGGGCATCTCGGGGAAGGGCACTGCGATATAAAGGTGCCATCATGACGTTTACATGAAGTAGAATGGGAGAGAAGATAAAGAGCGAAAAAGCAAATTTTTGTTGAATATCTGTCTAGATACCTCCACGTTTTTATCTCTGACTGATAAGAAAAACGAGCCCAAACCACAAAAAACAGTCATTTTCTCCATGACAGTAATACATGGCAGGAACAACCCTCTCCTGCAATCTCGTGCAATATTTTTTTTCTTCCAAAATACAAGACATTGTTGTTCCTGTAGCATGTTGCCGTGGAAGTCCGTTAAATTGACGGCTCTTCCGCTCTTCTGCTGTCTCCCAGCCCTCGTATTATCTTTGAGACTCTCCAGAAACAAGAATCTCCGAACGCATGCTTACTCTCCTTTTTGCACTCTTCTTCATGCAACACCACACATCACACTATCTAACATATGGGAATGGAGTGGTTGGTGAAAAAATGGGGTTCGGTTTGGTAAGGCTACTTTCTACCCCTTTCTATCAGCTTTCCACCCCACGATTCCATTTAAAAAAATGATACCAGAGGATCAAACGTAAGCCGACTCGCTGGACTGGGTCCTGCCCAGGTTCGGAGGCTGTGACAGGTGTGCCATGTCCTTTTTTCGGATCTCACAGATGGACTTGCGCCGTGCCTGGACCCCCCGGATGGCCGTCTTGATCTTCCTCCAGCCCAGATGGTTGAGCTCGGCCAGGTTGAGAACAACGCAAATGCCGCTCACGGCAAACATAAACACCAGGAAGACTGTCTTCTCGGTGGGGCGTGACACATAACACTCCACTTCTTTGAGGCATGGATAGCGGTCGCACTCAAAGATCCCTGGTACGCTGAAGCCATACAGGAAGTACTGGCCTGCCAGAAAGCCGATCTCCAAGGCGTTACGGAACACGACCTGGATGACGTAGAAACGAGAAATGCCTTCTTGCCGACGCACTTTGGAGCTCTTGCTGTGGGTGAGGCCACGTGCTACATTAGGGATCTCTTTGACCTCGAGGCAGTCGGGTTCATCTTTGCCCCCGCTGCTGTCTGGGTGTTGCACGAGAATGCCGTTGACGCTGCGCACTTTGCGGGTGCCTTCTCGACTGTAGTCCTTATCCATCATGGGGTAGAGGAAGGAATAACGGCGGTCTCGCTGTTTTGCCGATTGGTGCACAGAGTAGGTGATGAAGCACAGACTCGGGGTGCACACCAGGATGATCTGAAAGACCCAGTAGCGGATGTGCGAGATGGGGAAGGCCTTGTCGTAGCAGGCCTGGTTGCAGCCCGGCTGAAGCGTGTTACATATGAACATTGTCTGCTCGTCCTCGTACACCGTCTCGCCCACAATGGCTACAATAAGGATCCGGAAGATCACGACGACTGTCAGTAGAATCCTAAAGAAAAAAGGGGAGTGGGTGGAAAAAAATAATAATTAGAAAACCTCATGAAAGCAAAAAGAGGCTTCCTCTGACGTACATCTTTTCACTCATATGCTAATTAGCCATGTTTGTGCTATTCAAATGGTGCTTTTTTCCATGCTTTTCATGGCTGTCTCAGCTCGTTTTTAATAAAGAAGCCTATTTTTACACTCAGCCACTAATTATAGCCGTGCCTTCTGTGCCACTAAACCCTGTTTATATGGGTGAATTTCATCAGCGAAATTTCAGAGCAGATGTTTCATTTCATTTACACATGATTGCAAGCAGTTCTGTTCTTTTCCCATATAGCGATGGGTATGAAGCCCACCTTGATTCATAAGTGCATACAACTATTTTTGAACATGGTTTAAATTGAAAAAAAAAAAAGATAATCTTTGTAATGTGTACAAGGATGGTCAGTGCATACACTTTTATATATTCCATCACAAGAGTAAGAAAGCATTTATTCATATACCAGTATCCCCATTAGTTTTAAATTACTTATGCAAAACATTTAGCAATCTATATTCAGATAGAAATTTTAGGGTGCAGTTGGTTTAAATGGACAATTCCTTTAAAAAAATGTATTATATTACTTATTTTGGACCTATCTTGAACAGCGCCACCAATGGTCATAAGTAAAAATACACCGAATGGTATGGACAACAAGAAGAAACAGAATAGATTTTATTTTTCAAGCCAAATCTGTACATTTATGCACATAATAATAACAATAATAATATTTAATAGAAGCATGAGATGAAGCCAGTAGAGCTTTACAAACTTAAGAACTAGATAGATAGATAGATAGATAGATAGATAGATAGATAGATAGATAGATAGATAGATAGATAGATAGATAGAGCGCATTTTATTATCATTATTAATAAACTAGAAAACATACACAACAACGCAAGAGGTATAAAAAAAATTAATTGAGTTAGCGCAGTGTCACTGTGGCTACTGACTGGGGAAGTTAATGAATGAAGGATGGAAGAAATAAAAACATTTGTTAAAGTATGATGAAATAGGTAGTAACAGTTAGAAAATTCAATGTAAATCACACACAAACACACACACACATACACACACACACATACACACACACACACACACACACACACACACACGCACACACACGAGGTATATGTTTTTATATTTTGTTAAGATTTATTGTCAAGCTATTAATAATCATTATATTTTAGCCTTCCACTTTAGTATCATAAACATCTGTCAATATAAATTTACAATGAAATCATTCTTTTCTTTTTTTTTTTATTTTATAAGCTGGTGCTACCTGTCGCTGGTACCTGGTGCTTTATTTATAAGCTGGTGCTACCTGTCGTTTTGGTGCATGTGAGTGCAGAGGTATTTATCAAACATTATAATTCATTTGGACAGCCCTTTTGCTTTCTAATCCGAATCATAGTGGATTTGCATTCAAGCTGTGTGGTTACAGAGGCCAAGGAATAATCTGCATCAAATCATACATGCTTGTCCAGTATTGATTGTCCAGTTTGAAGGTTTCTTCCTGGTAGACACCTGAGGAATGAGGAATCCTTTATAATTCTGCAGATGTGTACAGTTGTAGAGACAGAAGGATGGAAACATCAAAGCAAGAATGAAAGAGAAATCATTTATAAGGTATTTATGCAGGGATGGAAGTGCATGCACACCCACACATACAAACACACACACACCCACACACACATGCACAGGGGAGATTAAAAAACTGAAATGAAATGAAATGGAAAACAAAATCTCATCAGAAAATTAATGATATAATGCTTCCATGTGCAAACATTTAATCTGTACTGGAACCAGTAGAGGGTCTCTTGTATTAGTAGATGTTTTAATGCCATCCAATAGCTGTAGGTTATTCATTGTGCCCCCCCCCTCCCATTTACTCCTTCATTTCACGAGTGTTTTTCCTCATGATATCAAGTGTGAAACCATTTAAAGCATTTTAACTGAAATAGAAAAATAGTATCAATGTTAACTAACTACTGAATTTATCCTGTTCATACTTTCATCTATTTCAGTAGCTATACACAATAACACAATACAAGTACTACATTATTATTCATTTACCCAAAAAAAGTCTTTAGTAGTTCAGAGCAAAAAAAAAAAACACTAATAATCATAGTAATAATGCATTATTTCCTTCACTGATTGTGACTTGTGTTGCGTGTGTATGTGTGTGTGTGTGTGTGTGTGTGTGTGGGAGAGAAAGAGAGGAATTAAGCCAGTCACCCTGTAGCTACTTAGTCAAGAGAAGAGAGGCAATATGAGTAGAGTAGAGTAGAGAGGGAGTTTGGAGGATTGGGGGGGGGTGGCGGTTTGGTACCCACAACTCCATCCTCTTTTGCACCCATCTCTCTGCGCCTGTTGCCACGGCAACAGCACAGGGCAGAAAGAGTACAGGAGAACAAGAGAGCGAGGTCGGCATGAGCCGAAGCGGTTACTGTATGAGATAACGACCGGCAATTGAATGACCTGCTGCTTTTTTTTTTTTTTTTAACCCACCAGCTGCAAGAAATGGTGGTGAACGAGAATCTGCGCACCTGCGCATCGACTCATTTATATCCACAAATGAGTTCTATGAAAGCACGCAGGATTTAAGACAACCGCTGGCAAACACCACCCCCCCACCCCCCCGTCTTTTGTGCAGCCACCCTTGAAATGAAATTTTGTCTCTACAACTCGCCATCCCTCAAAGGCAGCGGTGTATTAAATAGAAAATAATGAAAAGATATAGAAATGTTAAATAAAACAAAAATAGTGAAATGGGAGCTTAACACAGACTAATGGTGTTGGATTTACAATACAGGTCAGTTGTAGTGTTGTGGTGTTTAGGACCATGATGTAGGTGCTTTGCCCCAAAAATGCTTTGCACCATTTCTTTCCTTTGTTCATGAAACCCCCTTGGTATGCTTGTCCGTTTCTATAAAACACATTAAAGGAATAAAAATGTAACACTAATTTAGAAAACAGTAAAAAAAAAATGCAATCAAACTGCAACATGAAATTGAGATACACTTCATTATGACCTCAAAACAGAAGGGAAGGTTCTTATTAAACATGACATGCGCTTTGCTGACTGGACATGGCATGACTATTGTGATTAATTAAATCAGTTTAATATCTTCACCATTCATATTAATGCTATGAAAAATTATCTTATTATATATTATCCTTCCCTCATTAAACTAATGTTTAGTGTAGCCAACAGGCAATGAGCGCATAACGCTGAATAAAGGACCTAAAATTGTGTTTTGGGTTGAGCTGTGTTGTGTTTTCACACAATTCGAGGATCTCAAGATCAATCCTGAGTTTGAGTAACTATCTTCATGGAGTTTTGCATATTCGGTATTCTCATGATGTGCCTATGTTGGTTTATTCAGATCTCTTAAAAAAAAATACTAGTAGGTGGTTTGGATATACTATGGTTCCATATGTGTGCAGTTATTCAAGAATCTTAATGCGGGTTGATACATAAAAATACACAGAAATATGTGGACACAACACACATATGTGATGATTAAATATCCCATTCCAGATGACAGCATTGCTATTGTGTTTTGTGTCTGAATTAAGACACATTAATGAGATCAAGCAATGTGGTTGATTGAAGAACCAATGTTCTAGTTCAACCCAAAGGTCAATGATGTTTCAGATACCGACCCCCCCCTCAATCAAGCATACACTTAATGTATGAAAAGAAAGTGTGGAAGGGTCCATCCTCGTCACTCCCAAAGCATCTCAGCATCTTCAACTCTGCTACCTTCAGCTCCAGCTCCTGTCAACCCACTGTCTCTAATCCATACCACGTAGCAGATTCTCTTGTGGAGGTTCTCATTTTCTCTCCAAGTCACTGTAAATTTCCGATGGGTTTTTTGGTTTCTTCCCAGCTCCCCAAAACATGCCAGGCCAGATTGTGGATTAGATTAATGAATAGGTATATATTAACATTTATTCATGTTTTATGGATCCACCCTGACTAGTATTAAGTGGTTATTGATCATGAATGATCAGAATAATTAATTATAGAATGTAATTCCTTTTGGGTTTGCTACTGTTTATTGTTTGCATGTGTTATATGTTAATTTGGATGTAAATGTAAATATATGGTAATTAAATGCAGAAATACTGTGGTTTAATAGATGAACTAGTCTGGCAGTCAATACGTGCTTCTATGTAAATATGTAAATTACCTGCTAAGATGTGTTACTTAATAAATAAGGTTATAAATGCTAATAAATAACTTTAACAATACCGTAAAATCATGCTCAAAAAGCCACAAACTAGTTCCTTTGGTTTCATGGTTGACTTTCTAAAGCAGAACAGTGTATTTTCTTCCTCATTTGTCAGAGTGATACTAAGCAAACTATAGTGTCCCTGTTGTTCATCTGCTTGAAATAATTGACTTTTATGCTTTACTGTGCTACACAGATTTCCATCCTCTGGCACCAAACCCTTTGCCCTTGTTTTTCAGGATGTGACTTTGAGAAAAATAAAAGCTCCAGGACAGTGGAAGGTTCGCCATAATCCAGATTAATCCACACCAAATCTGACATGCCGTTCTGATAAGAGCCATGCAATAATGATTACGATCTACAAGCTTTAATGTACTTAATGACCTTCAATAAGAATAAAGAAATGTTACAGCAGTCCTGGTCTCTAGAAAGAAATCTGCCCTATTATGCTGTCTTTCATGATTATTTAACAGATCTACAAATAATCCCATGTAGTTTTGTTTATAGATCTGGAAAAGTTATTAATCTGAAAGGAATAAAGTGAGAAATTCTGTCAACGTGTTAACATGGGGGAATTTGTGCGTGCGCGGCAGGACATGCATTTTCAGGTCATTTTCAGTGCACCAAATGACCTGTTTGTAGTTCAGAACTCCCAAGATTCCATATTTTTTGTTTACATTCTAGATCAGGTGCTTAATATATATACCTAAAAGACTAAACTGATCATACTGTACATTCATCTGCTACACTTACAGCATAGTTTAAGTTACATAATATCCAGAATATACAGATTTCTGTACTTTATAAATTAAATTTCATAGTTAGGTATTTTTATAAAACAAAATATAAGTTCCATGATACACTGTGGTTACAGGAAACTATCTCACATTAACACTATATAATTTCCCTGAATGATAATAATAATGATAGTAATGATAATAATATTATTAATAATATTATTTAAAATAATGATGATGATGATGATGATGATGATGAAGATTAGCAACCTCATCATCAGCATCATGATTATGGGACAAGCCTACAATGTCGGGACCTTGTGCTCATTTCAGGACTTCTTTTAACAAAACCTCTGTTTAACACAGTTAATATTGTTTGCTTTTCCTCTATGCTGAAAAAAAAAAATCACTGGTTCAGTAAATATGAAAAATCTATCTATCTATCTATCTATCTATCTATCTATCTATCTATCTATCTATCTATCTATCTATCTATCTATCATTAAGTGACAAATTTACATCCTGATTTGTGCAAAGCTATTTTGTGTCTATGTTTATTGTTAAAATCCCCATATAAACAAAGCATAACTGATATTGGTTGGCTCTTACTGACATCTATAAAGAGTTTGGAAATAAGAGAATGCTACATGTTCAAGAGTATTATTTATATCATGGCAGATTACTTGAGCTTTTGTGTTTGTCTGCCTTTGTGAATGTGTAAATCCGCGAGTCTAATTATTGCATTTTACAGAACTCTACCTGCTGCCACTTGGCCACAGAATAGTTCTGATACACAGATATACACTTGCTAGTAAATAGCAAATTGTATTGGCACAAATAATGTGTGTCAGCAAACAGGAGGATAATTGTTTAATACCATATAAAAGTGTGTGTATGTACTAGTCTGCGAAAACTGTGAGGAGTCTCCTGATATAGGACTTTCTGGTTCTACTACTGAGTGCTGGGCATGATTTTCACTGGCTTTAAATATAGATGCTGCAGAGTTCTCTCTCTCTCTCTCTCTCTCTCTCTCTCTCTCTCTCTCTCTCTCTCTCTCTGTGTATATGGCTGACCATCTGTCTGTTAAAGTGTTGTGTGTTTCTGTGCATATGAATCACTTGTGAGTGTTAGTGTTTATAGTGTTTCAAGCCTGTGTGGGAGCTTGTGTTTGTTTTCTGCTCGTGCCTTTCAATGCGGCGATCATCTGTGTATAAGATCTCTGTCTCTCTCTCTCTCTCTCTCTCTCGCTCTCTCTCACACACACACACACACACGCACACACACTCTCCAAACTTTACCACTTAGTATTTGTATAAAATATAAACCACTTGTGTTTATATTAAGAATATACTTAATGTGTTTCTTTGCAAATTTTATTGTCTGTTTAGTTCAATGGCATTCACATATTTCCTCACTTTGGCTTACATATGCAACACAGTGACAGCCTGTAGCTTTGAACACACACATTTTTATATTTAAAGAATAAAACACTTGAAGACAGTTACAGTGCTTCCAGAAAGTGTTTACAGCGCTTCACTTTTTCCACATATTTTTATGTTACAGCCTTATTCCAAAATGGATTAAATTCATTATATTTCCTTCAAATTCTACAACCAATACCCCTATAATGACAATGTGACAGACGTTAGTTTTTAATTTTTGCAAATTTATTAAATTATTGAAAAATTATATAATCACATTTACATCCTTTGCCATGACACTCAAAATTGAGCCCAGGTGAATTTCCACTTATCATCCTTGAGATGTTTCTACAACTTGATTGGGGTCCACCTGTAGTAAATTCAGTTGATTGGACATGATTTGAAAAAACACACACCTGTCTTATATGAGGTCCCACAGTAAAGTGCATATCAGAGACAAACCAAGTCAATAAATCCAAGGAATTGTCTGTAGACCTCTGAGACAGGATTGTATTGGGGCACAGATCTGGGGAAGAATACAGAAACATGTCTGCAGCATTTAAGGTTCCAATGAGCACAGTAGCCTCCTTCATCCATAAATGGGATAAGTTTGGAAACACCAGGACTCTACCTAAAGTCACTCTGAAAGAGCTCCAGCGTTTCTCTGTGGAGAAAGGAGAACCTTCCATAACAATAACCATCTCTGCAGCACTCTACCAATCAGGCCTGTATGATAAAGTGGCCAGATGGAAGCCACTCCTCAGTTTAAGGCACATGACAGTCCACCTTGAGTTTGACAAAAGGCACCTGAAGGGCTCTCGACCATAAAATACTAAAATTATACTCTTTAGCCTGGATGTGTCATGTCTGACGAAAACCAGGCATCGCTCATCACCTGGCCAATACCCTTTCTAAAGTGAAGCATGCTGGTGGCTGCATCATGCTGTGGGGATGTTTTTTAATGGCAGGTACTGGAAGACTATAAAGGATCGAATGAAAGATGAATGCAGCAATCATCAACTTCCTTAATGGCTCCAGAGCACTCTGGACTTCAGACTGGGGCGATGATTCATCTTCCAACAGGACAATGACGCTAAGCACACAGCCAAGACAACAAAGGAGTGTGTCTTTG
This sequence comes from Silurus asotus, assembly GCA_024362625.1. NCBI lineage: Eukaryota > Metazoa > Chordata > Actinopteri > Siluriformes > Siluridae > Silurus > Silurus asotus. The sequence goes on from MU551532.1 coordinate 1,297,639, forward strand.
AGTGGCCTAGCCAGAGCCCAGACTTTAACTTGAATGAAAATCTCTGGAGAGATCTGAAAATAGCTGTGCACCAACGCTCACCATGCAACCTTATGGAGCTTGAGAGGTTCTGTAGAGAGGAATGGGAGAAACTGCCCAAATATTGGTGTACCAAGCTTGTAGCATCATTCTCAAAAAGACTTACTTTAGACTGTAATTGGTGCCAAAGGTCCTTTAAGTACTGAGCAAAGCCTGTGAATATTTACGTACATGTGATTTTTTTTTTCTTTCTCAAAATACATTTGAAAAGATTTTTTTAAAACGTATTTTACATTGTCATTATGGGGTATTATTTGTAGAATTCTGAGAAAAATATTGAATTAAATCTATTTTGCTTTGCTTTATGCACAGGGACAGTCATGCTGGAACAGGTTTGGGTCTCCTAGTTCAAGGTAAAGGAAAAATAATGTTACTGCATCCAAAGACATCTTATACAATTGTGTGCCGTTAAATGTGTAGATTGAGGAAAAAACACAAATGGCTGGAAAAGTCAATTTTTGGTCCATTAATTTTGGTCCATTTAGTTTATCTGTTATTTTAAATATAATTTTTAGGCATCAAAAGAGAATTGCATCTGTAACACTCCTGAACAGTGGCTTTGGTCCAGATTGTTTGTATCTTAGTCACTGTGTGAATGTGCATTTATCTATTATTCATTGAAAATGTTGTGTTATAAATAGTATAAATAATGGCTAAAACAAGTTTGAAATTGGCTTAGATTTAGAATTGGATTCCTACACTGAAACAAGGCCAGGGTTTAATGAATAAACATTGGCAGTTAATGGTTGATGCAGTGACGTGCTGTAAACTTTATCAAGTTCCAATTCAATTTATCATATTAAACTCTAATAAATAACATGATGTCAAGATTAGATTTTTGGACAATATGGGGTATAGACAAAACCCCCAGATGTGTGACATGTCTTGCAATTAATATTAATTTAATTTTATGTTTATATCAGCACTAGTTGTCATCATTGTTTGGCAGTGGTGCTGCACTTCTCAATACCCACACAAAAAACAGTAAGATGCTCTATGAGAAGCATTTCTGTTAAAAAAATTATATTGCACAAAAAACACGGACAGAATCCATGTACAGTATGATCATGTTAGACTTAATGCCTCCTTAGAAGTTCCTCTGAAATACAACTCTGTTTACAGTCCTCAGATTTTAAATTGAGAAAAAATATTCCCTATTTAGTTTACAAGTTATGTCTGAATCTGCCATTATTTTAATCAAATGCCATATAAAGCTGGATTTTGTACATTTTACGATAGTTTCATATAAAACTTATATAACTTCAGATTTACTGCACCAACAAACCCAGGTTCTTCGTTCAGTAATCACACTGTGCTGAGGGTTCTGGTGTGAAATCTTTTAAAAAGTGTAAACAACATAAGCATAGCTCTATGACAACTACACTCTGAACAGAATTTCCAATGTTTTTATTTGGAACATAGCCATCCTTAGAACTAGCCAGTTTGTGAACAGGCCAAAAGCTAGCACTGTATTAGCGGGTTATTACCAATTTAGCTCTATATTTTATTTGCCAATCATATCATGAAAAGTAGCATAAAAGGATCAGAAAAGACATGAGCAAGTGAATTAGATCTTGCTAATCCAGTGACTAGCTTCTAGCAAGATTACTTAACCAGTTATCTAATGTTAGCTAGCATCGAATCTTCACAAATAACGTACATTACATGATTTAACAGGTATGGTAAAATATTATTGTAGGTTATTTGTGAAGATTTGATGCTAGCAAACATTGTAAAGAAATATATATATATATATATATATATATATTATTTCTTTACAATGACTCATTATTAAGAAAGCAATGGCTAAAATGCAATGGCTAATTGTAGGGGTGGGTAAAAAATATCCAAACATAGCTAGGAGACATATTTAATGTTTACTTCTTAAATTGCTTAACACACTATTATATATAAGAAAATTGTATAGCCTTACTGCATAATTCAAATATAAATGAATCCCCCCTTTTAAAACCCTTGTATTAGTCGTAGAGATGTATAGCAGTATTTGTGTGAATGTATAACCCTGGTAAACCTGACACACATTCTCAGTTCCTGTTAAGGGTTTGGCCTCAGTGTGTGCTCTCGCCCTAGAGACTAACAAGGTCTGAACAGAGTACGTAAAAGCTTTCTTTCTATCTCTCTTAAAAGCTTGTGTTTTTTTTCCCTTTCCACATCCTTATTTAAACCCATTTATACTGGAAGTCTTCAGGGCACACATCTCCACTGATTGTTTACATGCAGTCTTTAGTCAACGGTATTTCTAAATGAAAATATATTTCTGTATAATTCAACCTTTCAGCTATAGGACTACTTTTTCTTCATAGGGAAGATATGTGTTACTAATAAATATGTAGTTAATACAATGGACTATGGATCTAACAAATCCTCTGACTAAAGCATAGGTAACATTTTGTACCTTTTGGATGCTTTTATGACTCGTGAGCAATTTGTTTGGATTACATGTACATACATATACACTATATGGAACCCAATATTTCCTAATAAACCACTTTTTTTTCATTACTACAAACTTGGAGGCACACAATTGGATGAAATGTCTTTAAATTTGGCATTAGATTTTTTCTTTATTTGAACTCGGAGACCCAAAACATTTCCAACATTGATAATGATAATGATAATGAATGTTAAGGTAAATCACATATGAACTTATGTGCATGTTTCATAATAGCATAACATAAATTAAACCTATAGAAAACATCATTTGAATGTCCCTGACCACTATAGCTACACTTTAGCACATATTCATCAAACTATTAAAAAAATCCTATTATTAGTGGATTTTCATTTGAATCCATTTCCAACATGTCTTGTTATCTAAAATGCTTCTTAAACCTTTATTAGTCATAGATAATTTAATTTTTTTTTACTTACATGAAAATGCTTACCCTGTGGATAAATTGCAATAGTCCACAAGTCACATCTTCAAACATCTGAATTTTCCCAGTGATCATAAGAAGAAGATAATAAGTCCTCCTTTTTGTTTCCCTTTATTTATTTATTTTATATTAAATGAAAAAATTACTTTGAGTGGAAACTGTAGATCTAAATGTAATTCGTTTGTACCTACATCATTAGAATTTGCATATGCTTTAAGGTATATGCTATTAAAATAGATGCTAGTTAAATACATTTGTGTGTATTTCTATTAAAAAAATCCCCCTCCAAAAAATGGTATGAAATGGCTTAATGCATTTTTGGAGATGAAGATGGATTTTCTTAGATTCAATGTACAATATTTTATAAATTATGAAAATAATTCATAATTTAAAGTGAATGTTGACAATATAAACAGATTCTGTTATATTTTTAGTATAGAAAGAAGGATAGTAACACAAACATATAAATACATGTACCCAAAAGACTATAGCTAAAAATGGAAAAACATGAATGTCTAATCATTTGACTGATTGATAGATAGATGCAAATTTATTGTCATTGCAGAGTACAGCAACATAGTTCAGGTGCAACAACAAAATGCAGATAAATGTGTAAGTATATGCACAGCATGATAAATAGATGTGTGTGTGTGTGTGAAATATTAGTGCAGATTTATGTAAGGCACAATATCTGTAGAGAATGAGGGCTAAATACATTTATATGCATTACATAATTGCAATTTTGTATTTTGAAACTGTACAGAAGTTATACATTATACGTTATAGTGATAATTTAATACTCTAAAAGTTCTGTAGGGTGATGATGGATGGAAAAAAGCTGGCCCTGAACCTGCTGGTTCTGGTGCATATGTTTCTATATCTCCTTCTTGATGAAAGGAGGTTAAACAGTTTGTGACTGAGATGTGTGGAGTCCTTGATGATGTGAGCTCTGCGCCAACATGTGCTCAATGGAAGATAGTTAGATGCCAGTGATGCGTTGGGCAGTTTTGACCACCCTCCACAGGGCTTTACGTTCACACACAGTGAAGCCTCCATACCATACAGTGATGAAGTTGGTCAGGATGCTCTCAGTGACGCAACTGTTAAAACTCCTTAGGAACAGATGAGCATTCTTAAGACTCCTCAAAAGTACAGGCACTGTTGTGCCTTGTTAGCCAGAGCTGATGTGTTCTGGATCCAGGACAGATCCTCAGAGATGTAAACTCCCACTACTTAAAGCTGGAGACCTTCTCCACCTCAGTTACATTGATGTAGACTGTGGAGTGTCTCCTGCTGTTAGATTTCCGAAAGTCCACAATAAGCTCTTTAGTCTTTATGGCATTGAGGGTCAGGTTGTTGGTGGAACACCACGCTGCCAGGCTTTGGATCTCTTCCCTATAGGCCGATTCATCATCGTTTCTGATAAAGCCAATCACGGTAATGTCATCTGTATTCTTGATGAAGATGTTGGAGTTATGCAAAGGAGCACAGTTATGGGTGAACAGGAAGTAGAGTAGTGGGCTTAGAACAAAGCCCTGTGGGATGCCGGTGTTTAGAATGTGGGTTGAGAATATCTGTTTGCAGACTGAGGTATTTTGGTAAGAAAGTCTAGAATCCATCTGCATGTGGAGGTACAGCTATCCAGGTCACTGAGTTTAGTGATCAATACAGTGGAGACGGCTGTGTTAAATGCAGAACTAAATCAATGAACAGCATTTTGATGTAGGTGTTTTTATGCTGGATGGTGAGGGCTGAAGGAAGAGCCGTGGAAACGACATCCTCTGTCGACCTGTTTTGGCGATAGACAAACTGGGGTGGATCCAGTGAAGTTGGTAGGCCCACAGTGAGGTGATTCACCAGTTTCTCACAACACTTCATTACAATTGGGGTGAGTGCAACTGGGCGAAAATCGCTAATGGATAGAAGGATACATGGATGAAAATCAAATTTTTATTTAAAAAATGATTCCAGGAAAATATTCCACTGTGGGTATTTGCCTTTTATATTCTTGTGTTTGTCAGCTACATTTAATCCCAATACTCCACTGGTATGTGCCAGATTTTTTAATGCCATCTTAACATGCCAAAACATTCTTATTACAGCTTGTCATCTAAGAAGCGCTTTGCTGTCAACACTGATGCACAACACACATATTGTAAATCGGTCCACACAGATGTCTTGTCTAATTACCAAATTATCCCTTACACTGTTTCCAAAAGGATCCATATACTTTTCAAAAGATCTAATAAAACAATTATTTGCATCTTAATATACATTTCAGTTGTTATTAGAATTGCGACAGTTATTTTCATGTAGCCTTTGCTTGGAAATGGTTCAGAAGGCACATGTAGATGGGTTGTACTGTTCTTGTTCATCATTTAAAGGTGAAAACATGATGAATCGTTGTATATTTTACATGCATTGGTTTTAGGCCACACCCACTTTGGGTTTAAGTTCAAATATAGTATATATACAAGTATATTTGGAGCACTCAACGGCTACAATTACTTTGCTGATTTGCTATTTAACATCACTTTGTATGGTTCTTCATTCATTTTGGGTTAAGGATTAACATATAGATAATAAAATTCAGGTGTTATTTAGTAGGAAATAATATCATAAGAAAAACACTTCAAGGTAGACTTTTAGTGTGGAATTGGAGTGATGTAGTCACTGCAGACATAGCAGATTGGAAAATGGGTTAAAGATCAGTAAAATGGGTTGCTTGGGAATTGGATTGGTTCCGAAGCACCAAATCCAATTCCCAAGCAACCCATTTTACAGATACGAAATGTATATGTGTGTGGGGGAGTCAGGTTCTATTGATCGAAACCTGCTTAATGCACTGACCCCAATCAGGTAACGGAGAAAAGCCTTGAGTATTGTCATCCTGTTGTCTGAAACCTAGCGCAAATGCTATTTAGAAAATGGCGTCCTTAAGAGATCATCAATGAATTACTACAAGCCATTCGTTATGGACAGGTTAGAATCAAAGCAACATTGTTTGAAAGGCTTGGATCTCATCTGCAATGACAAATGGATATATTAAGCTCTCTTTTAAATAAACATGAACTCACAAAGGCCAACCTTCCATTTTAGGTTTATAAAAGACCCAGAGTCCATTACAGCAACACAAAGTCCATTTACATACAAAAGAATGATTAAGCTGTTGTTTTGAACCCTAAGCTGACTAAAATGTTGTGTATCCCCTTTATCTTAGCAATCTGCTTTTTTCAAAAAAAATATAAACATGCAAAAACCATTATACTATTTATCATATCCCTTATATGTATAATTTTACTTAGACATTGCAAGATTCTTGTACAGTATCACATTTGCTTGGAAAAAAAATGCTTTTCTAAGAACTGTCATTGATTCCTCACACATTTGTATTTATTTCGTTTGCCAATTCTTAGCTGAAGCCTACTCTTTCCCTAAAATGGGATGAAAAAAAAACAGATGAATCCTTTTCTTCTTTTTAGGAAGCTGAGTAGACTTAGCATTCAATTCCCTATTATAGACATAAATGCTATTCAGTTTTCCTTCTGAAATGGTCTAAATCTCATCAGCACAGTGAGTCATCGCTCGGTGCCATGAGATTATCATATTTGCACATTTTAAAAAGCACTATTTCAAATATTCATTTAATCTGCAAAACACAATTTCACCTAAAAGGACAGTTTGTAATTTTACCCACTCCAAAAAAAAAATATATATATATATATAAAATACCCCCTGCTAGACATAAAAAGAAGGCGAGCTGCTATAAAAAGCCGCATTGCTAATTTTAGTCACAAGCCTCACGCGCTGGTGATCACAGAAACCTGATTGCGTGGCCCTGAGGTGCAACTAAACCATTCTGTGTGTAGAATAACTGAATGAGATCTGTGTGCAGTGGAATCATTCTTAACCCAGGCGTCTATTCGCTTTGAAGCATAGTTAAGGTTTGAGCTCACTGTGCAAATCAGGGTCATGATCGCAGTCTACTTAAAAGATGAAACGAGGCATTGAATGCGAAGGATGAATGCACAGACGATGGGGTGGCGAGCAATGTTTCACTTAGCAGTGAGAATAACGAAGCATGCACGATTTGTTTGATTGTTGTAGTGTTCTCTAACAGAGAGTCGATGTGTGAGGAGGGTTTGCTTGCAGGTGTTTTTATCAGCGCTAACTATGAAAGGTGTAGAAGACTCGATATAATTTTTCCTATTAGCACAAGTAACCTAGGAATAATGATTTAGAAGATTAATGGATTGAGCCATGGCCTCAGTGCAGGGATGTTACATGGGTGAGGAATACAGTTTGGAAATGTGGTTCAGAAAGTTTTAGCAATCGCTATGCTTTGGAAAAAAAAAACCTTTCAATAAACCCTTTCAGCATGAAGTGCTTTGATGGAGGCATGATGGAGTCATTTAGTACTGGTGTATGGTATGTAGCTGGGGTTTTTCATTCATTCATTCATTCATTCATTTATTCAGTCAGTCAGTCACTCAGTCAGTCAGTCAGTCAGTCAGTCAGTCAGTCAGTCATCTTTATAAAGAAAACTCTTATTAAGATACAATATCTCTTCTTTCAGGGAATCCTAGTCATGTAAATACAATCTGTACAAAGCTTTGAATTGTTTGCATGGCCAGCTTTACAGAAGTATGTGCATTCCCTTAAATCTTTAACAGGTGAATCTCATGTGGTTTTAAGCATTAAAACCTGGTTTTCAAGCATCTGTTTTAAAGAGTTGCATTTCAGTGACAGTGTGCTCGAAAGTGACGTCACTGGCGAATACTAAATCAAAATCGAATGAACCAAAAAGTCTCAGGTGAAGCTTTGTGGAAGTTTGTAGAATTCTAGGGTTATATTTATATTAGGTTTGTAATCTGGCGTACCAGTGTAGATTTATTCGTCTGCTAAATGCCGCAAATGTAAATGTAAATGTTTGTGTATACTGGAATATGAATGGGTGGGCGCAGGGAGTAAAAAAATAAACAAATGATGTTCTACTGAATCTGACAAATATTATGTAGCACTACTTTTCTGGGTTGCATTCGTAATATTCCAAACCAACAAGAAACTACAATGTCTGAAGACGGTTTAACATATACAGTATCTTAATACAGTTTAATATACAAGAACTAGAGTGAACACAAACGCAGGTTGTACATTGTAATATTGATTTTCCAGAACTTTGCAACATACAAATATTAAAGAAACAAATCATGCCTTCATGTGAAAAAAATTATGAATTGTGTAAAAATCGTGAAAGAAAAGAAATAAAACAATGATCACATGAAAATTCAATTAAAAAAAAATTGTATGAGAAAATACAAAAATGTACAAATCACAAGCAAAAATAAATTAAATATAAAAATGACATGCAAAAAGAAAAAATATAAAATTAAAATTGAAAAAAATCTTATATTAATTAAATTTAATGAGAAATCCAGTGATAAAACCAATTAGCCATAAAAATCGCAAGCAAAAATTTGTCACGTGAAAAGAAATGATTTGTAAACATGCAAAAATAATTGATTTGTGAGAAAATATAATTTATATATTTAAATAAATTATCATATGCAAAATGACTTGTTAAAAAGTACATCTAAAAACAAACTAATCATTTGTAAGCATGAATAAATCATGGATGATGAAAGATACAGAACATTGGCGAAATCACGTGACTACTTTTTTTGCACACAAATGCTTTTGCTTTCAATTTTTATAGAAATTTTTCTTTTCAAATAAAAAATGTGTCTAAAAGCTGAGCTTGTGCTGTAACGTCTTTTAATATAATGCTTAGAAAGTTGTGTTTGGGCTTAAGAATAAATGTAGTCATGATGTTATGAGTCCTTTACACATATTTTCAAGAGAAAGGTTGATATTTATGTCTCGTTTCCAGACTGCCTTTATATTGCTTGTGTAAATGACTAGCTAGTCGAATCGGTATCTTCCGCCATTAGCGAGTGTGTGCTTGACATCCATATTTATACAGTTGCTTAGCAACAGTGTTCTCATGACTGCAATCATTTGAAAAGACAAATGATCGACTTCCAATGAAGCAAGCACGAAGTTCAGTTCAAGGCTCTGACACAACATACAGGGCCCTGGTGTAAATTGTATGATAATGAATGTTGAAAAAAATTGCATTGAAAAAAAAAAAGGTGCAGTTTTCATAGAGACAAAAATGATCTGTGACTTCTTATTTTATGAGGAGCTTGTTGTTGCTTAGTAACCACATTTCTACGCCGTCTGAGTGACTGGCTTCATGATCACGTAAATATCAGAGAATTTGAAGGAAATGTCATTGAGAGAATACGCCCAGCTCTGGAGTGGACATATCCGTGAATGATTTGAATGATTCCTCAGATTAATCCTAGCGCTAAATCCTAGATCAAGCATGTGATCTGACGTGGCTTCAGTTCTCCACTCTTAACATTCCTACCTGTAATTACTTCCAGTTTACTTATTAGTCTTATTAGGTCATATAACACACCTTCTCGTTAGATGTCTATAGAAGCATTATGGAAAAAAATTTTCTGGGGAATGTATATCTACAATTATATTGGTTTGTAATCCCTCAATTAAATATTTATCATGTAAAATCAAGCCTACATGCGATTTTAAGAAAAGCGGCATGTACGAATCATATAATGGCATGTTTTGTTAAAAAAAAAAAAAAGAAAGAAATACAAGATATAAGCTATAAGCGACACATGAACTTCCACTTGCTGAAGTCAGTTCATGATGTGTAAATCATTGTGTAAGCATAAATAAAGATTTAAATAAAAGAACCATGTAGAAATAACACACAATTAAGAGAATCGTGTAAAAAAACGAATGAAAAAGTGAAAATCGCATACAACAAAAAGCAACTGAAAAATACCACATGGAAAGTAAATGGAATTTAAAAATTGCTTTAGAGAATGAAACAGAAAAATGACATCAGAATCCAGAATTGTGTAAAAGTGACAGGTGAAAAGAAATGAAATGTAAAAACGTGTAACAAAACACATGAACGTAAACAACTCATGTAAACAGCTGTCATAAATCGCACACAAATATATATTCGTATTTCACCAGTATGAATGTACAGTGAGGTACACGTTCGACTAGCGAAGGTAATTGACCTTTCAGATTAGACAACCGCCCGATATAATGCAGCTGAGTGACAGGAAATAAAAAAAAAGAACTGGCATTGCAATTGATTACACAAGAAATCGATTATCTGAAGTAAATATTTGTTTGTTCGCTATAGGTTTTATTTTGGAGATGCCACATTACAGCTGTAGTTGCTGAGTTCTTTCATATGGCAGCATTTACAGAATTGTACAAGAATCAAGTTATTTGTTATAGGGAGCAAAAAAATCAGTGTGCATATAAAATAATCTATATACATACATATATACATGTCTAAATAATTTCAATAATATTGAAAAATACAAATAATACAAAAAAAAAAAGTATAATTATTCATTCTGATCCCACATGGTCACATGAGGACTTACTTTATTTTATTTATTTAAACATTGAGCTTGCAGTAGTGTGTGTGTGTGTGTGTGTGTGTGTGTGCGCGCATCCGTGAATGTGTTCGCCTGTGTGTTTGCTGCCCTCATCCTATAGGATTAACTTAAAGCCCCACCAGCATATGATCACTCAGCACGTCACTCTCTCTGCCATAAGACACTGTAATGGTCCGGTGTCTACGCCAGGAACGCATTACAGTCTGATCTGTTCGAATTCATCGCCATTTTGGACTTCAATTAATAGGCATAGGTTACAGGTGAGGATGTTCAACCCTTAAACATGCTTCGACAATGTAAAATATTCATTTTGGAGGTGTAAATGATGGAAAAGCTGGAAAAGTTGCATCTGACTTTTAATATGGAATAGTGGAATATAGTCTGACGAATTCTGACACATTTCTCACCCTGAGAAATGAAATATTTTCTAGTGCAAACTCATAGTGTTCTTACCTCCCAATCATAGTAGAGTGCTGTTGAACAGCGGCCTCTAGGAGGCGTTCGAGGATGGTCCATTCCCCCATGGCTGGATACTGGCGGCATCCACCGAGCACTACGTACTCCTTGGGATCCACAAGGCTTGTTCTGTCTTTCTGGCAGTCTCTCTCTCTCTCTCTCTCTCTCTCTCTCTGGAGTTAAGCAGCAACAGGCGGAAGTAAAAGCGAGAAGAAGCGGACAAGACAATGTGGTCCTACTGTAAGGTCTTAGGGATGGAGAGCTTCTGAAATCCCATGATGAGAATGTGTGTCATGAAAGCGTGAACCCAAAAAAAAAAAAAAAAAACGCTGACCCTGAATGCCCTTTACACTTGTTCGCTCTCCTGTCGCTCACACACTACAATTCTCTCGTCCTTATTTTCATCTGTCCCAATCCACCAGTACCATCACACAATCCCTGTCAGTCACGGTGCCTCGTACACACGCCGAGTATTAGTTACTCCACGCTTATCCTCTTTCTTGTCTTTAGATGAGTCTATCCAGCTCTGCCGCATCTACGCCTTTATCTCTCTCTCCCATCCTTCATTTTCTTTTTTCTTTTTTAGCCCTCCATGCTTTTTTTCGACCCCTTTTCTCTCGGTGCTGCTCCCTCTGACCCTTCTGTCACTACCAGTTTCTCCTTCGGAGCTCTCAAGTCTTCAGCTTTCCTCTCTCTCTCCCCTCCTTCTCGCGTTCTCCACTCGCTTTGGCACTGTCACAGTGAGTGAGCGTGGCTTTCCTCTCCCTCACTCCCTCCCTCCTTCTCTCCCTCCAGCTCTCGCTCCCTGCCTCCCTCTCTCCCTATTCTCTTGCTTTGCTCACACTCGCTTTCACCTTCCTCTTCCTAAATATGCTTCAATTGTTCATGTGAGAAGCTCTGATTAACTGGAAACATTTGCTGCTTTCATCTTCACGACATCCGCTTTCACCAGTTTCTGCCATTCATCATTTTTCACAAAATTCTTGTGTGTGTGTCCAGGAGATTAGTGAGGCGAATCACTGCTCTACACCTTCCTCAATCTCTTTTCATTTTATCCGCCCCCTCCTGCTTTGATTTCTCGGTACCTCTCGCTTCCAAATGCCATCCAAAGCATTCGGCTCCTCCTTGCACTCGGGTCTGCATACCTTCCCATTGACTGAGATGTGTGGAATGGGAGAAAAGGATGCAAGACAATTACAGCCTAGATGCCATATAATTTCCTTTCAAATATGCTGGTATTAAGGCACACGTGCATCCATTGACTAAGAATAATAGATTTGGCTTTAAATGAAGGGCTTTCTCTGTTAATGAGAACAAAATGGAAAATCTGTACTCAAAACCTTATATATATATTGGTATTATGAGCAATCAAGTCAGTTCTCTACATCTACAAGGTTAAAATAAGAACCTGTGCTCAAATTAATTATTCTGTCAAAGGTATTTAAAAATGAAGTGATTTGTTTTTTGCATATCTTTGCTTTAGTGTTGGAAAAGTGGATTTCTCTATTTTTGTACTTATTCAGACATGTAGTGAACTGCAGTAATTAAAAATTATATATGAGGTGGTATCAAAAAGTTTTGAGACTATATCTGTTCTAGCTCTGTCTCTTTCTCCGAATGTCCTCTCTCATACGCCTTAAAATGGCAGTAGAATTCGAGGGGACGGTCTGGCCCCTCAGGACAAATTCTCGTTGCATGATGGAACAGCCCATGCAATCCTCAAATCTGTTGCTGTTGACTGTCGATTTGTCCCGCGAATGCTGAAAAAGAGGATGAGCATGGACCTGGTCGAGCTGTGGATCTGCCTCGCCTTCCCTGTACCTTCCACTGTGAAGACTGCTGCTTTGTCTCGCGGCCGTACCTGCACACCAAAGTTTCACCAGTAATGATACTCAACTTGAAGGACAGGTCAATCGCGAGTTCTTATCAGATTCGCACGGTGTTCCTTTTGCTCCTGGGTCAGCAGCTTGGGAACGAAATTGGCAGCAACACGGCGCGTGTTCAAATCACACGTGAGGATTGCCTGGACTGTTCCGTATGACACACAGACAATGCTAGCAATGTTGTCGATTGTCAAACATCTCTGTGGTCAGAGGTGGAAAGTAACGAAGTACAAACACTTTGTTGTTGTACTTAAGCAGATTTTTCTTGAATCAATACTTTACTTCACTACTTGTGCTAATTTGTATTTGTACTAATGTGCGATTAAGTTGCAATTAAATATTTTAATCGATTGACAGACCTAATATTTATATGTTGTGACGTCCAGTTAGCAGTGTGACACTAAAACAGGTAGCAGCTACACAAAATTTTTTACTTTAACTTGAGTAAAATAGTATAGTCAGTTCTCTAACTTTAACCAGAGTATTTTAAAAACATGAGTATCTGTACTTCTACTTAAGGAAAGTATGTGTGTACTTTTGCCACCTGTCTGTGGCAGATTTGCCCAGTTTCATGCAAAATTTTACATTTGCCCTTTGTTCTAACTTGCTGTCCATTATAATGGCTCATGTGGTCGGAATAGCACCAGTTGCACAGCTGCCGATGTACACAAGACGATGTCTTTTGCCACACTGACTTATGAAAGTCGGTGCTGCCTGTGACTGTGCGTGCAGTCTTGTGCTGCCATCTGTTGGCGTGTAACAAAACTAGTCTTTAAACGTTTTGATACCACCTTGTATAAACTGAATTTTCCCTGGTTCCCTGACCGGGGATCGTATGATGACAGTATATAATGATAGTTTTCTTCCTTCATGTTAACTCTATAGGGAGATCAATCTCTATAAAAGAATGCAAGACATTTGGTTGATTCTTTACATTTGTACTTAGTATTAAAGTTGAATCAATTAAGTTGAAACACTCTTGAAAATAGACATAATGCTGCCATCACCATGCTTCACTGTGTCAATCTGGGTTAGGTCAAACCTTGCAATAATCTCATTCATGCTTCCACTGCACTAGTGTTTTAAAGAAAGTTTTTGTTTTCTGTTTATTCTTCTTTCTAAAAAAGAAAAATAAATAAATACCGCTGGAGGAAATGTTTTTTTAATCGGGGATAAAAATGGCCCAGATGCAGCCAACCATATTTAATGCTTTTGTGGCATTTCATTCAAGTTCTGGTTCATATCCTGAGCCTGAGAGTCTGAGGGTATTAGCTTACATGCCCCAAATAAAGGAAATTGTTTCTTTTTTTTAAAAAGCTCGGATTTGTCTATAATTTCACACAGGGCTGGTCTGATTTTCATAGCTGCGTTTAAGACACTGTGTTTGTGTGCACTCAATATTCTATCTTTCACTCAGATTGAAAAAAGGATAAATGAGCTTTAGGCAATGAGATCCAAAGAGAAAATAAGAAAGGAAAAAGAAAAACGGAACAGTCTGACAGTTTGAGATTTAGAGGTATTGTTTCACAGCTCTGACGTGCTTTTAAGCTGGCTATGAAGCAAGCCAAAAGGAGCTTGAGGCTCACGGAATGTAGTTTGTGTACATTACAAGATTCTGTTTATTATCCGATACGACACTAGTGCAGTTGTAATGTGTCTAGGTGGAGAGGAAACAGTCTCACAGATGCTCTCGGTTTATTCGTGAACGCTGGAAGAGTGTTCGATGAGATCGTTAAAAGGGACACTGTGATAAGATTGGATAGTGTCGTTATGACTTGGACCCAGAATAAAAACCAGAAGTAGGATATTTGTTGCGTTTATAAGATCAACTGCTTCTCTAAGTGATCACTTCATAGTATGTAAATGTCTCACTTTATAGTATGTGAATGTCCCCAACTGGTGAACAGTTTCAGTGATGGACGGCTGTAATGGGAGGTTGAGCAATGTAGTATATCAAAGGGGGTTTCATCAACGGCCTAATTGGAATGAAGATTACATTATGCATCATGAGTGTTACTTCTACAAAAATCCACATTTGTTAATAATCATCTATAAATGCTGAAATGAAACATTGAATAATTTGAATATTTGAAAAGGTGTAGGGGCTGCTAACCAATATAAAACCACCATCTACACCATTTAAACCACTGACAGTTGAAGGAAACAACACAGATTATCTCATAAAATTGGGGCATATAGGGTGTGGGATATATTAGGCTGTTAGTTCTCAAACTTGATGTGTTGGAAGCAGGAAAATTGGGCAAAGTGAAATGATGTGAATGACTTTGAAATGGGCCAAAACATGATGCCTACATTGTAGGAGCAGATCATTTCCCAAAAGTTAAGCTTTAATGCGTGTTTCCTGTTTCCCATTGGTTAGTACTAAAAATGGATATTTGGTGCCACCCAGAAGAGGAAGTGTTCCCCCTTGAGTCTGGTTCCTCTCAAGGTTTTTTCCTTATGCAAAGGAACAAAGGTATACATTATTTTATTACCGCTTTATCTGTGTAGTAAAGCTGTCCATTGTTAAAAGCACTATACAACTAAAAATGAATTAAACTGAAATGAAAAGTGGTACAAGGAGAAACAACTGATGCACGTGGAGATGATAACTAGCTCGCCTAGTCCAATCTCACAAAAGAGCTATTGTAGCCAATAATTATGTCTCTAATAGAAAGGTGGATACAGTGCTTGCAATGTTCACGTGAACATCAGAAGCAGACCGTGTAGCAATGGAAGAATTTGAACCCTGGTCTAATGAATCATGTTTTCTTGTACAGCATGTCGACAGCCTGGTGTGTAAACAAATGGCATAAGGATTCACTATGGGAAGAAGGCAAGTGGGATGAAGGCAGTGTGATTCTCAGGGTAACGATCTGCTGGGAAACCTATGGTCATGACATTCACAGGAATGATACATGCAACCTACCTAAACATTGCTACCGACCAAGTTGACCCCTTATTGGCAAGTATTCCCTATATATAGAGGCCTCACCTTGCAACCCAGAGAACTTAAAGGATCTGGTAAAATCTTGGTGCCAGATACCACAGAACACAATCTGGGGGCATGTGGAGTCCACTTTTTGATAATTTAGAGCTGTTTTGGTGGCACAAGTTGGACACAATATCAGATAGGGGGGGTTTTAGTGTTATGTCTGATTGGTGTATACCAGACTTCCTTGGTAGTGACTTCCCAATTAAGAAAATACTTCTTAAAAGGCTAGAGAATCCTTCGGTTTTTCATCCATTCATTGTTAGCCTTATACTGTTATTTTTTTATATTATATTATATTATATTATATTATATTAATAAATTTAAGAGTACTGTGGCAAAAAATCTCTGTATTCATCTCTAGTTATCAAATCTGAAAAGCAATAGATAAGCTATTTCTAGTTGCTGGCAGGATATAAAGACACACAGATTAACAGTCTGGATTGGGATGTCCTGCATGGAACAAAACACAAGGGGACACTCTTTAGGTGAAAGATTATGTCTCCGCCTCCCCTCATCATCTGCCCTTGATTACATGATAATCAGCTTTTCCCATGCTCCCTGTCAGCAGAGAGAAAGGGCAGGAGCGCTCACAGACTAGCAAGGGTAATTAAAGCTTAGGCTAATGGCTTGAAATCAATTACCAGCCGCCCTTCACTTCATAAAACTCCTGTCCTGCTGGGTGGCATTAGCTTCTTAAGCCTTAGTGAAAGTCGCTCACACACATACACTAAGCTAAAGCAAATTTGACAGTGGTTTAAAAGGAAATGAAACACAATACAGTTTTTTCTACGTTGGGTTATGGCACTTATTAATGTGATGAATCAAGACATTATTACTGTGTAGCTCAGATTCCCAGATATTGTATCGATTTGAAAATGAGATACATTGTATAGTTCATCAGTACATCAAATATTAACAAAAGAACCATATTGGTTGAACATACAAATCAAGTTTTCATGGAACTTCTCGTGTGAAAGAAGAAAACCTTTTCACTGGTTTGTGCTAACATTTCTTGGCTAACGTTTGTTAAACAATCCTAATTTT
The DNA here is from genome assembly GCA_024362625.1 of Silurus asotus. Taxonomy (NCBI): domain Eukaryota; kingdom Metazoa; phylum Chordata; class Actinopteri; order Siluriformes; family Siluridae; genus Silurus; species Silurus asotus. Next base: position 1,314,503 of record MU551532.1, read on the forward strand.
CCAGGAGCGTTCGCTGTCAAATGTATTAGGAATGCATAAAATAATGCAAATACAGTTCAAGGGCTTAATGCTGAGTGCTGAGTTAAAGTCCATCTAGAGAAAATGTGATCCCAGGGGTTTGACCTTGGTTAATGCTCCTAAATGGGTTAGTTTAAATATTTCAGAAACTGCTGATCTACTTGGATTTTATACACAACTATTTGTTGGGTACTGATTAATGTGAAGGGCTACCAGTTTGATACACACAGTTTTAATTTTGATCTGAAATAACAAGTTTGCTTTTGGTTTAACAAAGTAGGAAACAGCTATTTTTAGAAAAGCCCGCAGGCTACTCATGTGGTCCTTGTGGGCACTCCTTGGTGACCCCTGCTCTTGGAGTTTTCAGATAAATTTAAAAACTAAACAAAAGAACTGTTCTGTAAGTGGCAGAAATCAGAGGAAAATAGCCAGATGGATTCAAGCTAAAGGATGTGGTGACTCAAACAACCACTCTTTACAACCACGATGAGCAGAAAAGCATGTCAAAATACATCTAACTTTGAACTGGCTTTGAGAATAAGCTACAACAGTAGAAGACCATATCACATTCCAATCTATTTAGACAAGGGCATGAATCTGAGGCTGCAGTGGCCACAGGATCAATGAAACTAAACATTTACAAATTGCAAATTTGATGAATTTTTGAAAAAAACAATATGAAAGAGTATAGAATCTATTTTAAATGTTGGTATTTCAGTGCTATAATGTGATAAAAGTTGTAAGTTTACCATCATTGGTCTGGATAATGAACCATATGATGGTGAAAAATGAGAGGAAGTCATTAATGAGACCTGAAGGAAAAATAAAGATGTGTATATTAAACCATCACTACTTCAGGCAAGTGCATCTACAGATGGAGTGTGTTTAACTTCACCGTGATTATAAGACATAATTAAATATTGATTTTTTTTTGTTAGAGGATATAGAATCTCATCCTGAAAGGGCTAGTGTAGGTGCAGATTTTCATTCCATAGTCAATCTTGACTTTCAACAGGTGGAATAAGGTCTGACTCCTGCTTGATTGGAATGAAAACCAGGAAAAACACGTTTTATACCTTTGGATTTGTTACTCTGGGAATGATTGGCAGAACTGCTACTGAAGTGAATGCACAGACAGGAAAATATCTTGCCCATGTTTTCAGCACAGTTGTTAAAAAAAATGGTCAGGATTCCAGAATTCTCTAATTTCTTTTGGTGTAATTTATCGTTCATTATGCACCAATAACAAAAGTAATGTAGTTCACTGCAGAGGAAATGTCCCTGCATCATCACATGTAAAAAGCCAAGGAAATGATTCATCTTTAAAATTCATTCCATTTTTTTCTGGTGGGGTCGTGGTGGCAACCAGCTTAGAAGGTCACACCAGACATCTCTATTCAAAGCCCCAAATTGCAGAATCTCCTGAGGGATCGCCAGATGTTCCCAAGTCAACTGTGAGATATAGTCTCTTAAGCAAGTACTGGGTCAGCTCTGGGGAGTCTGTCAAGTGGAGCGTGTCTGATACTGCTCTAGAGGGAACTGACCTCATGGCATCCGCTGTAAAAAATACTTACAATTCAAACACTCGAGTCTCCAAGCACTCCAGTATTGATGAGCTTTTCATGTGGTTCTGTAGAGTTCACCCTGCAGGGAAGCCTCATTTCAACTATATTAATTCAGTCCCTACTCAGAGCTTATTGTGAAGATAGGCATGGAGTTTTACTGCTACCACTGTCCATTTGTACATTTTGTGGAAAATACTTGAAAAATGTGCTTATATAAAGAAACAAAGTAAAAAATACTTTTTTACCGTCCACCACTGGTGACCAGAGCATTTTTAATACGTATAATATATAATATTATGTATATATTAATATATATATTAATTTAGAGTTGAAGATGCTGAGATTTTCATTAGGAGTGATGAAGATGGACAGGATTAGAAACGAGTTTCTAAGAGGGACAGGGCATGTAGGATGTTTTGAATACAAGGAGAATGCTAAGTATGGAGCCACCAGGAGGAAGAAAAGAGGAAGACCAAGAAGGCGGTTTATGAATGTGGTGAGAAAAGACATGAAGGTTGTTGGTTTGAAAGAGGCAGATGTAGAGGACAGGGGGTTATGGAGATGGATGAGCCGCTGTGGCGACCCCTAATTTGAGTAGCTAATTAAACTTGGAGATATTTAAGAGATTTACTGTTCTCAGAAAATAACAACATACACCAATTATTGTCAAATTAGCTGGCAACAAAAGTAAGTACACCCTAAATGATAACAGCTGTATGTCATGTAACCGTGCAAAGTCACATGTCCTATTCATCATGTTTATGTTTTTGTCTGCTTGACAGGACCATACAAATTTGTGTATCTTATATTAGAGCAGTTCAAATTTGGTGCTTTGAGTACAATTCTCTCATACTGACCACTGGATGTTCAACATGGCACCTCATGGCAAAGACTCTATGAGGATATTAGAAATAGAATTGTTTCTCTATATAAAGATGACAGGCCATAAGAAGATCTTAAACTGAGCTGCAGTACAGTGGCCAGGGGCATACAGATGTTTTTTAAGATGGGTTCCTCTCAGAACAGACCTTGCAAGGGTCCATTAAAGAAGTTGAGTCCTTGTGATGCATACTGCAACAAGTCTGTTTGCATGATCATAGCCTCAAAAGCCTCTTCTGAAGCTGGTTCACACGAAAACCCACAAACAGTTTGCTGTAGACAACCTGTTCAAGAGCATGAATTACTGGAACCATGTTTTGTGGTCTGATGAGATGGACTTGTTTGGCTCAGATGGCGACACCCTGGTGAGGAGTAGAAAGAAAATGGTGTCCTGCCTACAGTCAAGCATGGTGGTGGTAGCATTATGGTCTGGGGCTGCATGAGTGCTGCTGATACTGGGGAGGCCAGTTTTTTTGACAATACTGGATGTTGATTTATTTTTGGAGGACAGTAAATCTGTACAGCCATACAAGCTGCACATTAAGTATTGTTGCTTGAGAATAAATAATATAATGGTCGCTGTAAAATGCGTATTTTATTTAGACCCTTGTATATATACGCACACACCTACATATAAGATGTCGATTGTAAACCGTCTTATTCCTGCTACAGGATCTCTGTACTCGCATCATATCAATGTATAGTACCTTTCAAAAGGATTCATTAAGAGCCAGCAGCAGCACATGACCATAAATTGGAGCAGGATATCGTTAATAATCCCATTTGTCTGATGACTCAAAAAAAACAAAGTCCTGAGGCTATCATACTTGCTTAGTCTACTTAGTCTTGCCTAGTGAATTTAGAGAAAGCCCATAAACATTTGTAAAAAGAAAAACCTACAATCATCCAGCATATTTTGTGTAAGCTCAGACATTCTTTTGATGAACCAATACAGCAAATGTGTGTTCATCTATGAGCTCATTCCCAGTACAAATACAGTACATTTCAGAAATGCATTTGTATAATGAAATTTGCATAAATGCATTTCTTTTCTATGGGGAATTTATGCCCATTAATGCTTCGTTCCCTCTCCCAACATTTGACCCACATCTTACAATGAAACAGTTCTGTGCATAACAGCCATTGTTTTTGCAGAAATGTATTAGGTTTCTGGTATGAAACAAGGTGTTTGTGGCTGCTAGTGGCGAGTTGAGTAGAACAAATCAACTGCTTAAATATTACTCTAGTAAACGTAAACCTGCGCCTGTTACATTTCTGAGTATAAATTACTGGTTTTTGTGAGGCAATTAATCCTTTATGCACTTCAAGATTTCATTCTGCTGCACATCGTACCTTGTAGTTTTCTCCCTGCACACAGTAACAGGATCCTTACTTCATGTAAACTTTCACCAAAACTGCAGGGCGATGATTACAGGCTCATGTAAGATTCTCATTTAGAGCAATTTTTTTGAATTGTAGTAAATAGGATATTAGACATTCAAATATTGTGAAGTTCCCCCAATTTTAAAAAGTACTTATGTTTAAAGTAAAGTAAAATAATTCTCTTCCAATTACCACTGGTGACCAGAGCAATTTACATCTGGTGACCTGGTCATTATAAACACTGCTTGCTGCTCAGCCTTTACAGAAGATGCCACTGTACAAACTACAAAAAAACAAAAACAAACATCTCCTTTGGTATTTCATGTAATAACAGCAAGTCATGATTGTGCACACTGGGGCTTTGCCTCTCCAGCCTTCTACTGCATTGGAGCTTGGGTAAATTTGACCTTAAGAAATGGAGGTCAACCAATTCTTGATTGTTGATAGTTGATTGCTGGAAATATCCGGAAAAAGACTATAGTTTTTCCAGCCTGTGCATGTTGCTGCAGCTGCTGAGAAAGTCAGCTGTAATTACAAGAGTGGCCTCTAGAGGCAAATCCTGACACCATGTGCTAGATTATATTCATCACCTATAATTGTATTATATTTAAAAACAATTAATAAATTTATTTTACCATGCACATTTTCTATGATTCAGTATTGTTACCTTCAGTTTTGTAATAAGTTTAGTATTATTTTTACATGGTGTAATTTTTTTCTCCAGTATTCATTTTCAAAATAATCGGTTGATTCATTGGTTATCAGCAAATACACTACAACATACCATTGGTCTGCCTCTATTAAATGCCCATGTAGCTGCTACTTTAACAGAACACGAAGTGTAGATGCATACTTAAAACAGAACACAGGTTTAATAACCAGTTTTTCTGTCTGTGCAGAATCAGGCTCAGACACAGAAACTCCTAAATCATGGCAAGGTCATGATCCATAAAATGACCTAAGAAATCTTTACATGCAAATGCAGGTCATACAACACTGACATTCTAAAGAAGTCAATTATGGACTCTGGCAGTTCCTCCAAATTTAAATATTTATAGAAGCTTAACTTGAGGAGAAGGAAAGTGTCAGCACTTTCATGGCTTTTTCTTTCTAATGGCTTCTTAATAGAGCTGCAATTTTTTACTATTGAAAACTTGTGACCTAGTGTTTTATAAAAAAAGAACAAAGGTTGGGATAAATTCATCCAATCTGTAAGAATGTTGTTTTAAATTCAAGATAGTCATCATGATTATTTTAGCAATTATTTTTATTAAATTGATTAAGCTCCAATATGGCTAATGCATTAAGGTCTCTGCCCACTTATTTTACCATCTAATATTAGAGATGATGATAAATGTATGTGTGTGTGTGTAGCTTAAATTAAAGAGGTTAAACAAATTCTTAAACATGTGATCTAATAAAATTGTAATGAAATTGAGAGATTATTTTTCTTAATTCTTTCGTAAACATTGTCAGATTGTGTAATGGAGGAAGCCAAAGTAAAAACTGACAATGTCATAGGACCTCTGTAAGAACGAACCTTTATACGATCACGACCTCTTTGTCCCATCCTGTGTTTAATTCAAATGTGTGTGGAAGAAACACGCTAATAAAGATGTACACTATTAAATATTTTATTGTCCATATTAATCCACGTGAAACATTTTGATTCCGAGGTTTAAACGAGGAAAAAAACAAAAACAAAAAAAAAATAATTGGGCAGCTTTTCACTGAAAATGCTTCGAGCTGCAATAGTCAGGTGTGTGTTTCATTGCTGCTGCTTGACGAACAAGCAAAATTTGGAAATTGAAACCATTCCTTTAGAATACATTTCGCTTCAGAAATATCAAGGTTGAGACTCCATGAAGCGGCAAGAAATGAGAAAGCTTGTGCTGAAGCTTTAGAATCACACTGGTGATCAGACAAGCCTGTGTTTCAGGTTCATCAGACGGGATTGGGCGACATGACCGGGTGTCTCGGGAAGCACCGATTACTGAAGTGAGCCGGGCTTTGGGTTCATTGGATTTCTCTGAAAGCCCTCTTTTCTACATATTTCACCTTGTGTTTCCTCTTGAACCTGAAGAAAAAAAATGGGAAAGAACAATTTTCAATACTGAACCACAAACTAAAATGACAAATGTCGAATTAATGACTTGTGATAGCTACATGCAGAGAAAAATCGCTTACTCCTGGCTATAAACACAGATCAAGATGCTACATTTTCAAATCAGTATTTAGAGTTAGTCCTTGTCGGAGCAACATTGTTTTCAGTTTGTCCTGTTACACTACCTAGTGCACAATAAAGCCGTAATTAACTTGTGCGTCAGTTAAATCAGTACAGTCTCTAAATTATTCGGAAAACGTATGTATATAACTTGGTTTGGTTGGACTGAAAGTCTTCGTCCTCCTTGTAACACCTCAATAACAACCTTACCCAGTTCTAGCACACACTCCAACACAGTACAGTAGAAATAGAAGGTATCCTGCTGATCCTATTTTCAACAATCACTATAAAGCAATAAAAGCCTCTTACTTGGCCCTCTCTCTCGGTTCGATCAGGTTCCTCTTTTGTAAGCTCTTGAATCGATCCTTAAGTACGCTGCCCTCTGGCTGCAGGAACAGAGAAATACAGGATTAGTAGTGGAACTCTAACGTGAGCTCGGTGTGCGTGTGTGTACCCGTTTCTCAGCGGCTACACATACTTTTAGTGTGCGGAGAGATCCGGCCAGTTCATCGCTTAACTGCACTTCCAGATCAGGAGCCTGGAACCTGAAGTGAGAAAAAACACACAAGGTATCACAACCACATTCAGACTACGGCTATTTCAATAACCCACAATATCAATGTCTTCGGGGATGCAGGAACCATTTTTTTCTTTAGATCAGGCCCATGTTTCCACTGGTCCGACAGCAATACTCTGACGTGAGCGTGTCCGATTATTCACTAAAATACCCATATAGTCCGCGGTTTTACGTCTGCCTTTCGATACAAAGTTAAATCTCACAAGTTGCCATAGCAACTATTATGCACAGAAGGAAAAAAATTTGCTCTGTGCCTTCCCAAAGATTATTGTAGTAAGCACAGTGCCTATTTTTCCTCCTTGACTTCAAAGTTCTAAAATAAACCTCAACTCTAACAATAGGGTTTTACACACGTACATCACAGCACAGTGAAATTCTTCCTTTGGATTGCCCAGCTATATTAAGAACTCCTTGAGGAGAGAAAGTTAGGGGCCTTGCTCAAGGGTCCATATGTTGCGGCTCGGAGATAATAGGGCTCGGACCCATGACCCTCTGATCAGTAGCCCAGAGCCTTAACCACTGAGGAAAGTAAAAAGAAAATTGGACGGTACATCGGATGGTATGGGGAAGAAACCTTGAGAGGAACCGGTTATAGAACGAAAGTTTGTGTGTTCAAGTCACGGCAGTGGCGAGCTATGACCGTCTTGTATTCTTTCTAAAACAAAATGTTTTAAAATACGCAACACTGGAGAAAGACTAAAAAGCAGGGATGTGGAAACATTATGGATCCCTAATGAACATCTATGGAGAGACCTGAAATTGTCTGTCCACCAACAGTCCCATCCAATTTAAAAGAATTTGCCATGAAGAATGGCAGAAAATCTAGGGCAGAAGAAACTGTTGACAAAAGGTGCTTTAACTAGATACTGAGTAAAGAGGCTGAATATTTATGTACGTAATGCATTTACTTTTTGCCATTTATTGATTCGTAAAGGCATTTCTTTCACAGTGATCATCAGGTACTGATTAGTAGTAGTACATTAATGAGGGGGAAAAAAATCAATTTATAGAAATAGTGTCAATATGAGAAAGGAGGATGGGGAAAAATCTTGACGCTAATTAATTTTTACTTTCATCCCACAGTTGCTATGAAGTGACTGCTCAGTCTAGTAATCAATATAAACTAGTAGCCATTCGGAATAAAGGATGCTATAATTGTCAAAGTTTAAACAAAAATAAATAAACAGCATTTTAGATGCATCATTCATTTTATACAAGTTTTAACCAAGATGGAAAAGAAAGCAGAGCAGACACTGCTTCAGCCTAACATCTGTGCAAAGACACCGCGGTGTTCCAAATGACCCGGTGAACCGAATAAGTGCTTCTTCTAGAACATGTCCAACTATTAAAAAAAAAAAGTGGTTATAAATGAACGCTAACCGTAGCTTGCCCAGACGCCGAGGTAGTGTTTTCTCTGCCTCCTGTTTTGCTTTTCGCTTTGTCCGTCTCCCCATGGTCCTCAGCTCCCTCTGCTTCAGATCTGCACCGATGGAGCGCAGCTGGAACAGCTGCTGTCGGCTGTTCAGCATCTTCCTTTCTGCCTTCTTTCGCAGCTCCTGTAACAAAGATGGAGACAGAAAGCAGGGATCAGGACAAGATGCATAAATCAGAAAGCTTTATTTTTATTTGTTTACATCAGCTTTCTTTTCTTTTCTCAGTACCTTCAGCCTCTCTGCTTTCTCCTTCTTCCGTTGTCGCTCTGTTTTTTTCTCCGGCTGCGCCATCGGTCCGACGGCTGTGTCTCTGGAATCGTCCCCTGGGGCCTCTGTCTCTTCCCGCTCATCTTCCTCAATCAGACCTTCGACCTGTTCAATAAACCTGCTCTCCTGCAGAAACATACAATATAGTCATGAATTATAAATTATAAATTTAAGACGTGAATCAATTCAATAATTTCCATTGTATTCTTTAGTACCATTATCTGGAATAAAACCTAATACAATGTGGCATGCAAAAACGTTAACTGCAATTTAACCTTAAATTTTATACATTATTTATGAATAAATAAATCTATTTTAAGTCTTATATGTAGACTCTGTACTAGAGGTCAACTGATTTTACGGATACCAATAGCCAGGCTGGATCGTATTTGACGATAACTGATCAATCGATCAACCAAGAAAAATATTTAAAAAATTAATTCTTACTGAAGCAGCACTGAAAATGTGCTAAATTAAACGAGCATATTGTCAATAAATATTTAAAGAAAATAAGAATCATTAAAACAAAGAAAGTAACACTAAAAATAAATAAAAGCCAACATAAAAAGAAAAATAATAATAATAAAAGAACACTTCAAATAAACAGCATTTGCAATCAGTGATTCGCCTCTAGAGGCTGCTCTTTGTATTGTAAAACGCAACCCGGAAAAACTATCGGTTTGGATTTTTGATGATGGCTGAAAGTTTCAGCAATCAATTATTGGGGCAGATTAAAAACGGCAACACCAATGAATCTCTTGACCTCCACTCTTTACAGCACACTATAATCTAATAGTGCAACAGGTTTGTAAATCCCATCAATATTCCCCATATAATGCTAGCATTAAAATGCCTTTTCTAAATACCCCATGCGGTTTAAAGTGACACTTGTGCGTTTTTTAACACGGCTATTCAAAAAGTGTCTTGCTGGCACAGATAGATGTCGAATGGTTTTACCTCAGTGGCGATGTCGTTTTTATTTATTGCCACCTGTCTTTCCAGCTTCTCTTCAGCCTTCACCTTTTTCACCTCAGCCTCATGAGCCTCCAGCAGCAATGCCTTGAAGAGTAGAATAAACACACAGGCACACAGTTACACTATTAACTTAACATTATCTCTGTAAAGCTTCTGTGAGCCAGAGAGGTTATAAAGCAGTATGTGACCGCTCCGGTTTTATCCAGCACTGGATCCCCAGTGTTCACTACTGGATAAAACCGGAGCGGACACATACTGCTTTTTGGTGCTAGCGTTTGTATTACAGTTCCTACTACATTCTAGCCTCTAAACTAATAATTAATTACTTCAATCAATTAATGATAAATACTTTACATCCTTGTTAATAGTTCTCTCTTTTGCACATTGTATTGTATGTTACACAGTAGGTTTTCTGGTTGGCACTATTTTGTGTCTTGTGTAACTGTCCCACACCATCTTGTGTTGTCTGCCTGCACATGATGCGCTTTATGTGGAGACAATTTAGTCCTTCGCTCCGTGTTGTGTATGTAGCTCTATGTTGTGTGATGTCACTGTGCTGTTTTATGTCGCACCAGGGTTCTGAGGGAACTTTGGCTCATTTCACTGTGTGCTGTGCCGGCTATATATAGTTGAAATGACAAATCTTTTTGACTTAAATTCAGAATGTAAATCAAAGGACTTGCAGTGAAACATTTATTTAAAAAAAAAATAAAAAAATAAAAAGTTTCAATGTTTCATAGCTCATGTGCCATCAAATGGAGGATTACATGTTTAATAGTTTTCCACTTTTACAAATCCACCATGACATTTGGTAGGAATAAGGAAGGCTTAAAAGTGCATTAATAAAACAATAAAAAAATAATCTGTGTACTAAATCTAAGCTTCCTTAAAGGTGTCAATCTATTACATTGGTGGAACAATTTTGCTCACACGTCGAGTTTTATTACATCTTTCTGGGTCCATGCGTATCCCACTTCAAAAGTATGGTGAACTTTTCACAAAAGTATCAGTAAGAGCATTGAAGTACCTGGTGAGAAAGGAAATCGGGATTGTAGGAGCCCCCTGGGGCGATGACTTCGACAGCAGGAAGGGTGGAGGGCTTCTCATTCAGCTTTTCTGGTCTCTGGAGGAAGTCAAAAAGGAGGGAATGATCGACAGGGGCATTATTTTTACAACAAGAATAAAAGTAGTCAAAAGGCTGCTGATACATACAGATTTTACATTACGTGTTTAAATACTGCTTTACGCTACAAGATTTGAGCCACTTGCTATCAGTTGGTTTGAATACAAAATGCTCATTTATCAACAATCACGTGCCATTTGTATATTATTTTTGCTCATCCCGAACAACCAATCGAGTTTGAGATTCTGACTGGATGCTAGACACCTGGGCTCAGATTCACTAATCATTGTTGGAACCTTTATTCTCACCTTAACCAGCTTCTTCTTGGTCTGCTCCAGGTAGTAGGGGTCTGCAGTGTCAGGGCCTGTAAACCAGATAGATGAGACTGGTTAACAATCACACTGCTTACACTACAGGTCTCAATAGGTTATATACTGTATATAATATACAGGCTATTACAATATGCTTTGAATAAAAATGTGAAAAAAGGGAAGCGTTTAATAAAAATGCAACTATGCAGGAATAAAGCGCGATGAGGAATCGTTTTAGAACTAGCTGGTGTCGTCATCGTCCAGCCCCCCTGCCCGACACACTCTCACAACCATCAGCTGACTTTAAAAAGAGACTTCAAAATAAAACACCGCCTACTCACTGCCTTCGCTCCACAGATCGTAGAAGTTTCTCCTTGGATCCTTGCTGTTTAACGGTTTCTCTTTAGCTGGCATTTGTTTCGTCTTGCGGAGCAGCAGGAGCTTTTCTCGGCGTGGCAGCACACCCATGGCAGCCAGCCTCTCTGCCTTCCCGGCAACGCGCCGGAGCTTCTTGGCATTGGGACGCTGGTATGCCAAGATACTGTGCAAGAAATGTAAAATAAAAAAAAGAAAAGCATATAACAATTCCAATCATCCATGACTTCAGAGTTTCTACCTGGGCTTCAATTTCTTACATTGTGTACCTCAAAGGGATCTTGATAGAATTATGAGCAAGCAGGATTGTAGTGTGTTATATTATGGGATAGGTTTTGGCTAACTCCTGTGATTTAGAGAAACTAACTTTATTTGACTTAATGATTTTGTTCATGAAAATGTCTTTGTCCTGCTTAATTTGTAATGTATTTAATTTACATTAGATACAGTAATTTTACCGAGACTATCAAGTTCCTTAAAAACCAAACATGGGACTTGGCCCATCACTAAAGCATTTATTCATTAAATAGAACCGCGAACATCAATTATCCAGGTCATGGACATGACCAAGTGGGATCTCTGAGGCACATTTTCGGCAAATCGCGTATATGCGACAAGATCTAAGTCTAAACAAATCAATACACCATGTGGCACAATAAAGAAAATTGGTGTCCCACATGAAAACCAAAGCGCATCAAGAGCTCTAATAAAAAAACAGCAGCCCTCAGATCCTAGACGAGTGTTCACACAACAGCTCTCCAGGTCCCAATGAGTGTCTTCACATTCCCAAAGAAATACTGGGAGCGCAAGGATGAAATCATCACAGGGCTTGTTTTGGGCTCTGTTACTTCATGTAACTGGTGCGGAGCGCTCATGACCCAAAAGCGTGCCTATTTCAGGTGATTTAAGACGACGGAGACTTGCTCAGTGTGCACTTACTCTTTAGGTGCCTGAACATGGGAATCCGGCTGCAGGATCAGATCTATCCGGAGCGGCTTTGAGCGGTTATTCTTCTTAGCGGCTTCTGGGAAGAGAAAGAAAACTAGTGAGACGTCAGATATTTCCGATAACTGCTATTTATAACCGCAATTCTAAAAAAAATAAATAAGAGCAATTCAAAAACAGTGTTAATGTAGTGTATGAGGATAAAACACTTTGAAGAAGAATTGATCTATGTTTATTTAAAATAAATAAATAAACTCAGATTTGTATACATTTGTACATTGTAAAAAGGATTGAGATCACAGAGATATTTGATTGCCTGATTACTCATAATTGTGACACATGAAAAACTTAAGTGCTTTAAGAGCTCTTGCAAACACAATGAAAAACCAAGCAGCCCTCAGATCCTAGACGAGCGTTTACACAACAGCTCTCCAGGTCCCAAAGAGTGTCTTCACATTCCCAAAGAAATACTGGGAGCGCAAGGATGAAATCATCACAGGGCTTGATGCGGTTAGAGCCTTCGAGATCCGTTAGACCCCAGACTTCGCAATTGTACTCGCGAGTCCGACACAATGGATGCATTTCAGGTGACTTAAGATGACAAAGAGCTCAGTTTGCACTTTAGTTGCCTGAACGTGGGAATTTACCTGACTTTGGGCTGCTTTTCTTCTCTCCAGTGTCCACAAAGAAGAGACTTTCGTCCGGTTTGTCCGCGATCAGACCTCTGCGGATGGACAGAAAGAGGAAAATTAGACAAAAAAACCCCCAGAGAGTCAATTTTGTGACCTGAAGTAAAGTTCAATATTGCTTCAAAATATTTGGTTGCTTAGGAAAGCAAATTAACACATCCAGTGCATGTCAAATGTTTTTCCTTGCTCATATTCAACAAACTGTCATTTAAAATGGTTCCACTTTCATCAAATGGACACCGTTGGCAATAACAGTAGGTTAAATATGTAAACCAGGCTAACTGCTCTGGGATGAACTGGAAAGGCAGAAAGAAATCGCCAACTAATGAAAAATGTGAAGTGAAGAACTTTGGCATGTTTTACAAATTATTGCAGCTGAATGTAGATGCCCGGTTGCCAAGAGTGTGTCAAGCTGTTATTAATGCTAAAGGGGGATTTTTAATGGAAGTAAGGTTGAACATCTGGACATTTCAATATTTGTTTGGCCAAAGTCAATCTTCATAACATTGAATGGCTCATTAAGACTAGGTGTTTCCATACTTCTAAAAAACAATGTATAATAGCAGTTTAAATGAGAAGGAAGGTTGTAGCTTAGTGGTTCAGGCATTGGACTCTGGATCACCAAGCTGCTACTCATCTAGAGACGTACCAGCGCCAATTGGAACCCACCTCATGTGGAGTTTGGACACTGGACCTCCTTGAGTGTTTAGGGGCTCTGGCATGGAGAAACTGGTGTTGGATTAATGATGATCGCAAACGTTGAACTATTTTATGAGTTGCTCAGTAGCTCCTAGTTTTATAACCACAAATGATTGTAGAAGACTGTAGAAAGAACATTACTCATAATCTTACATTCCAGTGCTCATGTTAGTTCTCACCCTCTAGTGTTCTGTATTGTTTAAAGATTTATAATCACACTCTTGATATCCCCCAAATGAGGATGAATTCCCCTTTTGAGTCTGGTTCCTCTCAGGATTTCTTCCTCATAACATCTAAGGGAGTTTTGTCACCATGGCTGCTCATCAGGGATTAATACACATCATTTACCTTAACTGTTAACTTCTGTAAAGCTGCTTTGAGACGATGTCTGTTGTGAAAAGCGCTATAGAAATAAACTTGACCTGCTACTACTGGGCCCTTTAGCAAGGCCTTAATCCTCTGCTCAAGTTGTAAGGCTCTGGATAACACCGTCTCCTAAAACACCATAAATGGCTTAAACCTTATAATATTTATTTAGGAATTAAAATGTAGTGAATGTCTATTTCCGTTTGAACCCCTTCACCAACTGATAACACACACACAAATAAAAATCACCTCAACCATGAATAAGCAAAGACGGGTTGCTGAATTTATGCAACTCTTTACTAAATGGTGTGGTTTTGAAGATGTTTTGAGAACTTGCATTGTATTATATTGCTTCATAAAACACTTAAAACTGCATAACATTGTTTTATACAACATTTAAAACAACTAGTGAAGAACATTAGCATGTTTAACTAGCTTTTCCAGGTGAATGTTCTGAGAAACCAGACTGCCAAGAGGGTTATTCATGCTAAAGGAGGGTTTTTAAAGGAAATAAAGTTGAACATTTAGAGATTTGTCAATCTTTATAGCATTAAATGACCAGGTATATAAACATGAACATATGTATGTCTCTCAAGAAGACTAGGTGTTTCAATACTTCTGGGGGGAAAAAAAACACTGTATAAGCAGTCTAAACGTTACAATATTTAATAAATACCATTAAAATAAAATAATTTTTACTTTTCTGAACCCTTTTACCAACTTATAACACCTTAGCTAGGAATATGTAAAGAAGGGTTGCTGTATTAATGTAGAATTGTGTAAAATTGAATAAAAATTGTATAAAAATCACGTGGTTGTGATGTTGAGGACGTATAGTGCATTCCATTGTTTTATACAACACACAAAAAGGAAAATAAGATATTTATAATACTGTAAGTTTCATGCATTCAACTTATTAATCAAAAATAAATCCAAACTTCTACCACGTGAACAAACTACCAGCGTCGCTTTTAAACCACGTGACCAGAAGTCTCTCTGGCACGTGGGACGCATGGAGAGTTTCAATCAGCGTGTGGATTTTAACTCAAATCCAAAACACAATCCAATATCGTGTTGATTAAATAGTATTTTATGACTTTTCGTATTTAAATATTGAATCAAGTCTCCCAGTCTCCGTTGAGAGAGGCGATATGTGTGGAAACTCACCCTGTGGCTCTTTCTTGGAGTCTTACGTCCTCCAGAAACTCCTCGACATCCTGGATATCGCTGTACTTGTTCCAGTTCTTTTTCTTGTTTTTGTTGACGCGCTTTCGACGCTTGAGGCTTGCACTTCCATCCTCACCAGGATTTGATGTTAAAGGTAAAAAGCCAGGCTGAGACGCTGCCACGCGTTTGTGTTTCCTCGCAGCCGCCATGTTGCCGATCAGGGGGAAGGGGGCGGGGCTGGAGCGAGGGGGCGGAGCGATACTTCCGGCTTTATTCGAGTCAAAAGAGAATAATTCAATTATTTGTGAATAATCTAATCAAAAGAAGACAGAAACATATATGTATATATATTACGTGTAATTGAGTTGCCAAAAACGAAAATGAATAAGGAAAATAAAGAATAATATATCAGCACTCCTAAACAGTAGGTGGCGCTCATTCACTCATTCACTCTCTCTTACTTTCCTTTCGATGTCTTAAGGGCAGAATTTCAAATTTACCAATAAGTCCCTATAAAGGGACACTAAGCAGGCGTTATGATAATTAAACTGTGAGCCCTATACAGTCTTCCCTTCTTGATTTTGGATTAGATCGGTGACGAGGAAGGAAAGAAGGTGGGTTTTTTCCTCCCACGTGTAAGTGAAAGTTGTGTTCGAGTTTGCAAAGAAGAAATCAGTAAATAAACAGTGTAAGCAGGCAAAGCATCCATTTTGCATCTGTAACCTCTGGGATTAGGCTGGAGAGTGAGTTCAAGATTAATCAGATCGCACTTGGTGTGTATAGTCAGATCAGATCAGCCTGTTTGGTGTAAATAGTCAGATCAGATCAGCCTGTTATATATATATATATAACAGGCTGATCTGATCTGACTATTTAGACCAGATCAGCCTGCTTGGTGTGTATAGTCGGATTAGACCAGATCAGCCTGCTTGGTGTGTATAGTCGGATTAGACCAGATCAGCCTGCTTGGTGTGTATAGTCGGATTAGACCAGATCAGCCTGCTTGGTGTGTATAGTCGGATTAGATCAGACTGCTTGGTATGTAAAGTCAGATCAGATCAGCCTGCTTGCTGTGTTTAGTCAGATTAGATCAGATCAGACTGCTTGGTGTGTATAGACATTAGATCAGCTCAGACTGCTTGGTGTGTATAGTCAGATTAGATCAGATCAGCCTGCTTGGTGTGTATAGTCAGATTAGATCAGATCAGACTGCTTGGTGTGTATAGTCGGATTAGATCAGATCAGACTGCTTGGTGTGTATAGTGGGATTAGATCAGATCAGCCTGCTTGGTGTGTATAGTCGGATTAGACCAGATCAGCCTGCTTGGTGTGTATAGTCAGATTAGATCAGACTGCTTGGTATGTAAAGTCAGATCAGATCAGCCTGCTTGCTGTGTTTAGTCAGATTAGATTAGATCAGACTGCTTGGTGTGTATAGACATTAGATCAGCTCAGACTGCTTGGTTTGTATAGTCAGATTAGATCAGATCAGCCTGCTTGGTGTGTATAGTTACATGGGAAACAATATTTGAAAACACCATTGGCTCATTTCTTTCTTCGTGCATCCTCACTGACAGTTTTAAAGCCAATGGCAGGAAGATGAGTCTGTTACTGAATGACCTGCTGCTGTGCTGCCGAGGACTGGAGAATGACAAGGCCACCGAGAGGAAGGTACTGAGATTTCTTTTCTCCTCCCAACTCTGAGATTTTTGCCTCAGCTATCTGATTCACTGATTTGTTGTTATTACAAAAGTATAAATTACATTTCATTGTCATTTATGGCATTTCGCAAGAATTCATTTTTGTTGGAATTCGGAAGCCCAGATACGAGTTGTATTTAAAATACATTTTTTGCCGTCTATAAGATTAATTTATTTATTCCGTTTCATATTTTATGTGATTATTTCTCGTAATCCTGTACCCATCCAGTCTGTGTCCAATCAAATGATCCATAAAGCACATTATCTCATCCCTGTCAACAAAAGGGGTGGGAACAAATCACTCTGCAATAGTCGATAGTTAGCATTAAACATGGGTTGTTTGTGAACATTTTTCATCTCATTCTCTGACAAACAATAACTTGTTTGTACGTGCTCTTGTTATCCGTCCAAAATCTCCATCCTGTGTAAACGTACAACCTTTGTATTGTAATATACAGTGTAATATACAGTAAATGTATGCAGGTTGTGTGAACTGGAAAGTGAATGAGCATTTTGTTAGATTTGTGTTAGAATGTTAGATTGTGAAATTACTTTCTTGTTTATGGGAGCAGTGTTATTTGTTTTATCATTGACTAGTGCCAAACAAAAGGAGCCACTGCTGAACAGCACGTCTCAACGATGAAGGAACTAAATTGAATGGATATTCAGTGGCATCCGAATTATGATGGGTTTCCTTCTGAGTCTGGTTTCTCTCATTCCTGCTATTGGTTCGCTAATTAGGGATAAACTTATAAGCGCTAACTCACATAAATTATAATTTTTTCTTATCTATCTCTATAAAGCTGCTTTGGGGCAATGTCTATTGTTAAAAGCACTATACAAAAAACTGAACTGAACTAAACTAAAGTCAGCAAATAAAAGCGAAGTACCAAAGCAGCTTTACAGAATTAAAAAAATATTATGAATATAACTTTAAATGTATAATACAAGTTTATCCCTAATGAGCGAGCCAATGGTGGCAGTGGCAAGGAAAAACGTCCTGGGATATATGAGGAAGAAACCTTGAGAGGAACCAGATTCAAAAGGGAACCCATCCTCATCTGGTTAACACTGAATGTCCACTGATTACAGTTCCATAATTGTTGAGATTATCATCTGTTCACTGCAATGCAACAATTCTGAATGGCAACTGTAGTCCTAAGCAATAATATCAGACTTTTTTATATTAATTACAGTTAGAGAAGTGAAGAAAAGAGTGCAGGCAGGGTGGAGTGGGTGGAGAAGATTGATAGCAATAGTGATTTGTGATAGAAGGGTATCTGTTAGAGTGAAAGGGGAAGTTTATAGGACTGTGAGACCTGCGATGTTGTATGGTTTAGAGACAGTGGCGTTGAGTAAAAGACAGGAGGTGGAGCTGAAGGTATCAGAGCTGAAGATGTTGAGGTTTTCGTTGTGAGTGACGGCGATTAACAGGATTAGAAATTAGTTTATTAGAGGAACGTTTGCGCATGTAGGACATTTTGGAGACAAGGTGAGGGAGGCGCAATTGAGATGGTTTGTACATGTGTAGAGGAGGGACATGGTGTATATCGGTAGGAGAATGCTGAGGATGGAGCTTTTGGGAAGGAGGAAAAGAGGAAGGCCAAGGAGGAGGTTTATGAATGAGGTGATGGAAGACCTGCAGGTAGTTGGTTTGAAAGAGGCAGATGTAGAGGACAGGGTTTATGGAGACGGATGATCCGCGGTGGTGACCCCTAATGGGAGAAGCCGAAAGAAGAAGACAGTTCAATTCATCTCATGGTTTAACCCTGCTCTGTAACTTCATGGTTCATTAAACTGTTGATGTGGAATGAGCAGCAAGTGATCTCCAATTGAAAAAAGCTCCATCCAGAGATGCTGTAGGGTGTCAGGATGAATCGAGTAGGTACAGAAAAAAAAAAAGGGACAGTATCTTTTGGATCTTAGAAGTATGCTTAAATTAAAGAGGTGGGGGAACAAGGAGAAAAAACAAAAACATTATTAGCTGTCTTTATTATTACATAATATAAGCATACTGTGCAGTGTGATAAGAGTGCAAGTAAGGACTCTGGCAAGACTAACTATGGCAGCATAACTAAAAGGGAGAGCCAGAAAGTCATGAGGGATCTTTGGTATGTGAGACAGTTCTCCACACCACTGTCAACAATCTTGAGTAAACACCTGAAAGTAGGTGGACGACAGCATCCAATCATCCTAGTTCACTTAAACACTATATAACCATGTTTCCTTCCAGATCTACTCCATTGCCTAATAAAAACCTCTTGACTAATCAAACAATCTTAAATCCAGACTTTGTCTTAAACACTATTTAGAAGGCCTTTTATAACTGTGGGGCTTTTAAGAGAAAGCTCTGCTCTGACAGTTGAGTATTTGGGAAGAAGGGAATGAAAATGAGTGAGAGAATTCAGACACTGACTCATATCCTGTGTCAGAGAGGAGAGGCATTGACGAACAATTCATAACAAAGATTACACCACTGTAGTGTTTTGTAAAACAGTGGTTTATTTATCATTTTACTGTTCATTTGTCATTCATTTATTGTATGATCATAATTAGGAGAACAGAGAACTGGCCGTCATGTCTATTCGCCATTATTTTTAACTATAAAAAAATCTACAGTATAAAATATAAAAAACAACTAAAAACTACATTCAATTTATAAATAAAGAAATCTAATCAAGATCAATAGTAAATAAGTATATCAACGTACATTATGTACAGAACATTTTCACAGGGTTTACTGTCAGTGTCCTCAAACTAACTTCTGAGGTGAACGCCATAAAATGTTTTCGGTTTTGCTTATTTTCCATTTGACAACTTTTGCTGAGGAGAAACTTCTCTCTTTTTCTTTCAATTTGCATTGCAATATGTAAAATAGTCCTCTGGGGAGTGTATATTGAATTTACATTCGAAATCAGTGCATTAGGAGTACAAATGAGTGAACGAATGTAGGAAATGAAGTTCAGAATTTAGACACCACTACAAAATGGCCAACACCTCATAGTGCACTAAATAGGAGATTTTGGTTTTCTACACAGTAAAAGTCAGACTAATGATAGGACATTGACTCATTGAAGAAAAGCTAACCTAGAATAAGAAGAGGTTAAAAAACTAGCAATGAGAAATCCTGTATAGCTGAAAACAAGCTGTGTTTAAACATTTGGTATCTTTTGTTGCCTGTTTGCTAAATCACCTGTGTTCATATTTGAACAAGTTCTTTTTATAACATTTTCTGGCTTTCTGTTTCCAATGCAACTAGTCAACGTGCACAATCAAAACAGGCTAATATAATGAATATTTTGGATCATGTCTTTCTCTGAGAATTTACAAATGAATTAAAGAAAGATTGACGAAACCAGTAATTCTTATTAAATAATGAAAAACAAACCAGAACAATGATCCCCATTGTTGAGAAGCATCACGACGAACAAGATTATCCAAAAATTGGAATAAAGTTGACTCTTTCTCTTTTCTTATGCAATAAAATCAGAAGCCAAATTTTGCAAAATGTTTTATTATGCCTTAATCGATTCTATTATTTTTTTATCTCCCTCAGTACTTCCTTGTGCATCTCGTTCGTCCTATTTTCTCTATATTTCACCAACGCATATAAACATCTGACTAAATGTACTAGTTGAACATCATATTACAGATTTAGTAAAGATGTTAAAAGCTGTTTTTTCGGTTTTGGAGAAGCGACATGCAATCATTTAGCCACTAGTGCATTAATGAGCTCAGGGGAGAACATTTTTCGGTGTAGGTGGCGTTTCATTTAATCACTATTTAATTTTAATCACAATTTATTTGGGGGTTGAACTTAAGGATCTGTAAACTACATACATTCCTTTTTTCCAATCAAATCTGTTGCAAACCATGTTTTCATTAAGCCTGCCATGTGCCCAGGGGTCTTGTCATGGTGGAACATGTTCGGGCCTTTCAGATGTAGTGAAGGGAAACTGTAAAGCTACAGCATTCGATTTAACATTCAATACAACATTTTAGAAAACGGTGTGTTTTCTACTGCACAGCATTAGGGTGCGATGGTCCACTTCCATCCCATCACCACTAAGCTGCCACTGCTGTGTACTTTAGCAAGGCCTTTAACCTTTAACCACATGAGGCAGTAGGAAACGCTTGCTATTTTTTCTGAATATTTATAAATGACATTTTTCTCCCACGCAGAAGGAAGCTGATCGTCTCAGGAGGCTTCTCCGGGATCCTGAAACTGTGCGAGAGCTTGACAGCGTGACCACCAGCAGAGCCTCGAGAGGCAGCACCCAGCTCACATGGGATGCCGTGTTCAGGTGTGTGATGCCAATCGCCCAAGTTATCGAATGTCCTCTGGGTGTGCACAATGCTTAAATCATGATCACTGATGCGCACATTGTAACTAATCTCACCCCAGGTTCCTGAAGAAGTACCTGCAGAAAGAGACAGAGCTAATGCAGTCGAGCAAAGCGAAAGTCTCGGCCGCCACTCAGACCAACCGGCAAAAGAAGATGCAGGAGATCAGCAGCCTGATAAAATTTTTTGTCCGATGTGCCAACAAACGTAAGCCTTGGGCCGTGCTTGCTCACTGTTTACAAAAGGCAGGCTTTACTTTGGCCATAATTTGGCAACTGAACAGAAATGCAACATGACAGTTAAATATAAACAAAGCAAAGTTAATAAGAGCCAATTCACATTCGAAAGCTTTCAGACATAGCAAACTAGCCAAATCAGCTAAACCATCTCTGACAGTAGAATCTCAAAGCATTCTTTGGCCGTTTTTTGGCAGCTGACAGGGAAATGCAAATGAATGAATGTTAATAAGTAACTATGTTCTAATACCTGATTAGAATACTAATAACTAATTCACAAACAAGAACTTTCAGACAAAGCAAAATAGCAAGTGAGAGCTAACCAGTCTTTAAAAATAGAATATCAAAGCAATTAGCCTAGCGAATGAAATCAAAGTAGCATTGCAAGAGCCTAGTGAGGGGGGACCTTAAGAGTGAATGCTAGTGAAACCTAGTGAGCTCATGTTGACCCAGTACAAGAGTACAAGATGATCTGTCTAGCAGAGAGTAAAACAAGCTAACCTAGCAAATGAAAGCTAACAGTTATCTTTGTGAATGACCATAAACTAGCAAGTGAGAGCTAGCATTATGAGATATGCGTTAAACCATCATCTCCGCTTTCAACATTTAGCTATTCAAAAGGATTAGCAGGCTAGGAGTCACAGCTAATCAGACTTAAATGGTGATTAAAAGGTCACGTGTCAGCTCAGTTTCTCTGGTGTTTGAACTGTTATGTCTTCACACTTCTGTCATGTATTTACAATTCAGCCATTGCTAAATGTTCACTTAAGAGGAGTTTATTGAACATGGGCAGGACCTGTTTAAAAGTTGAACCTGTTTGAGGTAAAATTATAAATCGTACCCAATAAAACTTAATGAATGGATTCACATGTATTGTGTCTATATGGTGTCATTTTTGTGTTCCACATCTCTAGGGGGTCCCAAGTTAAAGTGTGCAGATTTGCTGGCTCACGTGGTGGAGGTTCTGCAGAACTCCTTTAGTTGTGCTGCGTACGGAGAGGACTACAGCAGCATGCTGCTCAAAAACATCTTCTCTGTCCGCAAGTACTGGTGTGAGATCACTCAGCAGCAGTGGCACTGTAAGTGTAACTCTTTATACCATCCACAGGGTGAATAGAGGCTACAGTAAGCGTGCTTTAACGTTAGGCAGAAGCAGATCACGTGATGAAATCTTTTCCAGCATCATCTAAATTGCTATCCAAATAAGACATGATTTTCTCTAGATCATTCAGCCATATGATAAAAATGTCATATTAAAGTATAAAGTAAGGCATTTCTAAGACATCTGTTAGCAAAGACATGCAGTCAAGGGACATTCCAATTAAAATAAAAAAAAAGTAATGAAATGGGAAATTGTATATATTTTTTTAAAATAAAGCTTTGGCTGTCTGATTTATGCTATAAATGCCATTTCTCTATAATTTTTATCAGATTTATTGTCAAAATTTGCAATTTGCAGAGTTCCCGGGAATATCTTCCTGCAAGGCGCAATGCCGCTGAATCCGAGAGCTCTGCCTCACTTCAGGTTGCGCAATCAACATCTGTGCCAGATGACTAGGAATTCGAACAATATAATTGTAGTGGGAATGTTAGCTTCATAAGATGGCAACAAATCAAGGCGATAAAATTTAGAGGGAAAACACACAAATCAACTTATTTGAACACTTCAGTAATCAGCTTTACCCACCAAACGCTAATTAAAAAAGTCAATATGCTGCAAGTTTCTTGCCAGTCACAACATAGAAAGCTTTTTTTTTTATTTTGTATGCTAACGTTAAGGATCGTTCCAGTTTCTTTAGTAGCTAATATGGAGTTAGCAGACATATAAAATGTAGTTCACTGAAATTTGCTCCCAAAGTACAGGATTCAGATGGATAATCCGTGAAAAGAATGTCCAGAGTTGATTGCAAGTGTGTTCCGCATGCCACTTTGAGAAATTTGCATGGGCTCTTTGTTGTTGATTCCAACATCACTTCCAGAAAGTTATTTACAATATATTGCAGTATTCTATGGGTAACAGCAAAATGGAAAACGTTATGTTACTGTTGGAATTTGTCCGTTTCTCTTACAGCATTTTGTTACAGTCTGTCTTTGTGTGTCTTTTTTTTGTCATTTTGTTGTCCAGGTCTGCTGGATGTGTACTGTGGGCTTTTCACTGCATCCAAATCCATAAACCGGGTTCTAGTGAGCAGAATCATTCACACCGTAATTCAAGGTTGCTGCCTGCAGACTGACGGCTTGTCGCACGCCCTCTTCAGCTTTTTTGCAAGAGCGCTAAACAATGCCAGGTACTAAAGAAACCGTATATGCCGTATAGGCTCAAGTCAAGTCAAGTCAAGTCAAGTTTATTTGTATAGCGCTTTTCACAACAGACATTGTCTCAAAGCAGCTTTACACAAATCAACAGTGATGGTGAATGGTGCGATTTTATCCCTGATGAGCAAGCCGTGGCAACTGTGGCAAGGAAAAACTCCCGTAGATGTTATGAGGAAGAAATCTTGAGAGGAACCAGACTCAAAAGGGGAACCCATCCTCATTTGGGTGACATCGAGAGTTTGATCATAAATTTTCCAACAATACAGAACACTGGAGAGTGAGAACTAACATGATTACTGGAGTATAAGATTATAAGTGATGCTCACTGATGCACGTAGTCCGAACTAACAGACAAGCTTCAAATTGCTGAAGAAGTTAATGCTGTTTATGCTTGATTCTAAATGTTGTTATTATTAGGACTTTGATGAGACCTGCGATGTTGTATGATTTAGAGACAGTGGCATTGAGTAAAAGACAGGAGGTGGAGCTGGAGGTAGCAGAGCTGAAGATGTTGAGATTTTCATTGGGAGTGACAAAGATGGATAGGATTAGAAACCAGTTTATCAGAGGGAATTCTACATGTAGGACGTTTTGGAGACAAGGCCAGGGAGGTGGGATTGAGATGGTTTGGACATGTGCAGAGGAGGGACATGGGGTATATCAGTAGAAGAATGCTGAGGACGGAGCCACCAGGAAGGAGGAAAAGGGGAAAGCCAAGGAGGAGGTTTATGGATGTGGTGAGGGAAGACATGCAGATAGTTGGGTTGAAAGAGGCAGATGGAGAGGATAGGGGGGTATGGATACGGATGATCTGCTGTTGGGGAAAAATAGGCAAAGGGGTTATGGTGGTCTCAGGCTTTTGGACCCTACTGGATGATTTGATCCTGCAAAGCTGTGATAATTAAAAATGTTTTGCCACCTCACAGTTAAAATATGGAAAGGCTGATCTCTCTGGAGAGAATAACTAATTCCTGTAACAAAGTGTTGGAGATATTTGAACAGGATCTTGAGCCTTCTTGCATGCAGAACATTTTATGCTTCATAAAGTTTGTTTATTTTCATGTTTTTAAATCCTTTAAATGTTTTTTTTTATTCCATTCACCCTTAAAGCATTTTTTATGGTGCTGACAGAGATAAAATGAACAGAAATAGTCAACAGGCATAAGACCTACTGGAGGAAAGTGACACTTGGGACTTCTTCATATAGTACTTCATGCGCTCCTGTAACCTAAACCATTCATTCAGTACAGTATTAATGAGTGATTATATTTAGATTGAAGGCACATACTACAGTTTAACTCCCAAAATATTCCACTCTAACATTCATTGGTCATGGTCTTTTTTATTTCAGAACAGAGAGACAGCTGCAGGTGCTGGAGCACCTGATCTCCGCCCTGAACGTGTTCCTGCGCTCTGTGGCGATGAACCGCAGGAGACGTGTGTGCAGCCTGGGAGAAGAACTGCTTCCTTCCATCCTGCACGTGTGGAGCCAGATGAGGCCCAGCTCCAGTCTAAAAGAGGAAATGGTGGAGTTCTTCAACTTGCAGCTCAGCGTTCATCATCCCAAAGGAGCCAAGACAGTGGAGACAGGTGAGGATTTCACTCAAAACATACAACACAACATAGAACTGCATACATCCTCACTATCCTCTGTAGGTGCAGTTTCCATACCAGGCAGTGATGCAGCTGCTTCCTCAGCCTTCTTAGAAATTAGAGATGCTGCTGGGCAGGGAAAAATGTTGCCATTCAATGTTTTATTATTGTTGTGTGCAATAAAAAGTGGTATTCGAGACTAGTGTTATAACAGATCACACAGCACAAGACGGCACGCACAGTCACAAGGAGCACTGGCCTGCATAACACAGTGTGTCAAAGACATTATCCTGTGCAGCTGGTGCTATTCTGCGTTAGCACGTATGCTATACCGACCACGTGTGCACTCTGTCACCGAGCTCTCCTCACACGTGAGGTTTTTCTGGCAGAAACAACATGATCTTATTTACGCACCCACCCTACTCGCTAGATTTGACTCCTGCAGACTTGGTCCTTTTCCAGAGCTCAAATGTCGCCGTTTTTGAGATCCAGCGTGAATAGCAGAAAGTGGCTTGACACGCTTGGGAAAGAAGAGGACATGTTCCAGGACATATTGTGTCAGGAACGCTGGGAGCACTGCATTGCTGTGGTGCAAGGGGACTATTTTGAAGGTGATAGTGTGTAAATGTAGATAAATAAAGTACTTTTTTTGTAAACAGATCCAGTCTAAAAACCTTTTGAATCCACCTCGTATCAGGCCAGACTGCACATCTGATATCAGTGGTGGACAGTAATAAGTTCTTACTGTACTGAAGTAGTTTTTTTGTGTATATGTACTATACTGAAGTGTTTCCATTTGGGGAGACTTTTTACTTGAACTTCACAACATTTCCAAGTCAAATATCTTAATTTTTTACTCTACATTTTGTGATATCAGTCGTTTCTTTGATGAGTGGATAAAATTTAACTTGTCAAGCATTCAGCAAGCCACCAATCAGGGTCTTTTGACATCAACTCAATGATTAAAAAAATCTTGTGACATAAATTATAACATTTTTGCTATAATAAATCATAGTACTTTGGATACTTAAGTACATTTGAAGGCAAATACTTTTGAAAGTTTAAATAGAGCAATTTAGCTTTTACTGCAGGAATATTCTGTGTAAAACAGAGTTTACTTTAACACAAGTACATCATTTGTGTACCTCATCCACCACTGTCTGATACACAGATGCCTCCCAGATACTGTCGCAATCATACAAAACTTTATACACTAACAATTACTGCATTTCAGTGTACATAAAAACCAGGTCTTTTTTTGTTAGCGGTGTTCTCACCTGTATGTGCGTGTCGGTCCAGGTGCCCACGCAGAGGACTGGGCCAAATGGCAGAGTCTCCTCTACAACCTGTACGAGGCTCTCGTTGCAGAGATCAGCCAGATTGGCAGTCGAGGAAAGTATGCCACAGGTTCTCGTCATATCGCTGTCAAAGAAAACCTCATTGAACTGACAGCAGACATCTGCCACCAGGTGATGAATGGAGATTTATTATTTCAAATTAATAGCGTCTTGTTGGTTTATCCGTCGAAGAACCGATCCGAGTTGTCGGCTTTTTTACAGCCCAAGTAAATGTTTTTTACAGATGTGTGTCTTTGTTTAGTTGTTCAGTTGCCAGGATTTGCGCGTTGTGAGGGACGGGACACAGAGCAGCAAGCGACGGCGTATGGATCTCGGCTGGGAAATCCTAAGGGATCACCTACAGCCCCATCACAGTGACTTCGACATGATACCTTGGTAATTATTTATGAAGGAATATAGCGATCACGTTTGCTAAATAATATTCATAATTTAAAAGCCCGATCAAATAGTGACTTTCCAAGACTGAAAATTTTCCATGGGAATTACTGGGAATAAACTGGGAATTTATGAAATAGCAGGTTAGCCTATAACAGGGAACTTAAGTGAGTAGAAACCAGATTGAATGGGTTTTCAGCTGAATTTCTACAGGGTTTAAGGCTATTGAGGCCGTACCCCCTACATGCATTGTACAATCCTCCATACCATAATAGATCATTTCTTGAAATCCTGTGTATAAAAGAATGTCAAAAAATGTCCATCCTGGTGAGTTTTCACTTAAATGACATAAATATTAGAAGAAAATCTATGTTTAAAATTTCCTTGTGCTGTGTGTTAGCTATTGTGCACCAAAATGATACTAACAATTAAACCAAAGTTATTTATTAAATCTGTATAATTTTACACACATCATTATTACCAAACAAAATATTCGTTTGTATATTATACAAATATCAGTTTTCCCAAATTTCCAAGTCATTCTTATAAATTACCATAAATTCCTGGTTCGTTTCTCATTTGGAATATTTCCAAAAATTCCCAAGATGAAGTTCCCATGCAAAGTTTACGGAAATTTACTGACCCTTTGCAACCCTAATAGTAACACCCGAATAATGAGACTTTTTTTTCTTCAATTCTGCATCTCCAGGCTACAGGTGACAGCTGCCCTGGCCTCAAAATACCCCTCCATGCTTCCTACCCATGAACTGTCCCCTCTGCTGTCTCTGCTGTGCCAGCTGCTGGGCGAGCAGCAGCGAAGAGGAGAGAGGGGCCTGTACGTGCTGCGCTGCCTGAAGCAGGTGGCTTTGTGCCAGGCCAAAATCTCAGGAAAGAGCCAGGCTCTGCCAGCAGAGCTAGGTCGGATTTGGGCCAGAGTGTGGGCGCTGGCGGTGCGAGGCGTCAGTTCAGCCCACACCCAGGATCTGTGCCTAGAGCTATTACAAACCCTGGTGCATTGCCACCTCGTGCCCGTCGACAGAGAGTTCTGGAAGCTCTTCTCTGGTGCCGTGTGTAAACCATCTGTGTGAGTTGGTTCGGAAATCGTCCCTGCTGAAAGCCTTCCGTTATCTTTATCAATATTTTTATAAAGACCAAGAGAAAGTATTAGACAGAAGATGGATAGTGAAATGAACAAGTGATATTTTGCTGTCTTAATTCAATTCATACACACACACACGCACGCACACACACACACACACACACACACACACACACACACACACACACACACACACACACACACACACACACAATTATTTGTGGTGTTTGATATAGGCTATGCTGACTGGCCACTTTATTAGGAACATGAGCAATTCGCCATATACAACTACAGCAAAGAAAAATCTAACTGGTGGAATTGGCCAGGAAATCTATGGTAACTCGTTTAACTACTATTTACAACAGTGGTGAACAGAAAAGCACAACATATACATGTGTGCATATATCAGCAACAGTCCACTCCTTTTAGCTGAGTAGAGTTGACCTGGATGTTATGAATGATTGGCATAATCATAATCATAGTGCTGCACATTGTGTTCAAGAATCAAACATTAGAATCTCATCAGTACACTTTTTTTTTTTTTTCCCTGCAGTGTTTCAGCTCTCAGTCTCACCGAGGCCTTGTCTCACTGTTCGGTTCCGAAGAGCGCATACAGCAGCGAGTGTCCGTCATCCGCGTTGCTGGATGCAGGTTCTCCGCCCCCGCTGAAGGAAGCGATCATTGATTGGCTGCTCATGAATGAGCAGAGTGATGAGATGGAGGAAAGCATCAGGCTTCACCCTATCATTTGCAGGTCCTTATATCTTGAATTGAATTTCTCTGTGCTTTAACCACCTGTGTGTATACATGTTGTGCATCTCCGTAACGGAGGTCCGATGCAATACGCATCTCGATGCATAGTCAACAATACAATACGTTACAGATACGTATAATGCAGCTACCGATGCTTCAATCATTCATCACTGTTATGATGCAGTGCAATCGGATTTCAATTCGATTCAACACAATGCGATTGAGTGCAATACGATGGTGCAATGGTTAACAATATGATGGTATTCAATTCGATAGGGTACAGATAGTTCAATATGGGTTTTTTTTTTTTTGTTCTTTTCCTGATCTTTCTCTAGATAGATGCAGCTCTACCTCTGCCAGGTTAATCCACAGTCTATGGTGACTCGCCACCGTGTCACGTTCCCGTACTGTAGCAGCAGTGGTGCTGAGAGGACGCTTTTGAAAAAGAGTTGAGCGAGGAGAAATCGATCTACCGATAAAATTCTGGGCACAAATTATTGCCGCATCTATAAATTATTCTATAAAAATAAATAAGTCGGAAAAACAACTCTTTTTTCAATCGATGCATCACATTGTTAAATACGAATCAGTGAATCTTTACCGTCATTAATATATGCACATGTCTATATGCTTTAGGTGGCTTTAGAAAACGAATCGATGCCTTCTGACCAATCAAAATGTAGAATTTGGCAACAGTGTGGTATAATGTAGATTTGTACCTGTGCAGGGAATACAAAAGAAAACAGTCATTCTTGTACTTGTACAAAGCTTTTTA
>MU551532.1:1346547-1365534 GCA_024362625.1 Silurus asotus
TCAGCACTGGAGTGTGTGATTATGAGTAATGTCCTTTCTACAGTCAGTTGGAGTTGTGGAACTCAACATCTGCATAATTCACCTGAGAGGTGTTTAATACAGTTGAGCTCTATAGCAGGCCACTCAAGATCTTTCCACTCCAGACCCATGTAAACCATATCTTCATGTAGCTTACTTTTGCACAGAGGAATTCTCATGCTGGAACAGGTTTGGGTCTCCTGGTTCAAGTAGAAGACAATTTCATGTTATAGCATCCAAAAAAACTCTTAACAATTGTGTGCTTTCAAGTTTGTGGAAACAGTTTGCGGAAGAACCAAATACGACTAGAAAAGTCAGGTGTCCCACTACCTTTTTTTCATGTAGTGTATTTATGCTGGAAAATTTTTTATTTTTTTTTGCATTTAAATACAAATGGCTTTAATATATTGTTTTGTCTGGCAGGACAGCGTTTCTACAATCTCTCGCCGATTAGTCATGAAGGCTCTCCCCGCTCGACTGCTGAGCGAGCTGTCTGAAATCTGCAAGTTAATGGTAAGTGGATCTAAAACTTGTACACACTTATATGGTGGAATGGCAGGTTTTTTGTAATAGAAGAAAAATTCTATTCAATTCTCAATGTAAACATAGAATGCAATCAAATAAACTGAAAAACTATCTGAAATATTGAAGAGGAATTTTAAATAAAAAAAAGAAATGTCATGGTTAAATATGATGTGAACCCCTGAATTTTTTACAATTACGATTTGTTTTTATTACCCAATCCAAACTAGCACATCTTGAGTTTTTTGGTGCATCTTTGAGTATCTGTACATGAGCAGCTTAGGATTGTAGTGTTATGGGTTTTTCAAACCTGAAATGCATTCAATATTTTGTGGATTAACATATTGCAGGTATTTATTTCTGAATAACACGTCCCTCTCCACAGCTAGGGAACTCGGCTAAAAGAGACAGTACAGGGGTTGATAACGATCCCGACGACATAGACATGAGCAGAACTCAAATGGAGCAAAACCCACAGGAGGAAGTTGACCTGTTTGATGATGGTGACGGCGCACAGCCCAGCAACAACGCAACCCAGGGCCTTAGTCCTGACTTGACTGATTCCCAGCATGGCTTGGGTAATACCAAACAAAACAAATCTGTTGAACAGAATTATACAACAGTCCTGTTGAGTTCTTCACTCTGATTGGTCAGAAAGGGCTGGATATTTTAAAAACTTTTTATGAGTAATACTTATTGTAGTAAAGAAAATAGAAATAAAACGGGTTAGTATTAATGCCATCACAGGCCCTTGCATGAACACACCATATGTAATAATTAGCAAAAAAAAAAAAAGGATGAACATGTAATCTCCTAGCAGTGGCATCATGGTGGTGCTGGGATTGAACCTGTTAGGTAACACAGTTACTTTTGGGACTCAGAGCTGAAAATGACACTTGCGCTACATATACACAGTTTAGGTATCTTTGGAAAGAAGACTTGGGCTTTGCTGTCCTTCATTCGGAGTTGATAAATATTAAAAATGATAATGAGTTATAAATGCTGAAGTGCTTTGAAATTTCTTTTTACCGCAATGAACGTTTTTTTAGATTTCTTATATTGAATACATGGACCCAGTCCTGGAGCAATCTAAAAAAGTAATGAGTTGAAAACCACGTCTCATGAGTTTATGTTTATATTTCAAAAGTAATAAAGATATAATGAAATCAAAGCCCCCCTGTGAGGAACACACCTTCCGATCGGAAGTGCCTGTTAAATTCCTTATTTAATGTAAAATGTGTGGACTTATGAATATATGAAAACGATAAAAAGTAAATTTCTTTAAATATGTGCATATTGATTCCTTACTAAGTGTTTGTGTATATGTATTTGTGTCTTTGTGTTTTTTGATTATTTAGGAGCAAAGAGCCCTCTATCACAGGAGCACTTAAGCAAGCAGGACCTGGTTTTCCTGGACACCCTTGAGTTTTTGTGCCTGTGTGCATCATTTGAAACCAGTACCGGACTCGCCTATAAACCTCTAGACCTTCGGCGCAAGCTGCTAAAACTGTTGGATCTGATTGACCGTTCCAAACCTCTGCACCTCCACATGGTGATTAAGAGATCAATATAATAAAGATGATGAAGAGGCTTTGACATCATGATATTTCAGTTTGTTTGTAATCATTTCGAAGGCAGTTGAAGCGAAAGTAAAGGTCAGGTGAACGCAGAATACAGTTTATAGTACAAATAGTGATCTATACTATATGGACATCTCGATTTTTCACCCATATGTGGTTCTTCCCCAAACTTTTACCACAGAGATGGAGGAACACAATTATATAGGACATTTTTGGATGCTGTAGCATTAAAGCTTCCCTTCGCTTGAACTAGAAAATCCAAACCTGTTCCAGTGTGACAATGTGTCTATGCTCAAAGTTAGCTTCAGGAACATATGGTTTATATGGGTTTTTAGTGGAAGATCTTGAGTAGGCTGCTATAGAGCTTTGGCTTCAACTCTATCAAACATTTTTGAGATGAATGCCGACTGCACCCCAGGCCTCCTCACCTCACCTGCATGAGTACCCGACTTTACTAACACCCTTGTAGCTGAATTAGCACAAATGTCCACAAACACACACCAAAATCTAGTCAAACATCTTCCCAGGAAAACGGTGGTTATTATAACAGCAAATGGGGAGAGAATGTAGAATGAGATGGTCAGAAAGAATCTTATGGTCAGGTGTCCATTGTTTGTCCATAAAGTGTATTTACGTTAACGATATTTAAACAATCTTTTACAGTTGGTCTAGAAAATATCAAGGAATTTAAAAAAATGCAATCTCAACAGTTTGTTCTTGTGATCCGCTACACATCCCTGGATAAAACCACTTCCAAGACTAAGATCTGCCAAAATGGAATTTTATCAGTAGAAAAAAACAATACCGCAAAAAAACTCAAGTGAAAATTGCAGTTCGGCAAGAACCAGCAAGCACTGCCGAACCCGTTTAATCGATCCTCTCTATTGTGCATCTGAAACACTTTCTCCTTCTGTTCTTGTGCAGTATCTGGTCCTGCTGAAGGTGCTTCCATCAGAGAGGATGTCTTTGACAGCTGAAGAGTTAGACCTGCTGATCGAACCTCTTGCGTAAGGAGCGTTTTCTGATATATCAAATATAACTGCTTGTATCACAGTGAAATCTGAAAGG
The DNA here is from genome assembly GCA_024362625.1 of Silurus asotus. Taxonomy (NCBI): domain Eukaryota; kingdom Metazoa; phylum Chordata; class Actinopteri; order Siluriformes; family Siluridae; genus Silurus; species Silurus asotus. The sequence continues at coordinate 1,349,736 of MU551532.1, forward strand.
CACACGTTAAAATATCAGTCATTGCTAATAAATTGAGTTCAAAAAGCCAGTTTTTCTAAAAAATAAAATAAAAACAGGACGATTTCATTTTCATATTGAGACTCAAAATGTTTTAGGGTCAATAAATTAAATTTCTGGAGGAACCTAAAATGTTAATAGTGTATATTTTTTTTCACATTTTCTAACAGAGACATATGCTCACAGTATCGTCAAGATCAGGAGATGTGCCGTGTCGTACTTTTAGCGCTGCTCCCGTGCATACGCTGCCTACAGAGTGCACCTGATCAGGACGAGGATTTGAATCACGCTCGGGGAGCTCTGCTACAAGTGGTCTCAGGCTTCTGGTGGGTGACAACAAAAAGTATAATAATAATATTTATAAGATTATTATTATTAGGAAGAAAAGCAGGTTTATCTGTACTCTATTGTTATTTTACCTTTTTCTTTTCTCTATTCATCTTTGGCATTCGATAAAACCATCTGTTATGAAGTTCAAGATATCGATTAAGGAGGATCTAAGAAACGTTCTGAAGAAAATTTCGAGCCTGTGCTGAGAACTTCTAGGAATCCTTGTATTGCCTGGTTTAAGGCGAATGCATGACATAATGCCAACCCATAATATCAATTTTAATCTAATTAGATTTTCTGCAATTCTGCATTAAGGCGTTTTTTTCGCTATTACTTAGAAATATTTCCAAAAGCTAAGTGCCTTTTGGGTTGCTTCGCCTACTAATTTTCTTTCTGTACATATTATCCTATTTTAACCATATTTGGCTATTATTAGTTATATATATTTATCGAGCAATTTTCAACAACAAGGCAAACCCATATGCTTGGTGCAGTCAGATATAAGGTCGTAAATTGACAAAAACAGAAAAAAAAGAAAACAGTCAGAAAAACAAAAATGTTTTGCAGAAGCTATGACAATCGAGAGGTCAAAGTGGCAACAGTTAATGTTAACAGTCAGAGATTTCCGCCACGTCTATGGTTAAAACCTACTATTATGAACATAACTACAAATCACCTTTGGATCACACTGCCTTAATTTATGGCTCGGCTTTAAGTCAGTGGGTGTAGGTGCTTGCAGCTTTAATATATATATGAATAAATGTTGTTCGAATGTTGTTAGATGAACTGTACAGCAAAAAAAATCTGAGATTTTTCTCTTTTTTATTTCTCTTTTTAGCATTTTGGGTAAAAGTGGTAAATGCAGTTCAGATGTAAGAGCAGCACTAGGAAGCTGTTTACTTGCCTTAATGGAGGTAAGGTGTTATAACTGACAGTCATCTCTATCTATCTATCTATCTATCTATCTATCTATCTATCTATCTATCTATCTAGCTAGCTAGCTAGCTATCTATCTATCTATCGATCGATCGCTCGCTCACAATTGTATCTAATAATTATATAAGTCTTAGTTCTGAATGATGATTGATCCGAGTAAAGCACATCTTCTAGCCAATCGGAATCGCACATTCAGCCAAAGCATGTTCTAACAGGAATTAACCTTTTTGACTGTTTTTAGATAAAAACAGCACCTACAATAATATCAAAGCACCTTCTGACCAATCATGTAAGAGGATTTTTCAACACTGTGCTATACGCACATATAAAGCAGCAATGAAATACTAACATTGACTTGGTTTTGTGTTTCCGTAGGTCGACCCTTGCTGTAAGTGGGTGGTCTTATCTTTGAGGGAGGAAGAGCTTCCTGCATGTGCGATTTTGCCTTCGCATCTTGCAGACCCTCACCACCGAGTTCGCATGCAGGCAGCCATGAACATAGAAAGGTCCATTCAAAATAATTCACAGTCATTTAAAGACAAGCCATGTATAGCACAACGTCACTAGTGATGTCCAGGCCAAGTCATGTGACCTCAGACATTCTTTAAAAGATAATCAAAAGATAAATAAAAATTTCTCTGCATGTCTATTGTATGCAGACTGTTCCTGGAGAAGGTAGATTGGGGTAAGGAGCAGAAAAAGATGCTTCCACTTAAACACCAGCAAACGGCCTTCGAAAATGTCTACTTGAAGGCACAGGAGGGGACGAAGGTCCAGGTAAATCTCTTATAATAATATCTATTTCGTCTCGCTTTAAGCTTTTACACAAATATGTTACAATATTCAAATGAAGCAATAGCTGCTTTAGCAATGCATGGATTTTTCACATAATAAATGTTTGTTTATAAATGAAGAATTTTTCCAAAAGTTTGTTTAGCACTAGCACTGATGCCATTTTTTTCTAAAAATCTCAAAATAATTAGGAAAGTATGTTTGTGGTCAAAGTACATTTATGTCCAGTGTTCAAAATTCATCCTGGAGTTGCCTGGGATGAAGTGGATATCAATTCTATGAATTTCCTAATTCGATTTTCCTCCATCTTTAATTTCTTGCAATTGAGTTTTTGGTGGGAAGTGGGAACTGAGTGATGGGAACTTAGTATTAATTATAAAAAAATAATACAGTGGTCCCCCGGTTACGTTCTAAGTTCCCAGCGAGTTCAGAAAATCCGCGAAATTTGGGACGCATCCCCTTAGTAAACTATAGCTTAAGGTTACCTTAGTGAATTCATCCAGACATTGTCACTTTATAAACATAACAGTGTTTATATCAAATTCCTAACGTTCCTGAATATTCTGTCCTGCTGCAGATTCCTGCGAATTTAAAGATAATCCGCAATTTGCTGTTAGTCAGGTTTCGAATGAGAACCCAAAAATTTTCCGAGCCACGAGTTCCAAACCGCGGATTATGAGAGTTTGACCGTATTTTATTATTATTTTTTTTATTCAAATTTTAAGAGCAGCTAAATGACGACAGCGATGACATCATGTAGTCGTAAAATGATTCCTCGTAACATTTCAAAGCCACGATGCAAAACATTACACAAATATATAGAAGAAAACATTTTGGATCAATAAACCGAAAAAGATAAATAAATAAGTGCAGAAAGGCCACACTGCAGACAGGATCAGTGATTTACATGTCGGCAAATCAAACTAAATCGGCTAAATTAATACAAATAAATAAATAAGTACAGCACAACATTACAAATTCATTTACAAGATTAATTTTGAAAAAATGTAAACCTTTACAGAATCTCCCACACACTGTTAAAGATTTAATTCACTCTGTCACAGGGGGGATTAGATTTATTCATATTCATTAAAACTGTTTATTCAAAACTTCTTTCTTTTCATATTTTTAATAACATCATTATCATAATATATAATGTTTATTAACTGTATATAATTGTTTAATTAGCTGTATATTAACTTATTAGGGGAAAAAATTAGTTATCTACAAAATCAAAAATTGGCACCCCTCATATATAGTGGTGTGAAGAAGTGTTTGCCCCCTCCTGATTTAAAATTTTTAATGAAAGTTTTTATTATTGAGGGAAAACAATATCCAAAAGGACCATGTATTTTTGGATTTTGTTTTCCCTCAAAAAAAAAAAAAAAAAACCTTCATGTTCCGTTATCTTTTAATAATTTTTAAATTAATTAGTTTGATGATATGAAACATTTAATGTGACAAACAGGCAAAAAATAAGAAATCAGGAAGGGGGCAAACACTTTTTCACACCACTGTAACTAATATGGCAGCATTCTCATTTCATAACAAGGATCGAGGTTTCATTCTGCGACATAGGAGCGAAAACAATCGACAGTGCCGGAGATGAGCAGAGAGAAAAATAAATAAATAAATAGAAACGTGTTCAGAGTTGTCCTTTACAAAAAAAGGATGGTGCATCGCCATCGTACGGCCACACACTTGTTTTTGTAATTGTTCTAAAATTTCTTTCCTTTTGATCCACAGAGAAACGGATCCCCCGAAGATCTGGCCGATGAGACCTTTAACCGGCGTGCGACTCTGCTGAAAAGCCTATCCATGGTGATGTGCTGCAGCCCTGTGTGTGAGAAGCAGGCCCTCTTCGCCCTCTTTCAGTCCTACAAGGAGAACAACATAGAGGAGAGCCTGATTACAAAGGTGCAGAATGAAGGGTTTTTATATTAGATAGAAGAATTCAACTGGATGGTCTTCATTCTGAGAAATATGCACAATAGGCAATAAATGTTTTAACTACATTTATACTGCATTAAAGAATAGTGGGTTTTGGATTTTAAATGGATTTTTTGATCATAATTCTTTATTCTCTCTCTCAGTAGGATAATCATTAAAACTTGTCTCAATCTATCTGTCCACATTATATGGACAAAAGTAATGAGACACCTGACTTTTTCTCCTGTATGTGTTTCTTCAGACTGTCCATCCATCCATCTATCTATCTATCTATCTATCTATCTATCTATCTATCTACTTATCTATCTATCTATCTATCTATCTATCTATCTATCTATCTATCTATCTGTCTGTATGTCTGTCTGTCTGTCTGCTTGCCTATCTATCTATCTATCTATCTGTCTGTCTGTCTGTCCGTCTGTCTGTCCATCTGTCTGCTTGCCTATCTATCTGTCTATCTGTCTGTCTGTCTGTCTGTTGGCTGTCTGTCTGTCTGCTTGCCTATCTATCTATCTATCTATCTATCTATCTATCTATCTATCTGTCTGTCTGTCTGTCTGCTTGCCTATCTATCTATCTATCTATCTATCTATCTATCTATCTATCTATCTATCTATCTATCTATCTATCTATCTATTTATCTATCTATCTGTCTCTCTGTCTGTCTGTCTGTCTGCTTGCCTATCTATCTATCTGTCTGTCTGTCTGTCTGTCTGTCTGTCTGTCTGCTTGCCTATCTATCTGTCTGTCTGTCTGTCTGTCTGTCACAAATTATGACTTCATATCTGACGAATTCCAACCCCATGCCTTTAGAATCTTTTGGCTTTCTCTAAAAAAATGTGTACATAAATTTAAATAAAAATGAATAGCTATTAATATCTATCCACATCTGTTTTTGTATCTGTCTGGAATGCACTAACTGTACATTAATGTATTCCTATTTCCCTGTGTATACTGTGTGCATGTGCATGTCTCCTTGTTTTTTTTTTTTTTTGTCTTAGTTTTTTTTTTTCCTCTGCCGTTCAGGTTCTGCATAGTGTTTCACTTTGCCTGGGCTACAGAAGTTCTGAGGCGTTCGTCTGCTCTCATCTGAATTATCTGGTGGCTGAATGGTTGAGCCAGAGACAGACAGATGCCACCTACACCCTACCGAGTTTTCCTTATACGCTATTAAACTGCAGCAGTCTGGAAGAGTTTTACAGGTACAACATTTAAAAAGTGGGACAGCAGTCACAAGAAATCATTTATTACCCTTCATAGTTGCTTTAGATTTGGGACATTCACACTTCTACCGTTATGAAGCCCACATCTCTTGATATACTGAAAATCTGTAAAATAAAATCTTTTTTATGGGGTACTAACCGGATGACCAGCTGTATTTCTGTGTGTATGATTTTTTTTTTCTACTTTTATTTTTCATTTCAGGTCATCGTATCATGTTCTTATCCCACGCCTGGTCTTCCTGAATGACTTTGAGCAGGTGAAATCTATTGGGCATCACCTGAAGCAAGACTGGAGGCAGCTGGTGGCCAACTGCTTCCCTAAAATCATGGTGAACATCCTGCCTCACTTTGCCCTCCATGACGCGGAAGCGGCGAAGCAGAGAGAGAACGCGCACCATGTTTATGACCTGCTGAAGGATGACCAGTGCCTGGGGAAACAGGTACGAACTCGAATCCAGTTCAGCCAGTTTATAATGTTTGCCTTTTATTATCGTAAAGGTTGACAGGGCATGGGAATTACTAGTGACTTGTATTTCATGCTTTACCTTATCTATCTATCTATCTATCTATCTATCTGTCTGTCTGTCTGTTGGCTGTCTGTCTGTCTGTCTGCTTGCCTATCTATCTATCTATCTATCTATCTATCTATCTGTATATCTGTCTGTCTGTCTGCTTGCCTATCTGTCTGTCTGTCTGTCTGTCTGTTGGCTGTCTGTCTGCTTGCCTATCTATCTATCTATCTATCTATCTATCTATCTATCTATCTATCTATCTATCTATCTATCTGTCTATCTGTCTGTCTGTCTGTCTGTCTGTCTGTCACAAATTATGACTTAATATCTGACTAATTCCAACCCCATGCCTTTAGAATCTTTTGGCTTTCTATAAAAAAATGTGTACATAAATTTAAATAAAAATGAATAGCTATTAATATCTATCCACATCTGTTTTTGTATCTGTCTGGAATGCACTAACTGTACATTAATGTATTCCTATTCCTCTGTGTATACTGTGTGCATGTGCATGTGCATGTCTCCTTGTTTTTTTTTTGTTTTTTTTTTGTCTCAGTTTTTTTTTTCCTCTGCCGTTCAGGTTCTGAATAGTGTTTCACTTTGCCTGGGCTACAGAAGTTCTGAGGCGTTCGTCTGCTCTCATCTGAATTATCTGGTGGCTGAATGGTTGAGCCAGAGACAGACAGATGCCACCTACACCCTACCGAGTTTTCCTTATACGCTATTAAACTGCAGCAGTCTGGAAGAGTTTTACAGGTACAACATTTAAAAAGTGGGACAGCAGTCACAAGAAATCATTTATTACCCTTCATAGTTGCTTTAGATTGGGGACATTCACACTTCTACCGTTATGAAGCCCACATCTCTTGATATACTGAAAATCTGTAAAATAAAATCTTTTTTATGGGGTACTAACAGGATGAACAGCTGTATTTCTGTGTGTATGATTTTTTTTTTCTACTTTTATTTTTCATTTCAGGTCATCGTATCATGTTCTTATCCCACGCCTGGTCTTCCTGAATGACTTTGAGCAGGTGAAATCTATTGGGCATCACCTGAAGCAAGACTGGAGGCAGCTGGTGGCCAACTGCTTCCCTAAAATCATGGTGAACATCCTGCCTCACTTTGCCCTCCATGACGCGGAAGCGGCGAAGCAGAGAGAGAACGCGCACCATGTTTATGACCTGCTGAAGGATGACCAGTGCCTGGGGAAACAGGTACGAACTCGAATCCAGTTCAGCCAGTTTATAATGTTTGCCTTTTATTATCGTAAAGGTTGACAGGGCATGGGAATTACTAGTGACTTGTATTTCATGCTTTACCTCAGTGTTTTTCAATTCTAAAATCAGATTTTAACCCCCAATGCAGAATATCCAAACAGATTTTTCCGGCTTCCATCGTCTGTCATTACAAGAGCGACCTCTAGAGGCGAATCACTGACAACATCTCCTGTTTGTTTTTTGTTGGTTTTTTTCTTAGAGACTCGTCCCACTTTTTCTTGTTAAATTTCTCCAGTATGGGTCTGGGAATATCAGTCACACAGACACACATATCCAAGGTTTAATGACAGAAAGGATGCATATATAAACTAACAAAAACATTCTTAACTCTCTCCTGCCCTTAATCACAATGTTCGACAGATTCATCTCTGTTCGGGTACCTAGTATGGTGAAGGAAATTCCACTTGATATGTGAACAGCCAAATCTCTAAAAGTCTTCAAACGACATCTAAAGAGCTTCCTGCAACAGCAGCACATCTGATTTCTCCAGCAATATCTGTCTTTTCCCCGAACTTTTATCCCAATGTTGGACGCACAGAATTGTATAGGATGTCTTTAAATGGGGTGCCATTACATTTCTCCTGCGCACATGCCCCTGTGCACAAAGCCAGCTCCAAGAAGATATGGTTTACATGTGTTGGAGTGAAAGACTTTAAGTGGCCTGCCATAAAATTTTCACCTCAATTGTATTGACTGCCTTTGGGAGGAATTGGAATCGTGACTGCACCCCAGACCTCTTCACCGTACATCACTACCTGACTTTACTTATGCCTTTGTAATAAAAATCCAAACTTATTCTCTAAAACTTTGTGGAACATCAATCCAGAAAATAAAGATTTGATCAGGTTGTTAAAAAAAAATCACATTTCGAAGGTGTCCACAAATTTCTGGTCATATTGTGTATATTTTTCAACTGATGGTCTTTTAATGAACCAGAATCAGAATGTACTTATTATAAGAAACTTCAAAATACTTTTGTAGGTGGATAAGTGCGTCTGCTAAACGCTATCAATATAAATGTAATATACATACATTAATCATTTTCTAAGATTTTTTTCTTTTTAAGCAAAAGTGCTTTATACTTGTCACATGGACTTTACAGCAGAGTAAAATTCTTTCTTCATGTATCCCAACGATGTTAGAATACTGGGGTTTAGAGCACAGGTTCAGCTACATGTGGATACATGGGGCTTGGTCAAGGGTCCCAAAAGTGGCAGTTTGGCAATCCCGGTTTTGAACCCCCAAACCTTCCATTCAGTAGCCCAGAGCCCACTGAGATACCACTTCTCCCACATCACAGTTTATTATCCAGTCACTTGTTCTAATATGTTGCTATAGTTATAGAAGGCACTCCATCACACAAAACACATTTTAGAAAAAGCATGTGATAGAGGTAAAGCTATAAATTGATATTTTCAGCCTTGAGAGGTTCTTCGAGGACAGAGATGATTTGCACCATGTAACTGCACCTTATTACCTTCGAGAGAGAGACTAGAACATGTGATGAAGGGAACTGACTCATTTCTGGATGTTCCATTTCAATGAATTCGAACGGAAAAGTACCACGTTTTTTTTTTTTTATATATCAAATCAAAAAGTGATTGTGATGCCAACACATTGTCGTATTAGTGAAATAAAACACTTCAGTAACACAAAACACCATTAAAGAGCACAAGCTGTAGTAATTTACTTACTTACTTACTGTAGATAACAACCAGAGTGCTTTGTGCTGTTTTTTCCGCTCGGATATTCAAAGGGTAAACCTTTGATTGATTGATTGACTGATTGAATGAACGATTGACGATTGCGGTTTCCTATTTGCAGCAAATCGACAGTCTGATCCGTGGTAACCTGGCGGACATTGTTGTCGAGCTGTTGATGACTCTGTACGAAGGAGCAGGATCAGGAAATGCTGAAACTGGAGATCTGCAGAAGTTCACTGGGTAATTAAGCTGTATATACAGTGTCACAGTCAGTAAAAGCTTTTTATATATAAATAACCTTCCTGTGTTGCGTATTGTTATTTGTACTCATAGATGGTCTGCAATCTGATCAGTGTTTCTTTGTTGTTGTTGTTGTTGTTTTTTAATCGTGTGTCTCGTTGTTGTTTCTAGAGAGCTGGATCCCGCCCCAAATCCACCATTCTTTAGTTCACACGTGATCAAAGCAACTCTCGATTACCTCAGCAAGTGTCATAGCACCAGTCACATGTCTCTGGTAGCCATACTGTCCAAGACTCCGGTAAGACCCTGATATTATTCAGTAAAAGCACACCGAGGTGTGGTCTCTGACTTCTTACTGTGTTCTCCAATCTTATTAACATTATAGGACGCTGTTAGGATTATAACATGAAGTTCGGCAAAGCGCTAAATGCATTCATTGGGATGTAGTTCAATGGTTAAGATTCTGGATTACTGATCGGAACGTCAGGGGTTGAAGCCCCGGTATCACCAAGCTGCCACTCTTGGGGCCCTTGAGCAAGGCCCTTTACCCTCACATTGCCTCAGCGGTGCTGTATCATGTCTCACCAAATCTTCCGAACATTTCAGGGATATGCGAAGAAAGAATTTCACTGTGCTGTAAAGTACATGTGAGAAGAATGAAGCATCTTTCTTTCACCTTAATTGTATGTAACATTGTAGATCATTTTAGCCAAATATGGCCCTCCCCCACGTTTGGTACGGCCTTCTGAACAATACCAGAGACATATTTTTAAAATGTCATTTAAATATATATTTTATATTATATACGTATTTGATAATACAGTTTGCCTTACAAATTTAAATTGACTTTAGTTATTATTAGAGCTCATGGCACAGATAGTTGACTGCAGGAATTAGCGGCTATCAGCACAAACAGTATGACAAAATCCGCCATCGGTTGACATCTAGTTATTAACATAGCCTTATAATTTTTGTTAGATTCACCCATTAACCCTAAGCATAAGTAAGTAAATGTTTTGGTTTCAGTAGCAATGAATAGGAAAAAAAAAATATTTTTTGCTGTTTTAATAGGCTATACATCTCTTAAGCAGACTAATCTAATATTAGAAGACATTATAAATACATTTAAAATCATAATAAAATCTCCACAATAATACTAGAAGTCACTTGGGGCTCATGTCATGTGCTGCTAAAGATGACCCTGCCCCATTAAAGAAAGGAAGAATGATGTGGCCCTAAATAAATGAGTTTGGGGTCCCCTGTTTTAGATAATAATTACATATCTGTCATGTTTGCAGTGTGTAATGATTTGGACAGAATTGGTCTCGTGAGCCTCTTGACATGGTTAGGATCTGATGCTCAAATGTCTATGTGAGATACGTAGATAGTGGGGAAGTAGTAGCTCAGTGGTCACGGCTCTGGTTACTGATTGGAAGGCCGGGCTTTTAAGCTCCTGTATCACCAAGCTGCCATCGTTAGGCTCTTAACCATCTCTGCTCCATGCTCCATGGGACCCTGCACTCAGAATTTCACTATGCTGTAATGTACATGTGTTGAATAATAGTCTCTTACTCCTTTTCTTTCTTGTAAATCAAAGGTCTGTTCAAGTTGGAGTGACAGTGTTTCTCATTCTTTGCGCTAGATGTCCATACAGAAGATCCTGACCTCAGTTTGCCAGCGGGAAGCTGAGACCACCAACGCCTACGAGAGGCACCGCATCCTCATGATGTATCATCTGTTTGTGAAGCTGCTGCTGATTGAGGTTAAGGATGGCCTAGGGGGGGCGTGGGCCTTTGTGCTCCGAGACATCATCTACACCCTTATACATCACATCAATTGCAGGTCTTTACACACACACAAACACACACACACACACACACACACACACACACACACACACACACACACACACACACACACTGTTTTTACTGAATTTATGAGGTCTCTACATTCATTTCTGCTCTGCTGTTTTGTAAGCTTTACCTGTACAGCTTACCAAAAGTTGTTTTTCCCGATCAGTAGTTCATTTTTCTGTGTATACGTCATAAAGCAGGTTCTAGAGGCAGCATCACTTTCTCAAACTGAAATAACTCAGAGACTGACAACTAACCGGTGGAGGACAAACTATTTGCTAGAGTTTAAGTCTAGATACACTCAGTAAAATATTACCACTGTAAGTGCTCTCTTTAAACTTTCACTTGATTGAAAGTGCAAAAGTATTTGCCTTTAAATGTACTTTAGGTATCCAAAGTACTCTGATTTATTATGGCTATAATTTGCCTATTATTATTTTTGTCTCAAAATTCTTTGCTTAATCGACTCAGTTTATGTGTAAAGACTCTGTTTGTATTGCTGTAGTTTCTCCAGTTTCTCCTGTCACAGGGTAAAAAGCCTTCAACCTAATGCAAATGATTGAATGAATGAATGGTCGTCTTCCTCAGGTTGGGCCCTCAGGAAGAGGTATCTGCTCGAAGTCTGGCGTTGTGCTGTGACCTGCTCATCACCGTATGCCAGAAGGCTATCCGCTTCTGTGACGACGCTCTGGAGAGCCACCTGCAAGTCATTGTAGGAACTCTCACTGCACAAGTCACCGAGCAGCCAGCAATCTCTCAACAGGTGGGTATCTGGGTTACAGGTTGGAATATTTTCCTGTGTTTGAGCAGGCTGTGGTACTGCTGGGCAAAATATGGGAGGCATGGGTATATCTTTATCTTCAGATTTAGTAATCGACACAATAAATTAATGACCTTGGACATTAATTAATTGGATATTAGTTCATAATTGATTGTCTTTATATTCAAAATATATTTTTATATTTGATATATATTCAGCCTTTCTGTGGATCATTTTTTCTTTGTCAAATGCTTTGTCTACGCTCTATGACTCTGGGTTTGGGGTGAATGTGAGAAAAGAAAGAAGTGAATCTCTCTAGGCCTGATATTGAGCACATACACACAAATTATAACAATGCACTGTACTACATCAACAAGTTTCATAATGTATCAACAACCTCATACACAGAGTGAGATAAAGGCAGTTGAGTACATGTACAGTATATACAGAGGTGGAAATAGTAATAAAATATTCTACTGTACTAAGGTTAGATGAAATTCTGCTTAAGTACAAAATACCAGTCTAAAAATCTTCTCAAGTGAAATGATGAAGTAGCTGATATTTTTTATTTATGCAAAGTAAAATTAAAAAAGGGGGGCGTTTGGATTCTAGTGTAGTTCAAAAAGGACAAGGGGACATAAATCTCAAACTAGTTGTTTTTAATTGAAGGAACACCTTTACAAATTGTGCATTAACCAAAATAAGTGATGATAATAAAAAAGTCTTATGGGTTATGCACTTTTGTACTAATACTTATTACCAGTTTGATTTAAAATGTAGTTAAGTGCAATAAAAAAAAAAAAAAAACTTAAGTAAAAGTAAAATTGCAGATCAATACAATCAAAACTTAATAATACACAAACAAAACTGCTTACTTACAGTAAAGTTACTTTCCACCTCTGAGTATATGATGCAATACATGTACAGTAATTAGAAAGCAGTAGTATTGTATATATTTATAATTAGGGCTGCAGCTATCGATTATTTTAGTAATCGAGTGTTCTACTGATTAATTAACTGATTAGTCCATCGATTAATTGGAAAAAAGTACTTAAAATGTTTATAAATAATAATAATATTAATAATAATATATACATTTAAATGTTAATGCTGAAATTGCATACAAGAATATCTGTGAATAAAATAAACACATGTAGTGCATTTAATTGCTTTATTACATCAAAATACAAATATATAAATAAATAAAAGATTATAAATAACTTTCGTTGTTAGCTATTTTGGCATTAATGGCTGTATGTAGAGTTATTTTTATAGGACAGTGAATCTAAATTGCTAAATACGCTGAACATTGAATTAAGTTGTTAAGATGCAGTATTGTCCCCTGAGAAGATACTAAAATTGTTGCTGAAATGTGAAAAGAACTCAATTCTGTGAGCTTTTTGCTGTTTGTATGCTGATCTTTGCAAAACTAGCATTTAGTATAGATTACAAGCTTGGAAATAATCAAATAAAAAAAAACATTAAAATTGTGATTGTGGAGGGCCAAAAGTGTGTGTGTGTGTGTGTGTGTGTGTGTGTATGTATGTATGTATGTATGTATGTATGTATGTATGTATGTATGTATGTATGTATGTATGTGTGTGTGTGTGTGTGTGTGTGTATATATATATATATAGCAATTTTTTCAGAGAGTACCCATACAGTGATATATTGTGTTATATATATATATATATATATATATATATATATATATTTAAGTGCTAAATTAGCCCTCAATGTTTCCAAGAAACATCTTTTTGTTCGTATTTTGCAGGAGATTGAGCATTTCTTGTCTGTGACATCATGTGACTCCTTACCGCTTACTCGAATGGAGGGCCTGAAGGATTTAAAGAGACTTTTGCACGCTCACAAAGACCAGATTAAGCATCTGCTAAAAGAATGTCATGGTGAGCAGGTGACACAAATTAGCACTTCAGTCTTTCCTCTAATATAAATGTGATTTTTTCATATCTTGTTTTCGAAGCGATGGGAATTTACCATGTGATTTCAGCAGTTTTAATTATATATTATAAAGAAAAGAGATCCTCTGCAGAGTAATGTCTATCACACACACACACACGCACACAGATTTCCGAACAGCTGAGGTACTGGCTATCCTCAAATGACGAGTAAAGACCTACCTCTTCCTGAAACACTTACTCTCACACTTATTTTCCTGTTTGTTTTTTTATGTATTTTAAAGAAGTGTGCTATAATTCCTTTCAACAGAGTTTTAGGCTGATGGTATCCTGAGTCTGCATCCAAGTGAACCAGTGTTGAGTTGTTCACTGAACATTACTCTAGCTAATCGCGTGTGCTAAATATGCAGCCGAACATTGATTTAAAGATGCAGCCGAACATTGTTTTATGTTATGGCTGAATGGCTGCTCAAAATGTATTTATTTATTTATTTATACAAGTGTTAAGAAAAAAGCACTGATCCTTTACACTAAATCACTGTTTGGTACGAGTTTCAAATGATTCACTTACAGACTTTTAAGACTAAATCTAAAGTATTTTTCTTTCGTGAAAGCTGATCCGGCCAGCAGTGTGCTGGTCAAACTGGTGCTGAACCTCCTGCAGCTGTGCAAACTGGCAGCCAGCCATCCTCGAGGCAGAGACATATTAGGTGAGCACTTCCTTCCTGTTGCTTTCACATACACCGACAAAGCAGAAAAAATCTAATAAAAAAAAGAAGAAGAAAAAAATGGTTAATTACTGTCTATATCTTCATCCATTAAACCTCTGAGTTTGTTCTTTCAGAGGCTGTTGGAGGTTGCTTGGGAGAACTCGGGCCTGTGGACTTGTCTACCATTGCACTGCATCATGGGAAAGATCAGATTTACACCCAGGCTGCTGCACTTTATCCTGATGTTCTTCATCAGTGGGTCTCCATCATACTCAGCTGCATGAACAATGCACTGACCGACCAGAGGTGATATTGCGGATATTGGCCTCCTCTTTTATAATGCAGACTTTTGTGTAGTGGTGAAATATACACCAATCAGGCATAACATTATGACCATGTGCCTAATATTGTGTTGTCCCCCATTTGCTGGCAAATTTGATCTACAGAAGCTCATCTGTTTGATTTAGCCTTCGTTTCGCACATGCGTCAATGAGCCTTGGCTGCCCATGATCTTGTCACTGGCTCACCGCTGTTCCTTCCTTGGACCATCGCAGACCAGGAACACCCCAGAAAAGCTGCAGTTTTGGAGATGCTCTGACCCAGTCGTCTAGCCATCACAATTTCTCTCTTATAGAATTCACTCAAATCCTTACGCTTGCCCATTTTTCCTTCTAAAACCTCAACTTTGAGGAAATAAATGTTCACTTGCTGCCTAATATATCACACCCACTAAAGGATGCCAGGATGAAGAGATCATCCGTGTTATTAACTTCACGAGTCACAATGTTATAATGTCATAGTGTTCTGCCTGGTCGGGTTACAGTGTTACAGCTGCAGTTTTGGTTTAAAGACTTTGTGTAAAACTGCTTTTAGGCAAGCATTCAGTAAAAGTGCTCTCATATCCGGATGATGTCATTGTCTTTATTGATTGAATATATTGTTTCAATTAATTATTGTTGTTGTTGTTACTAATGTTTGTACATGTCTGTGTGTGTGTGTGTGTTAGTATTTCTGTCCGCCAGGCTGCTGCTGTGTGTTTAAAAGACATTTTGGCCACTTCATCCGGTTTGGATTTCTGGGAGATCCACAAGAGTCAGAGAGACCCAATGCTGCTGTACCTGAGTCCGTTTCGATCAGCAAAGAGAAAAGCAAGTATTTGTTCGTAAAAGCTGGTGTCTGTAATACTGTAGCGTCCATAATCCAGGTTTTGGGGCATTTAGATGATTTATTGAACTGACAATAGAAAAACACATTAGATAACATGAACAGGGTGTAAACTTCAGCATGAAATTCTCAACTCGCTCTGTCTGTCCATCTATCTGTCCATTCTAGGAGCAGGCATTGAGAGCGGAGGTCACTTCATCTTGCAGAGATCGAGTCGACAGTGCAGAGTTGTGGTCAGTGCAACCTGGAAAACACAAGGAGTGGTTAAGGAACCTGTGTATGGCTCTGCTGGACAGTGGAGGGGTCTGTAATGAAGCACTGCTCACAACCCGAGGCCTTTGTGAGGTATTTGGACATTTTGTATTTCTTTTGGTCACACTTTGTTAAAAAGCATCCTCTCAACACGATG
>MU551532.1:1365625-1420625 GCA_024362625.1 Silurus asotus
CCTGCCAAAGTAGATTTTTTTTCTTTTTTTTTATGAAATCTGTTGGCCTCTCTATCATCCGTATCAAAGCTATTTAAAGTTTTTTGTGAACAAAGTTCACTAATCTGTCATTACAACATTTAATAAAATAGGTCTCTGAGCCCTAGATGTTTTGTAAAAGAGCAGACCTGTTTGCTTCTGCTTGGCTTGGCTTTAAGACGTATCGGAGAGCATGTGTTAAACCAATAACTCTCCATGACCTCCCTTCTATGCAGGTAAAAACCGATTTCTGCCAAAAAATGCTTCCGCTCTTCATCCATGACATGCTGCTGGGAGACCGAAATGGCTCATGGAGGGAAATTCTCTCCACACACATCCAGCACTTTTTTAGCAACTGCTGCAGACCAGCTGTTTCCGGCAGCCGACCCACCACTCCCATTTCCCCTGACTCAGGTACACCTATCTCTTATTACTACCAGTCTGAACACCTCAGCATGTGCCGAGTTATAAGACGAAGTACAAAAACCATGTACTTGAGTAAAAATAGAGATACAGCAGGTAAAATATAAATCCAGGGAAAGTGCTCCTTTTAAACCTTCACTTGAATAAAAAGTTTAAAACAGCATGTGCTCTGCCCTGATTGGTGGTTTGCTGCCCAAGTTTTTGTCCACTCATAAATAAAAAAAAGTGAGAGATTTGACTTTGAAATATAGAGAAGTTAAAGTTAAAGTCTTCCCAAGTGAAAATACTTGAGTAAAGTACAGATATGCACAAAAAAAATCTACCTCATAAATGACGGAATCGTTTTATTAAATCTTTGCTGATTTTTCCCTGATCTGACCCCATGGTTCCTAGACGAATGTAAAGAAAGATTAGCACAAGTCACCATTTTCTGTATACTTTATGCGTATCCTATATGTAAGGTGGACACAGCGTAAAGATGTTCAGACATTACATAGAAATTGTTTCTCTGCAGGAGACACAGATGTCGGAGTTCAAAGCCAACCAGATAAATGGTCTCTGCGCACCATGCTCGCAGTTATCGACTACCTCAGACAACAGAGGCGACCACTGAGACCCAACAGGTTTTATTCACTTCCTGTTTGTTTAAATTTATTAGCAAATGGAAAGTTTGCTATTTTGTTGAGAAATTAGAAAGTATTGGCACAGAAAGGACTTGGAAAAACAACCGTGACTAATCATTTTTACACATGATCTTGTAAAAAAAAAAATCTTTTGTGCAGCCCGAATGGGACATAGTCATTTACTGAAAAAGCAGTATGCTTGGGTCTAATTGATCAATTCAATACTTTTTATTTTTCTTACTTTTTAATAATACATTATTATCCAATAAAGGGTTTAATTGTAAAGCTCAAGATTTAATGTCAAACTCGATATTTTAAATTCTATTTATTTTGTTTTTTACACAGTAATAATGATACTACTAATAATATTGGTTTTGCAGTGCCGAGTTTGGCACCGTGTGCGAGTCCAACTTCTGGCTGGATCTGAACTACCTGGAAGTGGCTCGAGCAGCACAGCTCTGCTCCGCCCATTTCACCGCCCTGCTGTACTCCGAGATCTACGTGGACAACATCCGCAACAACATGGAGGAGAAGCGCAGGTACCACTCGTGCACTTGTTAGGGAGGTGTTCTTAGATTGCTGATGTGTTCTTTATATGTACAGATGTAACATTTTAAAACATTCCAACATCAGTTAGCATCCTATAGCGCCTCGCTCGCGCGGCGGGAGGAACACGCACACCAGAGAGCAGAATTGCAGGAGCCAGACATTCTCCAACATGTGTTCCTTCGTGGCTTCTTTTATACTCTTCAGTCTCCTTGATGAGGGTGAAGAGTCGGCGTTCTCCTTATTCGGTTCCAGCCGTGCCTTGTGATGCCGCTCCGCCCCCCTGCCATGTGCGCTGCAGCTTTCCACAACACAGCTGCTGATATGGCGCTGTCCATTCAGCACCCACCTGGCTGTTGTGTTTGGAGCGCTTGCCTGTTGTTTTGTGCGGGACGTAATGCCGACGTCACGCATTCATATTCATTTGATTACAAATAAGCAATCAATTTAAAGACATCTGAACTGTACATTTCCATGCCAGTGTTAGTTTCAATAATAGAAGTGAAAAAATAAGAGTTTGGAAGGAGAGGTGTCCAAGATATGGGTGAACATCAGAGCACTGGGAGTTAGGAGATGGTTGCAAAGATACTGGCCTTTATGAAAGAATTACCAAACTGAAATAACTCCTCGGCACAACACACATGAAACCTACTAGATTTGTTTTCAGCCATACAGCAAATGACACTGTGATGCTTTAAATCTGGACTACTGTCTATATTTCAGTCATATCCAGACCCATCCCTTTCTGTCTTATTGTATTGCCTGTTGTTTATTTATTTATTTTTGTATATACTATTTCCAGGTTCTATATGTATTTTATATTCTACTGTCTTTTCCTTGTTTTCCACTCCTCAGGACAGTAAATCTGTACTGCTATACAAGTTGCACATTGACTAAAATATATCCAAGTTTTATTTCTATATTTTTGCCCCTTAAAAAATGACTAGAATGGTTGCTGAAATGTGAGGGGTCTACTGACTTTTGTGAGGTACTGTATATTTTATACTTCATCATTTATAGGTTGTACTTTTTATACCTAAAAAGTACTTTAAAATTTGATTGATTGTTTGAGGCCCTGCTAACTTCAGCAAGCTCAGACTGGCCAGGTGACCAGCTCTAAAAAGGGTCCCGAACTCGCATTTCCGTAAGAACTATACCGTCCACTGTGCTCTTTAGAACTTTCAATGCAGCAAACAATCTTTTGTAGTATTCCCCAGATCTGTACCTCTATTAAATCCTGTGATTAAGCTCTGCAGCCAGTTCCCATAAATGCATAATAAATGCATAGACAAACTCAAATCCATACAGTTGAATTTGCCTGAGTTGGACTTCACTCTGAGTGTAGTAACATCTTAAAGATCTAGAGAAATCGGATGCACCTAGACTGCATTTCAAGTATTAAAGGTCTGTATGTGATATTTTTCAGTTTGTATGTTTTTTTTCTTGTTTGTTTTCTTCAGAGCCCAATTCCGCACATCACGCCGGATCACGTTTGACGACAGCAGCCAAAACTTATCCATTGGCAGTATGTCTGAAAAGAGTGTAGAAGACTCGGGCATGAGCTTGCAGGTAACTCATACGCTTAATAAAAACCTGTTTCTGTTTTAAGCTGCTTGGTGTCGCACTCACTTCCATTTTTATTTACAGGACATTTTGATTGAGGTGTACAGGAGCATCGGGGAGCCGGACAGCCTGTATGGATGTGGCGGTGGCAAGTTGATTAATCCTCTCACCAGGTTAGACTGCACCTTATTGTGTACATACTTTTGTTGATTCAGAAAAACATTGTTTATTGCTAATACAGAGTTTTGAACACTAGTCAGAAAGATTGGTGGTGAAAAGTATTTGTTTTGATTTGGATGTAATTCGGTTTGATTTTAAATACCAGAATCAGGACGTATGAGCATGAGGCCTTGTGGGGAAAGGCTCTAGCTTCCTATGACCTTCACGCCAATCTCCCAGAGGTCACGAGGCAGGTCGGGATAATGGAGGTAATAATGATTCAGTTCATTTCATGCAAAATTTAAATATCGTTCTATCAGTCCTTCAGTGCTTTTCTTATTTACAGTGTCTCCAGTCTGGTTTTATGGATTATGCTTGGATTTTCAGAGGTGTGAATGATAACTAGTTAAATATCGAATTCATATCCAGTTTCGTATAAAACCTTCGTGTATATATATACGTTTGTGTGTGTGTGTGTGTGTATATACACACACACACATTACATGCTGTACATATGTTACAAATTTATCTGCACTATTTGCACAAATGCTACTTTTTGCACTTCTGGTGCCAAACTGCATTTTACAATTTTGTCTCTAGTGTCTTTGGACAGCTCTTTGGTCTTGGCCATGTTTGTAGTTGGATTCTTACTGATTGTATGGAGTGGACAGGTGTCTTTATGCAGCTAACAACCTCAAACAGGTGCATCTAATTTAGGATAATAAATGTAGTGGAGGTGGACATTTAAAGGCAGACTAATAGGTCTTTGAGGGTCAGAATTCTAGCTGATAGACAGGTGTTTAAATACTTATTTGCAGCTGTATCTTACAAATAAATAGTTTAAAAATGATATATTGTGATTTCTACATTAATTTTTTTAGATTATGTCTCTCACAGTTGACCTGCACCTACGATGACAATTTCAGACCCTCCATGATTTCTAAGTGGGAGAACTTGCAAAATAGCAGTGTGTTCAAATACTTATTTTCCTCGCTGTGTACATGTGAGTCAGGTCCTTTCATGTTGAAGAGTCAGATGGCTTGTGTAAAAAAACCAAAAAAAAACAATGTTATACAGTCTGAGTGCTTTAGAACCTTTTTTTTCAGCCGGCAGGAGAGGAAAGAGTGTGAAAAGTGTGTGAGATCAGCCACAATGCTGGTGGCTTTACCGATGCAGCATGTAGTGTAAATGTCAATGATGGATTAAAGAGAGAAAAGTCTGGTCGCCTCCTTCCCCACCATCAACCCATGGTCTTCTCACCTATGCTTTTGCTCAGTCAGGCTGAACAATAAAGAGAGAGAGTCTTAACATCATTTAAAAAAATAGTGGAGACCACTGTGCTACTGAGAACTTTCAATGCAGCAGAGATTTAATGTAGTTTTTCCCGGATCTGTGGCTCGACACACTCTTGTCTTTTAGGTCTGCTGCCAGTTTCTCTGACCCTATGAAGATTTTCTAATATTCCTTTTCAGCTGATAAACCTTGTGTAGACCAGATCAAGCATTCAGTCCACACGTGAACTCCAGCCAATGTGAAGAAACTTCTTCTCAGAGATGATTTGTCAAAATTGTTTATTTACAGCTAATCCTCTCAGGGTTTTATTTTATGAATTATTAAATTTTTATTTTGTGTATACACAATGTATACTGAAATGAAGTAATTGCAATAAACAGAGACAATATCCAAATTTGTCTTTCAGGGTTTGCAGAATTTAGGGCTTTGTGGGATCTTGAATACGTACCTGCATGGTCTGGGAAGACACGGGGCCGAGTGGGCGCCTGAGCTCCGAGAATTTCACTTCCAGGCCGCCTGGAGGAACACGCAATGGGAAACGGACGTGGATGAGAGGTAGGGGTTTTGATTACAAAAAGAATTCAGGTATAAATTGAAATTGTGCTCTTTTAAACTATTTTTTCCATGGAGTAGAAAGATTCCTCCACACATTTATTTCTCAAAATATACCAAAAGATAAAAAAGTGGAATATGTAAATTAATCTGCCATCACATACTGTATAGTAATGTACACTATATGGACAAAAGTTTTGGGAAACCATACTTTTTCAGCTGAATGTTTATTTTTTTTCCAAACTGCTACCACAGAGTTGGAGACAGACAATTGTATAGGATGTGGTAACATTAGAATTGTCCTTCACTTGACTTCATTAGGGGACCCAAACTTGTTCTAGTGCCCCTGTGCACAAACCTTGTTCCATGAAGATCTGCTTTACATTAGTTGGAGTGCTTGATCTCCTGCTATAAAGCTTTGACCTTAATCCTACTAAACATCTCTGGAATGAATTAAAACGCTGAATGCACCCCAGGCCTCCTCACCTCACCTGCATCAGTTCCTGACTTTATTGACACCATTGTGTCTGAATGAGCACAAATCTCCATTAGAACACTCTAAAATCTAGTGGAACATTTTCCTATGAGAGTGAAGGAAGCAAATGGAAACTACATGTGGAATGTGATATTTAAAAAGCACATACGATATATTGCCAAAAGTATTGGGTCACCTGGTCATAAGTACGGTATGTGATTTTTGAGCATTGCATTCCACATTTAGTCCTGATTTGCTTTTATGCTTCCTGCACTCTTCTGGGAAGATGCTCCACTACATTTTGGAGTGTGCTCATTGATATTTCTGTTCATCAGCCACAAGGGTGTTATGAAAGGCAGGTACTGATGTAGGTGAGGAGGTAAGGGGGTAGTCAGCAATCACATTCATCCCAAAGGTGTTCAGTAGGGATAAGATCAGATGGTCAGGTTTGAATTAAATAGATCTGGGTTTTTTTATTTTATTTATTTTATTTTTATTATTGTTTTTTCGTTTTTTGCAGGAGTGAAAAATTGAATCCTGGTTTCAATGAATCCGTGTTCACTGCTCTACAAGCACTAAAGGACAAGGACTTCTTCATGTTTGCACAAACGATAAAGGACACTAGGTAAGCAAGACCGGAATGAGCACAGGTCAATAAAAAAGCAGGGAAAAAAAAAAAACTCAAATTAATTTTATATTTACAGTTTAATATAAGGTGTGCTGGCCCAACATATACATACAGTATTAACCTCCTACAAACATTCTTCTTTTTTTAATGAGGGAAATTAACCTATTAAATGATTGGACAATAAAAACCCAAAAATGATCTGACTGCAAAAGATGTTTACAATTTTGTTTTGTGTGTGTGTATGGTGTGAATTTATTTAGGTAGCTAATTAAGGATTACATAATTACCCCATTTTTCAGTAGACAGGAAGTAGCAGAGTTGAAGGTTTTCATTAGAAGTGATGAGGATGGACAGGATTAGGAATGGGTTTATTAGACTATGCAGGTAGGGTGTTTTGGAGACGAGGTGAAAGAGGCACGATTGGGAAAATTTGGTCATGTGCAGAGGAGGGACATGGGATATATCTGTAGAAGAATGCTGAAGATAAACCACCATGCATGGAATTCCAAGGAGGACTTTATGGATGTGGTGAGAGTGACATGGAGGTGGTTGGTTTGAAAGAGGCAGATGTAGAGGACAGAGTGATACAGAGACGGATGATCCGCTGTCGCAAAACCTACTAGAGCGCCCCTAGTGGACTAACAGAGACTAGATGATGTTTGAGCATGAGGTTAAACACTAAATTCTAGAAAACACTACACATTACATTAGCAATACATTTAGCTGCACTTATATAAGCTTTTCACATCTGGATTCTTTTTTAATGTTTTGGCAATAATAATTTCAGGTCTTGCCACAGATTCTGAGGTCTTGGTTTTCACTGGATTTTGACATTCTATCACCAAGGTCTATTCAAACCACTTCAGTGTAGTTTTGGGTTGATCCTCACAGTCACACTCAGGTCTGAATGCTTGCCCAGAATAATGTTTTAAAAATATTTTTTTGGGTTTTGTGTGTGGTTTCTTAGAGTCTGTGTGGTTGAGGAGCTCTGTCGTGGCAGTCTGGAGGCAGTGTCTTCTCTTTATCCAGCTTTGCGCAGTTTGCAAATGATCGAGGAAATCCAAAGCGTCAAACAGCTTTTAAGGTACATACATATTTATATTTATATTTATATACTGTGTGTGTCTGTGTGTGTATGTTTTAGGCATTTTGGAAAAAAATGCTGTAAAGTGAGAATGCTTTCAAAAATATGAATGTAATGTGTAAGTCGTAACAACCTACCTGTTACCTGAGTTCCTTCAGAGGTGGCAAAAGTACACACATCCTTCACTCTAGTAAAAGTACAGATACTCATGTTTTAAACGACTTTGGTAAATGTGGAAGTTTTGACAAATTTTTTTTTACTCAAGTTAAAGTAAAGAAGTTTGGGCTCTAACATGTACTTAAGTAAAAGGTAGCTATTACTACTACCTGTTTTAGTGTCATGCTGGTAACTGGATCTCACATCTTATTTGATCTGAACATTCACCATATAGACCACAAGCAGAGAAAAGAAGATGACTATCACCTGATCAGGAATGTCTCCTACATTTCTCTACATTGCTGGCTTCCTCTGTCTCATCCACGTTAACCCCAGGCAACGTTCTTGTAGCCTTCAGCAGCTTTGTTTGTTGGCTTCGTAAACTAGCCTACATCTGTGGTGCATGAGAGCCAGGAAATGATACACTGGTGGTGGGTTGAAAAAATAAATAGGTTTAAGGGCTGAAAACAGAGCGTAATAAAAAGAAAAAATTCCGATCATGTCATCAAAAAATTCAAACTAAAGAAAAGTAAAAGCTAAAGCCTGCTTCAAAAATGTAAGAAGAAGAAAGTACAGATATTTGTGTCAGAATGTAATGAGTGAAAGTAAAAAGTTGCCCGAAAAAGAAATTGTTAAAGAAAAAATCTGATACCAGAAAAATCTACTTAAGTACAGTAACAAAGTGTTTTGTTTTTCATTGCTTCCCACCTCTGGTACAAGTAAACCTCGAAGAATTTATGCTGTTTTGCAGGCAAAAGTTGGTCACACCAAATGTTGATCTTCTGTTCATTTACTTTCCAATTTGTTTATTAAATAAAAATAAACAAAAACTTGTATTTTTTTTTAATTATCGTAATTTCCGGACTATAAAGCGCACCTATATATAAGCCTATATATAAATAAGCTTAAATTTAAGCTGAATTTTACACATTTTTTATTTTTAAAATAAATAAGCCGCACCTGTTTATAAGCCGTCTACACTAATGAACTTTACACAGGCTTTAACGAAAGACACATTACACACGTGTAACAGGGTGAAATATGTTGCGCTTCCTTTAAGAGCAGAGCTGTATTTTGGGAATAGGCTGCCACTGCAATTTTTTTCCGGTATTACTGCCTGTGTGCAAGACCGAGGAATATGTCCTTATTATTTTCTAAAGCTCATTTCTAAGTTTCTTTGACTAACCCGTAACGCTGTTGCCAGTTTATCTTTTGGCATCGTTGTGCGTAAAAAAAAAAAAGTTTTTTCTCCTGATGCCGTGCAGCTCAGAACACAGGGGAGGTGCGTTTTTTCGTTTACATTCTAAAATGTCATTGGTCTAATGTTATGTCGCTCAGTTTTTTGGCTTGAAGTTTGTGAAACCGGTAAAAACCCACGAAAAATCCATAAATTAGCCGCTTCGTTGTTTAGGCCCGGGGTTCAAAACATAGGAAAAAAGTTGCGGCTTATAGTCCATAAAATACGGTATTCTTACTTCACGATACCATTTCCACACCTGTCTGAAACGTTTGTGCCGTACTGTATATATTTGTTTAGTTTAAAATGAACTGTAGGGTCTTCTAAGGTTTCCTTTTAATTAAGTAAAGAACAACACATCTTACCTGTTTTTTTTTTTATGGATGCGTTTCTGTTGCTCCCACTTTTTTCGTCTTTGGTTCACTACCAAAAATCCATTTCTGGACTCCCATTGAAATCTATGGCTGACGCTGGAGACTCCTTCCATAAATACTCCATGAAAGTAACTTTAAGCCCTGCTGTTTATGTGCGTGTTTGTGCATGTTAGCGAATCCAGCCAGCTGGACGTCTGTAGGAAGTGGCATCAGCACTTAGACCTGTTGACAGACAGTGATTTCAGCCTGGTGGAGCCCATCCTGGCTCTGCGTTCATCCATTCAGGAGATGCTTCTCAAATGCCAGACCGAGCCAGAAAGGAAGAGCTTCCTGAGCTCCACCTACTCTTCCCACCTGATGGAGCTGTGCAGGCTGGCGCGTTCTGCAGGCAACACACAGGTCTGCATGTGCAAGAGCTTATCCATCATACACTAAATAATAATAATTTTTTTGTAGGTATTTCCATCTGTTTATCAGGAAGCTTTTTAAAGACCCAAAGTAAAATATTAAAAGTGTGAAAATTCGGTGGTTTTGTGTACTAGCTGGCAGAGCGGGCGCTGTATCAGATGAAGCAGCAGAACACGGAGAGTGGGAGCACTTCTGCATCATGGGAGTGGCAGCTGGAGGAGGTGCAAGTGTTCTGGGTGAAGAAGGAGCAAAGCCTTGCTCTGGGATTACTCAAACAGATGATCGATAAACTGGAGGATCTGGTGAGTGTCAGGTCATCTGCAGTCTGAGTGCAGTTTAGCTCATTCATATTCAATAAGGGCTTTATAAGGCCAAAGAATATTCATAAACAGCAAGCATGTATTATACAGTGCATCCGGAAAATATTCACAGCGCTTCACTTTTTCCACATTACGGCACAGCCTTATTTCAAATTGGATTTAATTCATTATTTTTTCTCAAAATTCTACAAACAATATCCCATAATGACAACGTGAAAGAAGTTTATTTGAAATCTTTGCACATGTATTTAAAATAAAATTGAAATATGGTCTGTGGGCAAACTCTGTGATCGGGGTAGAGGGCCTCAGTCAGGGAAGCGACCAAGAACTCTGAAAGAGCTCCAGTGTTTGTCTGTGGAGAGAGGAGAACCTTCAAGAAGAACAACCATCTCTGCAGCACTCCACCAACCGGGCCTGTATGGTACAGTGGCCAGATGGAAGCCACTCCTCAGTTAAAGGCACATGACCCAGAATATAGTGCATCACTATATTACGTAATCAATTCAAAACACACACTTAGCAGATTGTAAAATTCTATGCATCTCGTGTTTTTATATACTACATGCTTATATATACAGTCTACTTCAATCGTATTGGAACACCAATGCCAATTTTTTTGTTTTTCCTATTAATTGATGACCTTTGAGTTTGACATCAAACACTGAATCTGAATTGATCAGATTTCGAATTTTAATTTCCCATAAAACAATACAATTTGAAAACCTGTTTGAACCTACCCTATTTTTAGGTGCATAAAAATATCCGGATATGCAAATGACAGGTGTTTCACAGGAACGCTTGGATAATTTGATTGAATATTCGTGCGTGTGTTTTATAGGTGGACGTGAACCCTGCTGTGATGCCAGTGTACGCTGAGTGTTTAAGGCTGTGTGGCAGCTGGCTGGCTGAGACGTGTTTAGAGAGTCCTGCTGTAATATTGGAAACTTACTTGGAGAGAGTGAGTCGTTTATATGGTTTTTTTTCAAGCAAAAGGTTTTCATTGTGGCATAAAAACTATTACAAAGGATTTCTACGGAAAGTTATGCATATTCAGAGATGCACGTGATCAGGTAATGCGCCTCATTAAATCACGAGATAATACATATGCTGTAAAAAAAAAGTATGCTGTTTTTAACTTTTAAATGCGGAGAACAAAATAAAATGATCTATAATCAATAATCTGACTAAGCAACCTTTTCAAACATTTGCAGCAATGTCACCCGTAACTGTTCTTCAGTTTCCGCCATTGTGATACAAAGGGACATTACTATGAATTCATTAGGAGGGCTATATCTATAGTCTGAAGTTCAAGTGAGGGAAGTGAGTATTAGCATATATATATATATATGCAGTCGTCCCCCGTTTATCTAATTTCTATTTTTGGTTTACTATTACTTCATTTTATAATAAAAATATTTTAGGCAATAAATTACCTTATTTCAACATAAAACTACGTTGCTAAATTCTTTAAATTAAACACAGTTCTGATGTTGCATTTTTTTATGAAATTCCGTCCAGGCATTGGTATAAACTCAAGAATTTAGATAAAGAAATCAGGAAAAGGAAAACGTTATAGATGTGGTTCTACCAAATGTTCAAATAAGTGTCCAAATAAGAATTCAATTCACTTTTTTATGTATTGCGCTTTTAACGATTGTCCCAAAGCAGCAAGTAGTGCGAACTACTTATTTACAGAAGTAAATCAATTATGAATATCAATTTTAAATGTGTACATTTGTCCATAGGTTTAGCCCTGATAAGCGAGCCAATGGTGACAGTGGCGAGGAAAAACTCTCTGAGATGGTATAAGGAAGAAACCTTGAGAGGAACCAGATTTAGAAGGGAACCCATTTTGGTCTGGGTGACACTGAATGCCCATAGTAACCCATAGTTCCATCATTGTTGAGGTTATCAACTGTTTACTGATGGACACTTAAATGCAAAAACTCTTTATGGTAACTTCAGTTCTAAGCCACTGTAGCAGACTGTTTATATTAATTACATTTCAAATCCATCTCCATTGTTCCCGAGTTTAACCTTGCTCTGTAACAAATGGTCTCCAAATGGAGAAATCTCCATCCACAGATCAGGATGAATCAGGTTAAGGTTTAAAAAGAAGAAAGTGAAAGGAATCATGGGTTGATGGAAAGTGCTTTTGCAAGACCTTCACAATGAGATGGTTGCACTACATAACATGCACTGTTATTTTGTTTTGCCCAGGCTGTCACTGTCGGCCAGGGCGGATCTTCAGACCCTAAAATTCAGCGGCAGAAAACTCAGGCATTCCTCTCGCTCGCCCGCTTCTCTGACGCACAGTATCAAAGTATCAAGAACTACATGAGGTCATCGGAGTTTGAGAACAAACAAGCACTGCTGGACAAGGCCAGACAGGAAGTAGTGCTCATGAAGGAGAGGAAAGTCATTGATAACAGGTCAGCTATATTTAACCTTACCTATTTATGGGTTCAGTATAGAGCAAATATCCATACAGATAGTTTTTCCGGGTTGCGTTATGCAGTATCTATTATTCATTTTATTTATTACATTTTAAGATTCATTACTGTTTTTTATTTTTGTAATAAAGTTAAGTACTATTTTACATGGTGTGTTGTGTTGTGTTTTTTTTTTTTCCAATTTAAAAAATATTCCTGATTAATAAGTTACAGTACGATTCAACCTGTTAACAGTGTAGATAAAATCTTTTGACCTCTAATTCAGAATTACATTTTAGTTCATCATAGATTAAATGTGTAAATCACGTTACCATTGGTGTCTGTGTTGGTGCAGGTACACAGTGAAAGTGCAGAGAGAGCTGACGCTGGATGTCCGCGCTTTGGAGAACTTAAAGGCCGACCGCAGACGTTTCCTGCTCAAAGCAGTGGAGAATTATATGCGCTGCCTCGCACTGGGCGAAGAACATGACCCCTGGGTGTTCCGGCTGGCATCTCTCTGGCTGGAGAACGCCGACACGAAAAGCGTTAACGACCTGATGAAAGTGAGTGAGCAGTATGTTTCAGAAGGCATGCGAGATTTATTCTTGTTCTGCTAGACAACCTGTAATCAAGTACAATGCTTGTGGTAGTTTTATTGTCCTCACAGTTACCATGTGTTTGGTCATGCATTTTAGGAGGGGGTGAGCAAGATCCCATCTTACAAGTTTCTGCCCCTCATGTACCAACTCGCTGCACGCATGGGCACCAAAGTGTCCAATCCGGTCACATCGGAAGACGTGGGATTCCACACTGTTCTCAATGAGGTAACTTGCTTAAAAATAGTTCAATATTTACAGATAATGTTTTTCTTGTCTGCATTTTGGTAAAGCATGTCATCATCATGGTTGTGTCTTCGTTCATTCCCTTACATTTTCAGGCTGAGAATGTCAGTCTAGAAAGTCAAAAAC
Source organism: Silurus asotus (assembly GCA_024362625.1). Lineage (NCBI taxonomy): Eukaryota > Metazoa > Chordata > Actinopteri > Siluriformes > Siluridae > Silurus > Silurus asotus. Next base: position 1,378,885 of record MU551532.1, read on the forward strand.
TGTCACTGCATGAGGAAACAAAACATTGGGTTGAAATGCACCCCAGTCCAGAAATGAATGAAGTTGGTTTATATAGACAGCAGGTTGCTGGCGACTGAAGTTGGAATCTATTTAGGAGTAATTGCTGGAACATCAATAGCCATCATTTTTCCTATTTTATTTTCGTTTTTAAGCCTTAACAAATGGTAAAGTTGCTTCTGCGGTATCGACAGGAGCTTTTCAAACGTGAGCTTTGAATGCCAAACTGGAAGATAAAGTATTATGTCCGATGGGCTTCCGTTTGTTGTGATTGTACTTAAAAATAGTGTCAAGATTCTGTAAAATAGTGGTCTATTGGTTTATTCAATGTACACTATTTGTTGTTTGTGGCGTCACTGGTTCTACAAGTAGTCCCCGAGTTAAGATTTTTCAATCTGATGATAGCGATACGACAAAATTATAACAAATATTTAACGTTTTACATAGCAGGCTAGCTTAGCAGCGTACAAGCAGTACGATACTTTGGGACGCTGCCAGGATGTGCACGTCTCCCACCTTGTGAGAGGCCTTACTCTCACCAGCGGTCGACAGAGTCTAGTTGTCTCGGTATTAAAGTGCATATTTTTAGTTTTTGGTGTTTTGTCTGGCCCACCCCAAATTAGAGAATACTACCCCATACTATTTACCATTCTTAAAAAATCCTGGGTAGGCCATGTCTGGGGTCTTCTAGGGGGTCATCAAAACACATCACAATTCGGGGACTGAAGCAGAATGTCAGCAGAACTACAGATCGATTTGTCACGCCTCAAAGATGACGTGTGCCAATCTAACCCTCTATGCTGCACAGCTGATCTGCAGGTCGTCCATGGACCACCCTCATCACACACTCTTCATCATTCTCGCTCTGGTCAATGCCAACAAGGACGAGCACTTTTCCCGCAGCCGTCTGTCCAAGAGCAGCGCGCGGCCTTCGCCCCTGGACCTGGTACGCATAACACTTAACAAGCTCATTCAGCTTCTTTTCTTTTAATAAGGTGCATACTGACATGACGGTTTTACTGACATAACAGGACAGAGCCGAAGTGGCACAGAAAATCCTAAATGTCATCAGGCAGAAGAAGGGCCAGCTGATCCGGGAGATTGAAAGCCTGTGCCATGCCTACATCACCCTCGCGTACATGGATGCCAGCAAACATAAAACTGAGAAGAGTGAGTCGTTTCGGTCATGTGAAGTCTTCCGATTTTTTTTATCACATCATTGTTTTTAAGAATGCTAAGAATTGTTTGTGTGTTTGTACAGAGGCAATTCCCATCCCAACAGATCAACCTATCATGAAGATTAAAGATCTAGGGTATGTCACAATACCCACGATGGAAATCAAGGTACAGTAGAGGCCACGTCAATTCTCAATTTTATTATAAAATAATTTACCAAAAATTTACACTACACGACTAAAAGTATGTGAACACCTGACCATTGAACTTTCTTCAGGGGCATTGCCATGCTGGAACAGGTTTTGGTCTTCTCTAGCTCTAGAAATGTGTTTTTACTGCATTCAAGGACATTGAGTGCGTCCAACTTTGTAGAGGATCCAAGAACCCGTCTTTCACATGGTTATAGAGTATCTGTTATTACTTGTGCTGTGTGTGTGTGTGTATGTGTATTATTACTGTTTGTGTGCTTTGATACAGGTGGATCCATCAGGTGAATATGAAGATCTGGTGACAGTCAGATCTTTTAAACCTCACTTCCACCTGGCTGGAGGCGTCAACCTGCCGAAGATCATTGACTGCATGGGCTCGGATGGACAGAGCAGGAGGCAGCTGGTCAAGGTGAGACTGATGAGGGGGAAAAATACATCCACAGACTGGAATTAAATGACTTGCTGATGCTTTAAATATGATCAGATTATTGAAGTTTTATATAAAGTAATATTTCTGTTGTGATTTAAACTACGAAAAAATAATAAATACTAATTAAATAAGGACATTTTTTTAGATGCCTTACGATTTAATTACATATAAGAATGTATAATACACACTTTTTTCTTCTTTTTCGTCGCCCCTCATCTCCTTCTCTTTGTTTATCTACATCTTATTCTGAATTTGTGTTCTTTCTCTCCTTTTATTCATTTTTTTTTTATTTTCATCTTTTTCTTTATTCCTCCTTGATCACTGTGTCTACTTTTTTATTTTTCCTTGTTCACATTTTTTCATTTCTTTTTAATTCTTTCAACCATTTTTTTCTTTTATAATTTCTTTTGCATTGTTTTTTTTTTTGTGTGCATATTTTTTCTTTTTATCTTTTTTTTTTCCTTACTACCCCCCCCCCCCATGTCACATCTTTCTTATTTTATTTTCTGTTATGTTTTTTTCCTTCTCCCTCTTCTTTATATTTTATTCATTTTCACCTCCTTCATCTGAATTCTTTTTTTGTCCTCTTCTCATCATCATCATCATCATCATCATCACATTGCCACTGTACAGGGGCAGGATGATCTGAGGCAGGATGCAGTGATGCAGCAAGTGTTTCAGATGTGCTCCACGCTGCTGCAGCGCAATGCCGACACACGCAGGAGGAAACTCAACATTCGACGCTACAAGGTTGATAAAAAAAAAGGCTTTTTCCCTGCTTCTTTTAATTTTTTAAATTTGTATTATATCTTCTTTCTTAGTATATAGAATTTGATACAATTACAAAAAATTAATAAAATAAATAAATAATAGATGATCATATAACATTATGTGGGAAGTGTTTTACATTTTGAAAATGTATTAAAATACGTATATGATGTGCTTCTTTTACATATTCTGAAATAAAGTGCTACAATGCCCGGTCTGTCTTGTCAGGTGGTGCCTTTCTCACAGAGAAGTGGTGTTCTGGAGTGGTGCTCGGGAACTGTCCCCATTGGAGAGTTTCTAGTGGACCATCAGAAGGGAGCGCACCAACGTTTTCGGCCTCTGGACTGGAGCAGCTTGACCTGTCGCAAAAAAATGATGGTAATAGTCACACTAATGCGGTAGGAATCGTAGGATACGGTATTTTAGTTTGTCTTTTTAATGCAGTTTGCATTAAAGAGAAACTAAAACACGACTCAGACAGACGTCTAATACTCTTGTACATGTTCACACTCGGTTCTGGGTTATGAAGGTTGTTGAAGGGAAGGGAAAGCACTTGATGTGATTCTAATTGGTCGCCTATATTACAGTAAATTGGTAAATACGCCCATTTTTAAGGTTAATGTTATTGTTATTATGTGATGTCACTATAATATTCAGAGATCAACAACCCCACCCATATGCTGAGTGTTTTGATGTCACACACACACACCTATGTTGCAATAATTTGGCGTTTATGCTTTTTTTTGGGGTTCGATGACATCGCATGATATCAAAAATCACAGCAGGGTCGGTTGATTTCTGGGTATTATTGTGACATGTCACACACCTATGTTGAAGTGTGTAACCATGAGGATCATTCCAACTGGATGGATCACGGTCATTGTTGTAATACTACGGCTTACATTGTGCATCACGTGTTTTTTCACACGTTGTACCAAATCCTATTTAAATAATCCTTTAACCTTGAGATCTATACGATCGTCATATAGGAAGCCCAAAAGCTGGAATTCGTCAGAAAGCTGCAGGCGTACATGGAAGTGTGCCAGAACTTCCGTCCCGTTTTCCGTTACTTCTGTATGGAGAGATTCCTGGACCCGGCCACATGGATGGAGAAGAGACTGGCATACACACGCAGTGTGGCTACATCCTCCATAGGTATTGACACTAGAGGCTTTTTTCTTGAACATTTTTTGTAAGAAACAGATTTTCAAACGATTTCCATCTTTAATGTCTTGTTTTCGCAACAATGGCTGTTCGTAAAGGTTCCAATTAATTAATCATGTGACACTAATAGTAATTAATGAGGCTGTTTTTTCCCCTTTTTTCAATTAAAAATGCATTTTTCTTTTTCTAAATCAATAAAAGTGTACGTTTTAGAAGTCAGATCACAAAATACGACTGGTTTCAGGTTTATTGTTGTGTAAACTGAACCACTTTGAAGCTCTATTTGTGTTGTGTTTGATTGTTTAAATGGCTGTTTCTCTCGCAGTGGGCTACATCGTTGGACTGGGTGATCGACACATCCAGAACATTCTGATAGACGAGCAGACAGCAGAACTGGTGCACATCGACCTGGGTAAGGGAAAACCCACTTCCTGTTTTGTTAGCTTCTTCAATTTCAACTTTAAACATCTTTAATTTGTCTGACAGGCGTCGCCTTTGAGCAAGGAAAGATCTTGCCCACTCCAGAGACTGTGCCCTTCAGGCTGTCCAGAGACATTGTGGATGGTATGGGTATCACCGGTGTAGAAGGAGTCTTCCGAAGGTCAGTTGATAATTTTGTTAGAATCGACAGTAGTTATGATTAATTATCAGATTTTCTTTGAGCTATTTAAGACAAAAAAAGGGCTTCGGTTGTAAATCCTTAATGATGTGAAGCTGAAGCTCATGATGCAGTCACATGACGCAAATGTTCTAACCACGAAATCAGAACTCAATTTGATTTGAGTTCCATAGTCTTTAGGTTTCCTACTTCCACCAGTGTGCACAAAGGTCTCACAGAGGGCATGTTCTCACCGTGCTTTAGGGGTTTCATCTGGCTTTTCTGGTTTGCTTTTCCAAAACAAAGACCTACATTGTAGGCTGATTAGCATTTTTAAATTGACCAATGTGTGCAAATGTGTGTGCAGTGGTGGACAAAGTACACAAACCATGTACTTGAGTAAAAGTAGAGATACACGGTAAAATATAACTTCAGTAAAAGTGCTCCATTGAAACGTTTACTTGATTGAAACTACAAAAGTATTTGCCTTCAAATGTACTCAAGTATCCGAAGTACTATTATTTATTATGCCTATAATTTTCCTGTCAGAAGACTTTTACCTAATCAAATCAGTTTATGTAAAAAAGACTCGAATGTTCTATTAATAGAATGATATTAATGATTCAAACACTAAGTGATATTTATTCAAATTAGCATGAGCCCAAAACCTTCTTTTCAACTACTTGAAATTTAAAAAAAAAAATAGTGCAAATAAGGACACGGGTGTTGTGGCGAGTTTGAGTCAGAAGTTTCATTTATTCTTCTCAAAATGTTCTGCTTGCTGTTGAACTGAATGAACGGAACTGTATGATGTTGAGAAGTAGATACACCAAGTGCCAATCAAAACAAAGATACTTCAACAAAGTATTGAGCAAATCCTGTGAATACTTATGTACGTGATTTCTTTTATTTTGAATACATTTGCAAATATTTCAAACAAACGTCTTTCACGTTGACATTATGAGGTATTGATTGTAGAATTATGAGGAAAATGCAAAATTTAATCCATTTTGGAAAAAGGCTCAAACTTAAACTTTGGAAAAAGTGAAGCGCTGTGAATACTTTCCGTATGCACTGAACATTTAATTAAGGTTTCTCCCTATTTCTTCTTTGTTATTTTTTATTAATTTTTTATTTTTTTATCTAAGGTGCTGTGAGAAGACAATGGAGGTCATGAGGAGTTCTGAGGAGGTTCTCTTGACCATAGTGGAGGTGACGGGAGGTTGGGATTTACAGAATCTGGAAATATGGGACAGAATCTGGAAAACTTAACGTGTGTGTTTTGGATTGCAGGTGTTGCTGTATGATCCTTTGTTCGACTGGACCATGAACCCACTCAAAGCCTTTTATTTACAGCAGCAGCAGCAGGACGAGCAGGCTGAACTCAATGCTACCCTCAACCCCACACCAGCGGGAGAGGAACCTGAAAGTCATCGCAAACCCAGGTTATCACGCAGACCTATTTAATATATGATATTAATGTGTCCTAACTGGATATGTGCAATATCGACAAAAAATAATGGCATCTTGATATTCTTTGGATTTTTTCGATAACAATAATTGTGCTGGTAACTTAAGGACTACTATGGACAGCTGACTCCTAAAACTTTTGATATTTTTCCTAATGTGTGTGTGGTAATCAGTTCACAGCAGTGACAGAGATGAATCATTTGCAATAAGTTAATATCGATTTTAATCTTTAATGGGCTTCTTTTTTTTTTAACCTTTATAAAGCCATTTTTCTTTTTAAAAAAAAGTGCATCGCCTTTCGAGTCCAATTCTTACATTTACTTTTAAAATATAATAATTAGACATTTACCAAGCAAATGAAATCTGTATTTTTTTATATTTTAATATATTATAATAAATGTTAATGATTTTTCGGAGAAAAAAACAACACTGTGATATTGACCTACTATGTGCTTCCCGCTGGCCTACTAATCATCCCCTCATGTTAATTGGCTATATCACTCTATCTCCTCTCCACTAATATGCTGGTGTGTGGTGGGCGTTCTGGCGCAATATGGCTGCCGTCGCATCATCCAGGTGAATGCTGCACATTGGTGGTGGTTGAGGAGAAACCCCCCCTTTCATATGTAAAGCGCTTTGAGTGCTACAGAAAAGTGCTATATAAATGTAATGAATTATTATTATTATTATTATTATTATTATTACTATATGAAATTATACGAATGTACACATTTTCTGCCCCCATATCTTTTTTTTGGACGCCCTCTAAATGCGCACGCGTGCATTTTGTTTGGGTTTTTTCAATATGCTCGATAATGTTAAATCGCTCTTTGTTAAAACGAGAATTACAAAATTACCGTAGATATGAAATATCGTACACCCCTAGTCCTAACTATATGAAGTGTTTCACATATAGTAGCAGTTGTAACAGGTAAAATAATGCTGAGATCAAAGCATCATTTTAATGTGTTGAGGTCAGGGAAGCCCTTCATATGCATCTGTGGCCGAAATCCGGTAAACAGCCAAAAATAAAATAGAATTTTCTTCATTATCTATTTATTAATCTATATATTAAACTGACACCTATTTTTACCATAAGTATATATATCACTGTTAAAGTGCACTGTTGCTGATTTGAGAGGTCAAAGGGGAAAAGACCAGCTGTTCTCTCATCAACAGAACATTTCAATTAACATTTAAGTTAGAATACCATGAGATAAAACTTTATTAATCCCAAAGAAAGACTACTTCAAATTAGAAGAGGATTAAGTATCATTGAAATATAAAAAAAAAAAATATTAAATATTCCAGATATACAAACGTACGAGGTATCAAAAGGTTTAGAGACTAGTTTTCTAACACGCCAACAGGTGGCAGCACAAGGCAGCACGCACAGTCACAGGGAGCGCCGACCTTCATAAGTTAGTGCGCGAAAACATCGAGAGCTGTGCAACTTGTGCTGTTCTGATCATGCGCCTTACCACATGATCAGCGTTCACGCAAACGTGAAATTCAGCGTGAAACTGGGCAAACCTGCCACAGAGACGTTCGACATGCTTCTCCAAGTTTACAGCGATGCTGCGAAGAGACTTTAAAGGGAAAACATCAACAGAAAAATAATGCATAAAATGCCACAGCGATACTCTTCAGTGTTCACTGTGTCAGCTCTGAGAAGTTATAGAGTTCGATTAGACACTGTTAGGAAAGACCTCCTGTGGCGGTTTGTGCTTGTCTTCGGTGGACTCAGTTTAAAAGTACATTGTAAATATGTTAACATGATTTTGAGGTGAGAGCTTCTGTTCTAAGAAATACGGTATAGACGAGTTTTCCCTCCTCCTCCGCTTATCGCCTCTAATAAAAAAAATACACATTTATAATTAAAAAAAAATGTACTTCCATCTATTCGCCTGAGTCCAGTGCGCATCATGTTAGACTCGTTACGGTCGATGACTGGCTCTTAATCTTAGTTAAAGTCTTGGTTAATCTTAATCATGTTCCTGTTTTCTGTACCAGCAGTGACAGTCAAAGCTTTAACAAGGTGGCTGAGCGTGTGCTGCTACGGCTGCAGGAGAAACTCAAAGGTGTGGAAGAGGGAACCGTGCTCAGCGTCGGTGGCCAGGTCAACCTCCTCATCCAGCAGGCCATGGATCCTAAAAACCTGAGCCGCCTCTTCCCCGGCTGGCAGGCGTGGGTTTGAAACACACACCTGTGTCTCATACGCCGTATTACCAAAAGTTTGCGGACACCTGGTCATATGTGCATTTTGAGCATCGCGTTCCATATGGAGTCCCAGTTTTCTCTTATAATTCCCTTTACTCTTCTGAGATGATGTTCCACTAGACTTTCCTGTGTGCTCGTAAACATTTGTGTCCATCAGCCACAAGTGTGTTAGGTACTGATGTAGGTGAGGTGATGATGACTGGGGGTGGAGTCAGGGTTCCAACTCATCCAAAAAGTGTTCAGTAGGGTTGAGATCAGAGCTCTATAGCAGGAGATCTTCCTCTAAATTATGTAAAGCATATCTTCATGGAGTTTGCTTTCTATGCAATTGTGTGCCTCGTGCTTTGTGGTAACAGTTAGGAGGCACATCAGGCAGGAAAGGTCAGGTGTCCCAATACTTTGATTCATGTAGTGTATCTGCACTTGCTCATGCACATGGATAGCTTTGTGAAATGAGCAAGTTACTCATGTACTGTATTTGCACCTTCAGGTTCGTACCTCCTGTGAGAAGTTTGTTTGCACAATCAGATACAATTCACTGTAAAAAAATATGAAGAAATGAAAGATATAGTTGTTGAGGAGAACGAGGAGAACGGCTCAACCTGACGGTAAACACTCTTTCCATCTGTGGTGAGCAGAAAAGCATCTTAGAACATGCAACACTGAGGTAGAAGACCATGTCAGGGTCGGGATCTGGGGCTACAGTCTCACACAAACTCCTGCCTGTTCTCCTACTTGAGATGCTTTTCTTTCCAGCACGATTGTAAAGAGCTTTCATCTGAGCTACTCTCCCGGAGCGTTCCTGTCTCCGTGAACCAAAACTGTGAGAAGATTCTGTGCACTTTCAGATACAATTAAATGGTTGTTGAGCACTTGGGTGTACAGTGGAGTGCAAAAGTTTGTACACCCTGCAATGCATTTATTTTGATTGTTTCCCAGTGTTCCCTGATTTGTTTTTTTGTTTTGTTTTTTATTGGTAATAACAAATTAAGTTTGTCCTTCTTTATTTCTGAAGGTGATTGAAGCATTTTCTAATAACTCATATTTTCACTTGGCTTTAGTTCTTTGATCTATTAATATTTTCTTCTACTTTTTTTTTTTTCGAAGGCTCATTTCACTTGGAAACCGTAGAAGATGCAAACTTTTGCATTCTGCTGTAAGTGGAATAAGATGTAGCCTTATATTTCGGTGTGTTCGCCTCCATGTTCGTCCTACTGTATATGTTGTTCCTCATCTTCCACCCCTCCCCTGCCTTACCCCCCTCTATGTATCAATAATAATCCATTATTTTGGACAGTTCTTGATTTTTTTTTTCTTTTTTTTTATGCATACGCCTGTATGTTCGATAACATGTTCGAGTTAATGAACAAAGCAGCTGCTTGCTCAGGGCTTCACTTGTTAAACTGTAAACGATAGGAATTGAATCACAAGATTTAAAGGGTTATATGTTAAAAAAAAACTAACTGTTCCAACTGACTACCACAGAAATGTTTTTTTTTTTTTATATTGGAAGAAATTGTTTTATATTTCCGCTGTATTAAAACTCTGTTTATAAATTTAATAAAATTGCAGGTTCTTTTGATTCCCCAAGTGTTGTGTTTTTCATCCACTTTGACTTATAAAAAACACACTGACGTGTATACTGTGACAGGTATACTTTAGATTTGAAAGTTCCTGAAACAGAGAACCGATTTTGAGAGATGGGTAGATATTACTCATGTAACATCCTTTTCATTGTACAATTACAATACTCGTCCGTAATTAAAAAGTAGGTATGAAAAGCAGGAAAGAATCATTATTTGGATGCTCTTTTTTTTTATATACAGTGCCCTCCACTAATATCGGCTCTGCTGTCAAGTTTAATATTCCATTGATGATATATATTTTAAGTACACCTGGCAGCCTCTGGGCCGTGGTTGATCTTTCAAAAGGACAATGAACCAAAACAGATTAAAAGCAAGACAGAAAGGGCTTACAGGCCACCAAATCAAGGTTTTGTCTGCTGAAGAGCAGAGTGCACCAACATGGACCTCAATGGATCTGAAAAGTATCTGTTTTGGAGCAGTGGCATCAGCCCCTGTGCCATGTATTCTCCCTCCTTATCTGGCATTTTAGGAGGAAACTCAGAGCTGTTATCTTGGTAAAAGGGCGAAAGCACAAATAATTGCACACAGTAGTGAAGTCAATGTAATTCGTTACTTTACTCAAGTAGCTTTTTTCAGGTATCTTTACTAAAGTATTTCCTTGTGGGGAGATTTTTAGTTTAACTTTACTACATTTCAAATCAAATCTCGTACTTTTTACTCAACATTTTGCGGAATCAGTCGTTCCTTTTTATTCATGAGTGGATAAAAACTTATCTGGTCACACACACAGCAATCCACCAATCAGAGTCGAGCGCACGCTCTGTTGTAAACTTGTTTTGATTGCCACTTGGTGTATCTACTTACCGACATACAGTTCAGCGTCAGTTCAACAGCAAGCAGAACATTTTGAGAGGAACAAATGAAGGAAAAAACTTCTAACTCAAACTCGCCACAACACCCGCGGCCTTTAAGCTGATAATTTTAACAGATATCAATCAGTGTTCGACTCATTAATGCCATTCTATTAATAGATCGGTGTGCTGAGAGAGTCCTTTCACCTAAACTAAGGTGATTAAGCAAAAGTCTTGTGACAAAAAAGATAATTGTTCATTTTGAAGGCAAATACATTTTTACTTTTATCAAGTTTACTCAAGCACATGGTTTGTGTACTTCGTCCACCACTGCTTGAACTAAGGGTGCCATCCAGTGGCAGTCTGTCAGGGCCTTCAAGGTTTCTCTGCTGTCTTAAACTTTATCATATAATATAGGTGATGTATCCGGGTAGTGCCGCTGTGGCTACAGTGAAAGGAGACTTGTTGAATTGTGTTCAATGGGTTTCCTGCTTTAGTAATGGCATGAGAAACCTGACTGTGATGCAGCACTCAGTTATACTGCATTTCTGTATAATACTGATGATTTCTATAGCCTTGGCGTCATAATGATGGTATTAACTTTACCTGAGGAAGCATGTAACTTCTAATGTTTATCCTCTCAAATCCCGCAGTAGGCTTGTGGCTACTTGATATATTGCTTTGTTTTTTTTCCCTCAGCCATTTACTTCACCTCTTGCTTAAAAGCTATTTCTGATCTTCTCAGTGTCGATGTTGCAGCAGCAAAACTGACCCAAATATCCAGAATGTAACACAACCCAAGTGTGTGTTAATGATCTGTGAATAACCGGTAATAGGAAAATACAGAGGCAGTTATTAATTCATTGGCTTTCACAAGAAGTTGATATTTTGCAACATGGAAATTTGTAGATCACTGCAGGTAATAATAATAATAATAATAATCACCACCACCACCATCCTGATCATCCTTACCTTTTAAACATTGAGCGTGTAATTCCCACCACACACCAGCAGATGGCTCCACAACAAGCAGAAATCTACACAAGCAGGTTTTAAAAAATGTGTAAACATCTCGTAGTGTTTCATGGGATTTTAGTAAACTCAAAAACTAAGTCTGTACAGATGATTAGTTTTAGTACAGCACAGATATCATACTAAAACTTTCTACTTTAGAATACACACACCTATGTAGTTATGAAACATCAACTTAAAGATACTGCTTAAACAATAAAAAATGTTTTAAACCTTTCTTCAAATCCATAGAATCATATTTCCTAAGAAAAAAATAATTCCCACCAAACACCAGCAGATGGCTCCACAACAAGCAAAAATCTACACAAGCAGGTTTTAAAAAATGTGTAAACATCTCGTAGTGTTTCATGGGATTTTAGTAAACTCAAAAACTAAGTCTGTACAGATGATTAGTTTTAGTACAGCACAGATATCATACTAAAACTTTCTACTTTAGAATACACACACCTATGTAGTTATGAAACATCAACTTAAAGATACTGCTTAAACAATAAAAAATGTTTTAAACCTTTCTTCAAATCCATAGAATCATATTTCCTAAGAAAAAAATAAAAACTTGACGTCACTAGCTTATGTTTTTAACAAACGATTCCCCCTTTATCCAGAGCCACACCTTCATCGCTTTGCCTAGTTTTCTTATAAGGAAATAATAGAAATTAGTCAGCAATAAAGAAGAACCGAACTCTGTAACTTCACCTAGTAGTTTTTAATAAAAAAATAAATAAATAAGGAAACTAAATAGTTCTGCCTATATTTCTTATAATGAGAATTAAATCTGAATATGGATGAGTAAATGTTTTTTTGAGAAAAAAATACAATATTTGCCAGCCTACTTTTACTCAATTTACTATATAGTTTTTCTTGTGTCTTATATACATATACACCGATCAGGCAGAACATTATGACCAACTGCCTAATATTGTGTTGGTCCCCCTTTTTCTGCCAAAACAGTTCTAACCCATCGAGCATCAACAGCTTTAACTTCTTCAGCAATCTGAGCTACAGGAGCTCGTCTGTTCGATCGGACCACACAGGTCGGCCTTCCCTCCCCACGTGCACTAATGAGCCTCGGCTGCCGCAACCCTGTCCCCGGTTCACCACTGTTCCTTCCTTGGACCAGCTTTGATAGATACTGAGCACTGCAGACCAGCAACACACCACAAGAGCTGCAGTTTTGGAGATGCTCTGACCCAGTCGTCTAGACATCACAAATGAGCACTTATTAACCTCACTCAAATCCATACGCTTGCCCATTTTTCCTGCTTCTAACATGTCAACTTTGAGGACAAAATGTTCACTTGCTGCTAAATATATCCCACTCCACCAACAGGTGGCATGATGAAGTGAATATTTACCTCATTATTCATAATTTGCATACTACAAATGCAAACAGTACTTAAGGTCAATTATATTACTATTATTCAATATTATTTATTCATAAAAGATTTTTTACTAATTGTATTGTTTTCTTTTTGTACCTTGTAAGTATAGGCAACTTGTGTTTTCAATAATGCTGCTCTTAATAAAAAAAAACATTGTATTGTGAGGTACATACTTGTAAGAGCTAATCGGGTCTGGTCTTGGTTTTAATGTTTATCCTTTTTTTTTAATCCTCGTCTTTCTACATGTGTAATCCTGGTGTGTTCACAAAGAAGATAGAAAAGAGGGTAATGGAAGCCACTTTATGAGAATGAGGATATAAATAAAAACACCAATACCTGACACAATGCGACGAAAATCCTCGTGCAACTAGTGACAGGGAATAAATTCATGTTTTACAAAGATTTTGATATTCGCATCAAAAACAAACTGTTAATTTTGTCTCTGTGAAGAAATTTTTGAATAAAACGTTTATTTGAAAGCAGTGTCAATTCGAACCTAATCAAAGGTGGGTTCGGTATAACGAGATCTTACCACAATGTGCTTGTTCATGTCAAGGTGACATTTTGATTGATCATGCTCAATGATTTATCAATCGTCACACAATCAAATAAGAACACCATTTAAACACAACATCAAAGACAAAAAAATAAGCGTAAACATAACTAAACAGAATAAGAGCTAACAAAAATCTTCTGTGATGTCTCTCTATTGAAGATCTTTTAAATACAACACAAAGTAAAAGCATGTAAATGTACTTATACAAGGTGAAATCAAAACGTTTCGAAAAATTGTGCACCACAGATCCTGTCGCTTTTGAGATGAGGGGCTCCTCCACTTTAAAGACTGTTGCTTTGGCTCAGGGTCGTACCCCAACACCCAAATTACGTCACCGGTAATGTTGCTTGACACGAAGGACAACTTCTTGGAAGACTTCGATGCATTGTTCCTTCTGCTCCTAGGTCAGCAGCCTGGGGACAAACTTGGCAGCAACATAACGCATGTTCTGATCACACGTGAGGATTGCCAGTTGTGGAATGTTCTCTGACGATCATCAAGCACGAATGGTTTGGACATTTTCGGGGGGTTGAGCTCGGTGAGGGTCTTTCTGATCTCACGTCGTCTTCCGCTAATGTTCTTCTCCTCTCAAGGCGCACTTGCCACACGAAACACCTTAAATGACTCACTGAAGCATCGGCATAAATGTTACAAATCGTGTCAAACGTCCGTGTGGCAGACTTTCACGTTTGCTCGTTGTTTGTTTGTCTTGTCCATGATAAAATCGCAGACGTGGTCAGAATAGCACCAACTGCACCGATCCAGATTAACACAAGACTCCCTGTGACTGTGCGTGCAGCCTTGTGCTGCCATCTGCTGGTGTGTTACAAAACTAATCTCGAAATATTTCGATACCACCTTGTAAAAAAGTGGTATACCTACTACAACCATCACACATCCAATAAAATTTTAAGAACCCTTTCACCAAGACTCGTGTTTGCTACTTAAACATAATTAAAAGCTCCTAGAAATAGATTCGGTGCTGGAATTTTTTTTCCTCTGTAATAAAATCTAGTTCTAGATTAGAAGCCTTACCATTATACAGTATATACATCTTTTTTTTAATAAAAAAAAAAACATCTATATCATTCGCATAGCGTATTTGTACAGTGTATGACTATTTGACAGTGTCCATGTTATTGCTTTTACTACAGTCACAGACTCGTATGATGCAAAAATCACTTATCTACACTTGAGGTGAAAACAAGCGGAGTCCCTGCAGGATATAGTCATAAACTTTCAGTCAATAAAAAGTGTCTAATAATGAATGTTCTGGTGTTTTTAAATACAACATGTACTTCTTTGGCACCATTATGCCTTGTATTTATTTTACTTTTCTTCTTTACTGCTGCAACCTGTCATTTTGCTGTCATTTACTGATATCAAAATTAATAAATCGTTTTGTATTAGTCATAATGAAAACAATGACGCATCACTGTCTGGCAAATCCTTGCATTTTAGAATACACACGTCACGTTCACGCAACTCTCCTTACGTTACGCATGTTTAATTTGTTAATCTTCAATCAGTAAGTCCTCGTCCTTTAGTCGTTTATATAATGGTTGGGGTCACAGTGGGATCTGTATCATGTCTCGGGAACACTCTGTAATCTGTGTATAGGATGTCAATCGAAAGACCCGTGCGCACACGTTCACTTCTTGGTGCAATTTTTAGCCCCGAATCCACCTCCTGTCATGCTTTTTTTGGGAGCTAGAAAGAAACCCATGCAGATAAGGGGAGAAAGGTAAAACTCGATGCAGACAGAAAGTCGAGCTCACGATCGAAACTGAGGCCCCTGGAGATGTGAGGCAGCAATGCTACAACCACTTCTGCAGTGTTCTGCTCCCCTATGTTTCATTCGACTGACACAATCCTAACCAATAATCAGCCGGGAGCATATTACTGGAAATTGTGTGACATTGTTTATCTAACACTATTGTAAAATGAATAAAAAAAAAAAAAAAACCTTTGCACTTTGCTGGGTGGAAAAATTCCAAAACCCCAAACCCACTTCACTTGAGTAGTAGTACTCGCTGCAGTCTAATTAAAGTATTCGTCTGACAAATCCAACGCTAAACAAATCGACCGATGAATCTGCATTCAGCGTCCTCCCCAGCCCGATGCACGAGCAGTTCCGGGCTGAGTTTTAGGCACAGCATCATTTGATGCGATTTCGTACTAGTGAGGACTCGTCTGTGATTTCCCCCTCGCGCTGACGCCGCCGGCACGGCACGACGATCAGTGCGATGAGGATGAGCAGTACCAGGGTGCACAGTGCCATCAGAGTGTAGGCCACCACCCACATTAAAGGCTCCTGCAGTAGAAAGCCGTCTGCACATCCCGATGCCACACCGTCAGCTAGGAACGGTCCTGTTATCTCCGCCACGGGAACGCCGTTCTTCTCTGGAAGTTTAGGAGAAGGGGATGAAAAAGTCAAAAGCAATTGCAGCATACGTTTCGATGTTTTCTACTTCATTTGTTACATTTGCCAAAGCATATCCAAGATTAGCATAGTGTTATTAGCTGTAATGTCTATTGAAAGATTTAAAACAGATTCTGCTAGGGAAATATTGGAAAAATACAAAATTAGGACCATGTTTAGGAATGTACTATACGTAGAACATCTGACTATTCTGGTGTGGACATTGCTAGTTGTGCTGGTTGCTAGTTGTGCTGGTTGCTAGCTGTCTCTGTTCTACTAGCTCCCCTGGTTTGAAAACAGGTCAGAACGTAGGTTTTACCATTGTTTAGACACCCGAGGCAGGTGCCACCCATTGTATTTTTTTGATAGCGTAGCCTAGTGTATTCAGCTAGTCTGTTGCTGCGTGTTAGTTAGGTTAAGCTTCCAAAATAAAGCCTAGAGTAGACCTTATTCCTATTTTCATTTCTTTGGCACTGTCCTTGTTCTTTTGCCGGTGTGAGTCTACTACTCTAATCTCTGGTCCTACTATTTTGTCCAAACAACCCGCAACAAATAAATGGTTATTGTTCCCACACTCCCCTGGGAACGTAACAAGTGGGGCCTGAGTGCCTGAGACAAGAAGATTGTGTTACATTTGGTATATTGAATTTTTATTTGGTAAATACTTATACAGTAGTCCTCCGCTTTACAGTGGTTCTACTAAACTCATTTGTTTGGCTGATTTTCCTGGTTTATCGCGGATAGCACGATAGACCAAAAGAACGTATTGGGAAATATTAATAGAAATAATAATTATTATATAATATATATTATATTCACTTATAAAATGAAGTAAAATGTTAACACTGTACAGTATATGTACACACTATAAATGTGATGCAGTGTACTGTATTTCTATGAATTTACACAAAATTCATATCGCTGTATTCTTGCAAATGTTTTCTGTGTGTGGGAGGATCGTTTATCGTGTTTTTTTTGTTCATCGGTTTTGAAACGTAACCACTGCGATAAACGGAGGATTACTGTACTTATTTTACTAGTTGGTCTAAATCCCACCACCTGCTGCACCACACACACACACAGGCTTTCACTAGCAATACCAGAACCAGGAAAGTAAAGTGCAGGCTAAGCCTGTTATAACTTTTTGCCTTGCTAGCACAGCATACAACTATGCTCTAATTGTGTTGTAAAACATAATAACAATAATAAATAAATGATCACAAACTATAATGTGGTAGAAGGAAAAAAAAAATACTAATAAAACAATAATAATTAAACGGCTCATGTTCACTAAAAGTTGCTGACTTTTAAAAAACCACACTGTGTGATCTCAGATACTGTCAGAAAATGTCTATAGCAGGAATTTATATTCTCATCTATTTCTTTATTAGCAACCATAACATAGGACTGGGATTCCTCCTATCTTCCTAACTGAACCTGTGACTTTCCTAAACACATGACTGCATAACAATCATGGCTGCATAATCAGAAGGTTTATAGTCGAATGATAGAAAACGAGGTTACCGGCACATGTGCTCACGGCAAATCCGACCCTCTTATGGGCGCGGTCGAAGGCCACATAGAAACCCTCCATGACTGTTGCACCGATCACCAGCCCATTCTTGGAGGAGGAGATGCCAAACCGGTAACAATTCAGTGTGCCGTCTATGTCTGCGACCATTTGGATGTAGAGCTGCAGAGAGGCATTGAGCACTATGAGACCAGAACCTTCCTTTCAAACCACAATAACCAATAAGCACATTATGTACTGCATATATAAATACCATATACATATAAAAAACTAGAGATGAGTTTGGACCACATGAATAGGGATGTGGTCTGTTATACAAGTCTGTACTTTGTGCTTTTTTGACATTTTGCAATGCTTTTTTAGTTTGGGTACCACATTTAAAGGCTAACGGACAAACACGCTCTACAAACGGCTTAATGCTGGTTTTCTACCCTGCTGCTTCATGTAAAAGTGTCTATACCGTGTATATATATTTTTTGTTTAATTAAGTTTTTTTAAAGCAACAAGTCGAGATGACTATACTCAAATGCTAGCTCATACTTTACTTCTTCAACCTTCATAAAACTGATCATTCAAATACCAAAATCATAATCCAGTGCAATAGTCACATTACTTTTTCTCTCAGATCATTTAAATCATCGTTATAATCATCATCATCTGTTTCTTAATGAAACATAACTAACATTTTGGTCCTGCTGCACTACAGAGATACTTAAGCTTTAGAGCATATGGCTCTTCACAGACTGGCGTTTAAAACTTGAGAGGATTCTTTCAGTCCTCCACTTATCCACAAAAACAGTTTGCCAGTGCTTGGCACAGCAGTGCTGTCTTTTTAATCATCTACCACACAGCCCATTTAGCTTGGTTAATCTTTAAGGTAGAGCTGTAAATGATTCATCTTGATCTTTCAGTCACACACCTTCTGGCGTTCATTATATACATAAAAAAAAAATAAATAGCATTACATTAAGCTTCTAGAAAAGCTAGACATCAGCTACTTTTAGTATAACTTACAATTGCTTGTGACTAATTTTTAGCCTGGATTTTAGTTTGGTTTTCAGGAGCATCACAGAATTAGTGCCAATTAACGAACCTAACGCTTCTCTCAGATTGTGCTGATGTTTCTGTTCGATGGACCAGTGGAGTATTAGACCGTCAGATCATTTAATGAACAGGTGTGAAGAGCAATTTGTGTTAGACGGACAGGTCTAAATCTTTTGATCTGCATTGTAAGTGAAAGACCATTACCACATCTTCAGCATAAATTAAAATCCTATATCCTATACACACACACACACACACACACACATATACATATATATATATATATATAAATTTATTATATATAACATTTATTTATTTATTTTTGCATTTGTCTTTCAGAAATGTAAAAATAATATATTGTAGAGGTTTGATGATAGAAATAGTTTGAGTTCAGGATTAAAAGGATTTCAGAAGGCCAAAGATATGACTGAGCTTTTATTTTTCGGAAAGTGTCTATGACTTTCCAAACATCAGCTGTAATGAACACTATGATTGTTAAATAGCCATTTAATGAAAAGTATCTTACCTCTACAGCAAAACAACGCTAAATTCACATTACTATTAATAATTCCTTATTAGTGAATTTATAAGTGAAGGCTGAGTGTGTGTATCTGAACAGTTTTTCAGACCAAAAAAAATAAATACAGTCCTACTGCAGCTTTATATAGCATTTAATGTAGTCTCTAGTGAAAACTGTGAAAATTGTAAGCTGGTAGTGTAAGGTAGCAAAAATATTCTATTGTACAGAGAATTTCTGTAGTATACCAGCAGGACTCTGACCTGTGGAAGAATTGTGAGGCAAAATGACTGGCTAGTGTTGGTCGCTCTGAGGTAGACCGAGATTTTCGGGAAGAATTCCCATGGTGACTCTCCTTTCATCCAGCATGCCAACTTGGTCCCAGAGAAGAAACCTGAGGAGAAATCCTGGATCTGGCGAAAAAAAGGATTTATATTGAAACACAATATTAAAAACATTAAGAAACAAATAGCTCCTCAGCTAATTAACTGCTGCTAAGCTAGCTTACATTTCTCAGCATGAAACATTTTAGCACTAACTTCATATACAGTCGTGTGGAAAAGACAGAACCTTCTATGATTTCTATGCTTTTTACATATCAGAACAATACAAATCACTAGGTCCTTAGATTAAGGTAACAAATGAACACCACCACAACATATTACACCTGGTCATTATATGTTTTTACAAAAATCAAGCAGAAATGGTGAAGCCATGTGTAAAAAAACTAAGTACACCTTACCATTAACCTAAAGTTATAATGCTTTGTATGACTATCAGTCTCTCAAATCATTGTGGAAAGAATTCTGGATCACTCGTCTAAACAGTGCTGATTTAGGTCATTAAGGTTGCAGATATGTGTTTATGCTCAGGTTTCTTAAGGTCCTGACACAGTGTTTTAGTCAGGTTAATGTCTGGACTTTAAGCTGCATTGCAACACCTTGATTTTGTATATATTTTCTCATTCTGTTGTAGATTTGCTGGTGTGTTCGGGATCATTGTCCTGTTGCAGGACTTGATTTCAGACAAGTTTTAGCTGTTATACAGATGGCCTCATATTTGACTAGAATAGTTTGGTAAACAGAGGATTTCATGCCCAACTCAATGTCTGCAAGTTGCCCAGGTCCTGTGGCTCCAAATCAAGTCCAAATCATCACCCCTACACCACCATACTTAACAGGTGGTAAGAGGATTTTGTGCTGATATGCTGTGTTTGGTTTTCATTAAACATGGCACTGTGCATTATAGCCAAACATCGCAAATTTTGTCTCATCTGTTCAAAGGGCATTGCTCCAGAAGTTTTGTGGTTTGTTCAGATTTAAACCTATGCTGTGTTTTCATGGGGTTGTTTTTGAGAGAAAACAATTTCAGATATTACTTTTCAGTTTCTCTGAGCATTGCATGATCTTACTTGGGAAATTTGGAAACTGCCCTGATTCTTCACTGTAGAATGATGGAAATTATTTTGATTGGGCAACAACAATTTCTTCATTAAATTCATTGGTGATGTCTTTCCTCCATTGCATTGTAACAACAATAACACACAGCTGAATGCTCCAGACCAGCAAACTGCTCAAAATTGGGCTCTTGCAGAGCTGGTCACACTGCTTTTCCTCTTAAAAGCTGTAAAATGGATTTGTTTGTTTAGTTTGTTTTTTTTTTTTTGGAAAATGTATGTTTAGTTTATCACACATGGCTTTTCTATTTTGTCTTTATTTTTGTAATAGTTGCACAGTGTAAAATTTGTTTTTGCTCATCTCAAGTTTCTTACTTAATTGTAAGACCTGTTAAGCACCTTATATGTGTGTGTGTGTGTGTGTGTGTGTGTGTTTGAATTCGAACATTTAGAATAATTAATTCACAATTTGCAAGTGAGTTCTTTATAAAAACCCACTGTTCCCCACCATTACCTACACAATCCCATATTAAACAGTAGCTACAAAATGTAGTATTCTAAACAGTATTCTGTATTAAACATGCCACAATTAGATTACACAAATTGCTATAAATTCAAAAATGATCTAAAAAGGACTTTCATACAGAGAGATAAAACAAATAAAATTAATTTAGACTTGAAACTGGCTTTAAATCCAAAATGTAGCTCAGTGATAACTGTACAACCAGAATGTTTTTTAAACAAGAAAAGAACCCATTAGCAACACATGGCTTTGATGCATGTGTATAGTTAGGATACGGTATTGTCACCATGGTTTCTGAGGCTGCAACACCACTTTTAAAAAGCTGTTCAAACATCAGAAATTACTGAAGCTCCAAGACAAACAACCATGGGCGTACCATTGACATTTGTGTGATGGCCGCGACGACAGAATCAAATACTTTCACGGGAAGCCGTAGTAATGTTGTCCCGCTGTCCACAATGGCTTTATCGAAATTATACTGAAAATAATATAGAGAATATTAGACAAGGCCTGTAGTAAGCAAAGCCACTTTCTGTATATCAGGTTTTTTCTCTCTATAGCTATAGAGAGAACAATTTTACACAATAGCTTAAGTATTTCCAATCAAAATGCATTTAATTTTTATTAAAAGGTCACATAATCTGTTTCTCTTTCAAAATGGATGGCTGGATTTGTTTAGGCACATGTGCCGCATCGACAAAGCAAAAAACAAAAAAAACAAAACAAAAAACAAAAAACAAAAATACTTGTTGTGAAAGGAAATTATGGTACCTCTTTGCAGTTCAAGTTTAGATTTCTGCCACCAACTTCCAGTTTCAAGACCTCCACTTGGTAGTACCACTCTTGAAGAACAGGTGTATACCACATTGAGCCTTTGTACAGCGTTGGCTCGAGTCCTCCCATGATCTTAACCATGTGAGAAAATACATCAGACATAACAATAAGAATTATTTATTACAGTAAATGTTATTATGAGAATGAAAATGCCTTAAGTGTTCTGCGTCTTCAGCCAGGGTGTCAAAATAAAATTCAGCCTTTTTTGTGAGCCTTTCCAGAACCATAATATAAGAATGTTTTTAACATTATTTTGATATTCTATCAATTGAAACCAATTACATTTGCTTTGTAAATAGAATTTCATCATTCTAGGTAAAAGACTGAAAAAAAAGAAAGTATTCTTCCATATACTGCCCAGTAAAACTATATTTGACTTCAAATGAAAGAATCAGCTCAAAACAGAGCTTTCACTTATAAGAAGAAAGGCAAGGAATTGCTCATGATCCAAAGTACACCACCGCAGCTTTTCATGAAAGCATGCATACCTACCACTGAAACCGAATGAATGAATTCTGAAGTGTATAGAATTATATTATGGGCTCACAAATAATATAAAACCCACCGCAGGACCCTCCATACTGCAGATATACAATAAAGCATACTTCAAAAGCAACCCAGGTACTTTTTCTAAAATATTTTAAGTAAAACAGTAAAAAAAATTCTAGTCAAATACCTGACCTAAATCTAATAAAGCATGCATTTTACTTGTTGAACATCAAGAACAAGCAAGAAATAAACACGTGCTGTAAAACCTTACAAAATGTCAACAGGTAAGGAACCCAACATCTGCTGATCTCAAGAATATCAGACTTAAAATATATACAAATTTATTATATGATTAATAGGTTGTCTGGTGACAAACTATCCACATAAGGGGATAAAAAAAAGTACTGTAATTCCTATAAATGTTACTTATTATTTTTCGATTGTGCAGTTGCCTCTGTTGCTGTTTTGTACAATACTTTGTGTATTATATTTTCTTGTACACTTGTTTATAGTTCTCTTTTTGCACATTGTTCTGTATAACACATTATACAGCAGGTTTGCTGTCGTTGCTATTTTGTGTTTTCTGTATTTGTCCTACACTGTTTTCTATTGTCACCAGGTTGAACACAATGCGCTTTATGTAGCCAGGACATCTTGTATTGTGTGATGTAGCTATGTTGTTTTATTTGGCACTCATTTCACTGTGTATTGCGTCTGCTATGACTTGACTTGAATGTAAAAGCCCTCAAACTAAAGCTGAAAACCGTGAGCTCACACACATATGCAATTTCAATTCCAATGCACTGTAGCAGACAACTAAAATAACCTTGTCGGTGTCCAAATATTTATAGACCTGACTTTTCAAAAACTTTTCTCATGCAAACTACAAATTGGTGGAACGTTCATTGAACCACATTGAATCATCCCCAGACGTGCGCCACAAGCTCCCAGACTAATGATAAGGAAGGTAAGAGAGAAAGCCGGGTAGATAACAGTGGGAGAGCACGGTGGGAACAGCAGTTACATAGAGAACAATAAGTAGAGAAGTGCACCACAGTTACCTTAATTCCTACACCCCACGCAGAGCTTCTCTGCTAAAAATAAAAATGAGCACAGAGATGCATGGCTAAAAGCATTCCGATAAATCTGAACTCTTTTAGAATATACTTTGAGCAGAACAACACAAAAATAGAACAATAATTTAGCGCTTGTTTTCGAGAAAGAAAGGTCATGATTGGTGATGGAAACATAATATAGAGCGGTTACTTCTCTCCACAGTGTCACTAAATGATGCCGTTAAAATGTAAAGTTGTTCAATTTGCTATAGAAGCCAGTGAAAGCGGTGCAACTACACCACAGAGAACTAGGGTTAGGGTTAAATGGACAAACAGTGAAATATTGATGCATTAATTGATCATTTTTCTCCTAAAGTGATGAATAATAGACACATTGGTAACTATTTCATTGGTGCATTAACAGTTTAGGGTAAGAAAACTGAGACTCGCTATAAGAAGTCAGTAAGAGTTGAATGTTAATGGAATCAGAATTGCGTAAAAAGGCGAAACAGGAGACACTCGAGAGGTTTGCGCTTTCGTTTCGTTCTATATTCCGTGATCATTGTTGTCAGGGAGGGAATGAGAGAGATTTCTGTGAGGTGGGAGGGGAAATAAACTAGAGCACCGATTCATATCATCCATCTGCTCATCTCAACAGGTGAAACAGCCGCCTCCACTTTAAACACTTCCATATTGCTAACAGACCGTGCGCTCAGCTGGAAGCCCTCTGTAGCTTAATTAGCCACTCACTAACAAGACGCTCTCTCCTCTGTGTGTGCGCGTGTGTGTGTGTGTGTGTGTGTGTGTGTGTCAGGGAGCTGCAGTAAGGCACAGGGGGACTCAGCTAGCTCTCGATTCTTTAAGATGCAGCTGGTGAATCTCATCTGCCCTTGAGGGCTTTTAGTTTATATGATTTCGGGCAGCGGGATAATTTGATCCTTGTGATAAAAATCCAACCCACTCATGGCTTATTAGTGTTCAAACCTGGCCTCAAGGAATCGTGTGGCTCTACTCGCACTGCTTAAGGTTGGGATTGTGCAGACTGCTGCCAGCTGTGCCAGCTGTTCTGGTAAGCATACAAAAAAAAATACAAATATATCAAGCTGATGATAAGAAATGATTGATGTTAAAAGGACTGAGAAAAAATTCAATAAAAAGAAATTTGCCAATGGGGATTCCTGGTGGTTTGGTGCCCTAAGCAGGTACTTGAAGTTAGAAACAGCCCAGTGGGTTGGTGCCATGTATCCTAAAGGACGTGCATCTCCAAAACAGAGGCCGATGTGATCCGCATCTCGACACATAGCCGACAACATGATATGTTAAAGATACATATGAAGCAGCTACCTGTGCTATGCGATAAGATTCACCTCTATTAGGACGCCGTGCCATTCAACACAATGCAGTACGATACAATGGGGGGAAAAAAAATAATGATGCTATGCAATTCAACATGATACTGATAGTTAGCTTTTTTTTTCTTTGCTTCAGGCAGACATCAAATCATAAATTTACTTAGGTGCCTTCTGACTTCTAATGCGTGGCCCTTTCACAAACAGACCTTTGTGCAAAAAAAATAAAAAATAAAAAAAAGATTCAATAAAACCAGACGTTCTTTTCCTCTTCTGTATCCAGGAAAATGCAGCTCTACCTCTGCCATGTTAATCTGAATTTTATGTGTCTCTCAGGATACGTCTCGTGTTCTTAGTGTTCTGAAACGTCATATTCACGTAGCAGCAGTGGTGCTGAGAGAACGCCTTTGAGAAACTGCCTAGCGAGGAGAAATCAATTCACATATAAAATATTGGTCACAAATTATTGGTCACTTTCTAAATAATTAAAGCATCTACTAATAGTTTTATATATTAAAAAACAGTTTTTTTGCCAGTGCAAATATGTTAAAAGCAATGCATCAATTGTTAACATCTATGCCGATCCACTGATAAAAAAAAACTTTCTTTCGGGTTCTCCCATTAGGGGTCGCCACAGCAGATCAACCGCATGTTTGATTTGGCACATGTTTTTACGCTGGATGCTCTTCCTAACACAACCCTCCCCATTTATCCGGGCTTGGGACCGGCACTAAGAGTGGCTGGGGTAACCACTAGACCACCAGGGACCAATCATCACTATTGTGTACACTTTAATCCGAACACCTGAACATGCATGCAGTCACCTTTATCAGCCGATCATGTGGCAGCAGCACATAGCAACAAGATTATGCAGATATAGCTCAAAATCATCTCATAATGCACAAAACATCACACCTTCAGGTTTCGCTCCTGCCGCTCAAGAACATAATGGGCACCAATTCACCAAATCAACAGGATTTTTTCTTTTTTGGTTGTTGAACCGACTTGTAAGTGGAGCAACAAATAAATTACGGTCTGCTTGTCCTGAGCTAGTGATTTGTCCACTGCTTGTAATTTAGATGTGTATTAGAGTTCTTATGCAGGTTTAGCTTGGAATAGTGCCAACTGTTGCCAGCTGCACCAGCTGTTGCAGATCATTGTAAATACAGCAGCATGTACTTAGCGTGGATGAGTCAAACAGCGAAAACTCACCAAACTACCATCTGCTGGGTTGGTGGCGGTGCTGGCGGAGATTTCTGCTCCGCACATCTGGAGAGAGAAAACATCTGGAATGCCTGTCTGCTTCACTAGCGAGTCGAAAAAGGGCTCCACAGATGGGTCTGGCTGAGAGACACAACAGCAGCGATTGTTTTGATTCAATTGCTTACATGTATTTTGTTCTAATGTTCATTTAAACAAATTCACTTTACCAAAAAATCTGTGCCTTTTCATCCCATTACAGATTACGATTATGTAAATGATCTAAGATATGAATCAATCAACATTAAACATTAAAACAGCAGCCACTTCTTGTGAAAGCTTAACAACGTCATCTCACAGACCAGGCTGCCCTTAAACAAACACACACTAGCAAACCCACATCCATATCAACATTCCACAGAACAACACTTCCTGCGTTTGTCTTACCCGAGCCAGTAAGGGGTATGCCAGTCCCAAGATGCCCTGCCAGTTGATGCCAGGGAGAAAGAAGCCATCTGAGGTTAAGATAGCAGCGATGTTGATCTCGATGGTACCGTTGGGACCTTGAGGGATCGTGATGACGTCTGAGCCCAGCTCTCCCTGCCAATCACCTTGAGTGTATTTGACTGACACAGACTTGCCACTTGTTCTGTACGTGCTGGAGCTGAGAGGCAGATTAGACAGGATTCAGTACAGATCTATATCTGTATGCTTTACCTGCTCTAAAAAAGTTCATAGGTAAGGTTTTAAAACTTAGGCTGCATTAACAACGACGATTAGCTTGTTTGAAACAAACAGTGGATTCATCGGCTTTACTCACGCACAGTGTAAAATCCAACTAAACCAATAAGCAAACAAAAGCCGGTCTGTTTCTATTTCGAGTAAAAGACTAACAGATATGAAAGCATTTCTTCAATGGATTTTCATGAATGTTAAACAACAACCCTAGCAGCCAAGGTTACTCTTGGTCACCTCAGGAAGTTTTTTCTCGGCACCTGCCACTCAGATTTCCTTGCTAAAAATCCACAGATACCTCAACCCTGCTTTGCGACCAAACCTGTTATCAAAGGCGATATATAATTAAAAATTTAATTACCTAAAATCAAAATGAGGAATCCTGTTTTTTTTTGTTTAAAAAAGCAAAGAGATATAATGCCATCTACTTCCACAGTGGCATCTAAGCTAAAATACTGATTAAAAAAAAAAAAAAAAAAAAAAAAAAAAAAAAAAATTTTCCCCCCCCCCACCAAAAAAAAAAAAAAAAAAAAACAACAATTATTCCGCCTCCAACACCAAATCGCGCCAAAAATTCTGTCAGCGGCTGAAACAACATTTATCATGATTGCGTTCGTAGACGCTCATGTTTAAATTTAGCTAACGTAATCAGCTTGTCTCACTAATGAGCTAGAGTGTAGGAGTGTGTTCAAAACAAGATTCCATTCTTTCCTCCTGCTGATTTACCACATTTAGACTCATCTTAAACTATTATCTTCCAGAATTACAATGCGGTGGTGTACGGTTCTATCTCGCACATTCTAGTTTTAGTTATTCATTTGGGGCGACCCTTGATTTTCTTTGTAGTTCCTTCACTCCAAAATATTCACAATGCCAATGTGCTTAGTTCAATAAAATGTAGTTTGAGGGAATCATATTTCGAGGCACAAGGTATAATCGCAGGACAACGAGCCGAGGATGGGAGTCTTGATCTTACAGTGCTCTGTTGAAGTAGGATGAGATGTAGGGATGTGGTGCAGCAGCTACAGCAAAGTTACTGCTTCCTGTGTCCACCAAGATGTTCAACTGAAAGCGCAAAAAAACATTGTCAATATGAAGAACCATTTTGTGATTGTGTCCCGCCCTGTGATTCACAACTTAGCTGAGTTTTTAGAGGCATTCACATTGAGTTAACAAACCACAAACTTTACAGAATAAATATGAATCGCTCCAACAGCATTTGATGAAATCATGTATGCATAGGGGGATTGACACTTATGATAACCATGCGTACTGAAAAACAATAAAAAAAGAAGAAGAGTTGATATTTTTGAACTGTGAGTAAAACATGTTTCCTTTACCACACGTGAACACATTTGTCTTACTACTCCTGTGAGGAACTTCCATAATTAAAAAGCATATAAGTAATAAAAATAAGTAATAAAATTCCTAGTGAGGAACACCAAATGTCCCAGAAAATTGTGACTCCTATCCTTGTGAAGACATTTTCTTTCCTTACAAAGATATAGACACACACACACACACACATATGCACACACACACACACACACACACACAAAGGCTAATGATCTAAACCCTGCTCAAATTTTCCAACACACTAACCATCAAGCTACTGTGAAAATCCCATTCAGGGACTCGGCTGGCACAACCCTCTTCCTCTCTCTCCCTCTCTCTCCCTCTCTCTCCAGACACACACACACACACATATGCTCCTGTTTTGGCAGACGTGTGCGAGCAAGCCGCAGCAGTCAGAATAATGTTGTCTGAGCACCAGCTCAACGAGGGAGAACTAATGAGATAACGGAGCAGTGCCATCTTGCCGAGTGGGCAGAGGGACCATTACAGACATTCCTCATCGTTAACTCCATCATAATAAACCTACTGACTCTGAGCTCCACTATGCCGCCAACATCTCCCATTGTCCCATTTCAAATCAGTTAAGCACTTCAACGCCGCCGTTCATTTTAATGGCTTATTATCTCAATCAAACCATACGGAAAGGGAAAATAAAAATGCTGATTTTATTCGAGCGACTGCGGTGACGTAATGAGGAGCGTTTGTTTATCTACAGCATTTTCTCTTCATAAATTATTCTTTATGACCCTGCAGTTATTCGCTTTTTTTTACTGTCTGTTTGTTTAATTAGTTTCTTCATGCTTACAGTGTGAAAGGAAAGCAAACTTTTTAAATGTGGTGGTGAATCTAGAAAGATCAAAGTTCATTCTTTGGTCAAATTCGCATGGTTGAGCCGAGTGAGGAATTTAATCCTGCAGTTGTTCCGGGTTGAACTTCACACAAAAAAGATTTCCATTCTTATGCATGGAAATGTTCTGAGCTTATAATGTGTCCATACAACAAAGGAAGCTAAAGTTGTTTGCAACCAGACAAAATAAAAATAAAGTGGAGTTGTCAGAAATGGATTCCTTGATTACTAATAATAGTTTCATTGTATAGAAAAAATGTTTCTGTAATTATAAACACTGTTTTATGATCATCCCAGAACTCACAATATACTCATATATATATATATATGATTCTTTCATCATACTGAATGGTTTGACTTCACAATATATAGCTGTAAAAAAGTAATGATTTATGATCAGACGTCAAAAAGCACAGCTTGGGTCTCCATATTAAGTCAGCTTGATTTTAAAGGGTTTTAGTTATTAATAATTCAGTTAACATTTGTGAAGGTTTGTAAATGGCAAAAAATAAAAAAATATGCATTCCTTGATATCGACACCACACCATACAAGGCGAAGCTCACAGAAAATAAATAAACAATAAATTGCAAAACAGACTTTCTAAAACGGTAGGAAAACCCGATTTTGTCAAATCAAAGAAGGAAAGTATGTGAGGTGAGAAATCTATTATGCCTGTGATTGTATAAAAAATAAAAAAAACACGATGGCATTGAACATAGAACAAAAATAAACACCGCTCATGCACCCTCATTGATGCTTTTTAGCTACAAAGGAAAGCGTTTGAATATCATGAGAAAATGGCACATTGTAGAGACGTACCAGTTTTTGTACCAATTCAACACATATTTGAATAAGAAAAGTATACATACTTTTTTCTAAACATCCTGGATAAAATTCTTTGTTCAGACTGATTAATAATAAAGACATCCATTCATATCCAGCTTAGGCCTCAGGTGTCTCAGTCATGTCCTTTAAGGAAGTTTTTGTTATACTGCTGGTGCCGTTGGCTTGCACATCAAAGATCTAAATTTGGCGAAATCTGACCATGTTTATTAACCGTCTAAAAGTAAACACATGACTAGAATTACAATTGCAGATTATGACCATTGATCAAAAAGATCCTCTCAGAAATCCAGTTAGGTTTGGTTTGAAAGCTCCATGGATAAGTGGCCTGCTTGAGGTTTTCACCACACATTTTGGCCTCGTCACAACAAAAAACACATCTACACTGGCTTAGTCTTGTGCTTTTATATGGCTGTCCCTAACCAACATTGTATTTTCAGCCACTCAACAATCAGAGCTTGTGAAATGACTGTACACTTTAACACACTCAGAGTTACTACTGGCCTTACAGTGACTTCCCTCAGCAGTCTCCATCTTGGTTTGTAACTTCCTTTGTTTCTGTATCTAAAAGAATGTACAACCTCTTAGTACCTAATGTTTTACCCTCATTCAAAATGTTTAAATTCTATTACTTTATTGTAAAGCTCCTCAAATTGTTCCTAAGACTTCATTTATATTCCTTTCCTGTGTCTCTTTAGTGACAGGGTTTTTTTCTCCAGAAAATGAGAGCTCTATTAATATTTCCCACGTGAACAGGCACATAAGCAAATTTTGTCCTCGTAAGACAATATCTTTCATCTGAGGATTCTTTAAAATACCTGCATTATTAATTCCAATGATCAATCGAGGAAACCAATCGATAATAAATACTGAAAGAGAAAAGAGAACAGTATTTGTATTTACTTTTACAAACCACTGTATATAAATGCAAGTGACTTTCCTCTAAATGGCAATGCCTTCATTCTGCCCACCTGAAGAGCTGTACACCTTAAAAAATAATAATAAATAAATATAATAAATGTTCACTCGAAGTAAGAAGATTTTGGTATTAGAGGACACAGGATTCAACTTGTAACCGACTTAAGAGCTAGCTGATACAGTATCTCTCTTACTTGCTTACCTAATGCTCCTCTCATCCCCCTCCTCTCATCCCCTCATCATCCTTCCACTCCAGTGCTTTGCACACTAGGCTAATCAGCCCACATCAAGATGCCTTGACTAATTGGCAGGCGCGCTCTGCCACCGCACACGCATCTGCTACCTGTTTGTATCAATTAGCAGATGTGAGCCACTCCAGCCATCGCCTCAGCAGACCTCGACAGATTCAACAATTAGTGCCATGTTTAAAAAGCCTGATGTTAATTAACATAAGTAGCGTTAATTACATATCCATTGAGGATCTTGGATTGGGTTTTAAATGTTTGCGGCGTTCGGGTCAGCCTGCTTAGTCATCTAAAGAGGAGATGAGAAGGGCCGAGAAGGAGAATCGTCTGGATAATGACGATTTCACACAGAGCAGCACGGACAGAACAATCATCGAATCATGATGTGCTTCAGCTGCATTCACATGACATGGAGATCCCAAGGTCTACACAAATCCCATGTTAGCCGGCATTGAACACACAGAAAAGTGTACATTCCCATTGGGAAGTGGTCATAATGTAGAAAATATAAAAACAATCAAAAGTATAAACTTAGTGGTGCTTGCATACAAGCATTATTATTGCTTTCTTACTCACTTATTATTATTGCGGATTTTAATTCTGAACACTTTTTTAGGCTGAATCCCACATCATATCACTTTGAGGGGTATCAAAACAGTCATCATACCAAGGAGAACAGCATTGTTTGCTTTGCAGTGACACAAAGCTTGTCTGTTAACCACTCACATTTTATTCAGGAAATGTACGTTCTAGTCACGCAATGTTTGGCATAAAAACAAGACCTCTTTATCACCCAAAGAACACCATACCGAAGATGAAGCACGGTGGTGGCAGCATCCACATTGCACCACATTTTCTTCACATTGCACTTTAGGTTGTTCAAAAAAATCTTATTTTGAGGATATTACTACATAAATAAAAAATTCTAACTGCTTTTTTTTTTTCGTTCACATATATTCTACAACTAAGCTGTATTACTTTTATCCTTGGTGATGTTAATGAGCTCTGTTGTGGCTATCATCTTAAAACTGCTCAAAAGTATACAACACAAAGGCAGTGAGAGGTGTTGGGTGAATAAAGCATTCCTGCTGAAAATGTTCCCTTTGCTGTTCCCTTTGGTCATAATCTCAGTCAGCTGCCTGGTTGCTAATCATGTGAACTCATGTGAGCTCAAACTTTCAGGCCCACAGCAGACATATGAAGGAAAGTCTTGATTTGCCTTGTGTTGCCCAGGGGGGATAAGCAAAACCTCTTGAATCACATGATACAACACGCTGCCCTCAGGACCATAAAACCACAAATGTCCTACCCAGATCCTGTCTACAGTCGTTTTTGGGAATCCAGGTCACCTGAAAAGTACAGCAGCAGTTGATTCATGGATGTTTTGTTGCCCACCTGAGTGAACATGCCTGACATTGTAGCACGTTTTGTCACCCAGTTAGGCCTTATATGAGTTTCCTAAAACCTATTACTAATTAATAGATAGATAGATAGATAGATAGATAGATAGATAGATAGATAGATAGACAGACAGACAGACAGACAGACAGACAGACGGATAACAAAAGCAAAATTATGTATAGCACATTTAAAACATCCCCGAACAAAAAAAAATAAGATAATACTAGATATTAAAAATGTAAGAACTGATACTCATTTATGGAAAATGATTTTTATTATGAAATAAATCTGCATTAAAGTAAATAAGGAAGTTATGTACAAGTCTGTTATGTACTATAGGGGTCTCGAATCACCGGGCTATGGTTTATTATGTGTTTTTACCGTGCAAACAAAAAGTTTTAATACATTTTTATTTTATTTCCATTTTATTGACTTTTGTACAGTTGGAATGACCATTTATAATTTTTCCATTATACTGTATATGTAATAATTAGTAAATAATTAAACCATATAATATTTATAACAGTAATATGATGTGATATGATTGTGTTCAGTTGTGTATACATGTAATATATATATATATTGACCCATTGTATAAATTTAGCAATATTTATTTTAACTGAATGCTTTAGTTTAAGCCACAAAATCTCACACAGATGCAAGTTCGTGGTTTGTTTGTAAAAACAACTGGAATAATTAAACAGACTGTATTGAGAGTGTAATAAGTAATAAATAATCTGTAATATTTTATGACCCTTAAATTGTTTATACAGATAAAATGACTTACTTTCTGGCCTGGCGTCCCGATAACCATCTGCAGGTAATAACCCCGACCTGAGTCTCCATCCAAATTCTCTACCATGCTCAAGAAGTTGACATTGCCAGCAGGATCTGAAGCGAGAGACAGGCCGGAGTCTCCAGATGCGCTCCGGTTCCTCTGTAAAGCGCTGAGCTCCAGAAGCACCGACGAGTCCAACTTTCCGCTCATCATCTTCAGAGGGACACGGTAAAGTGACTGCGAACTCCAGAAACAGAGACAAAGCAGCGGCAAACCACGGACTATCATCATTACAGCTCAAGTAAAGACCACGGAGGTGCAGAGGGACAGAGAGTAAACCAGGGCTCGGGTCAGAAGCTGCGCCGGGTTCTGAGAGACTCGCCCATTATTATTTCCGAGTAATTAGTGATGACAGGATTGAATTCACGTCCCGGATAGTCAAAGCTCCAGAGTTTGTACTGGACAACTTCCTGAACTCCCAGCTGACGGATGTGACGATTCAGCACACATTCCAGCACTGCCTACACAATTACATGGACCATTGACGACTGCATATAGTATAGGAATAAGCGTCAAGTGTTTCCAATATTCAGCAGATGGGATCTTTTAAAAATAATAATAAAAAAAAGACTTGGATTTGAAGTACATATTATATCGTTTACTAACAGGAAAAGTCATTTGCTTTTTATTCCTGACTCTTTTATGAGTGTTAAATTAATATAATTTACTATACTGACTCATGTTGCGTTAAACAGATGCATAAATTGCATTTTGTCCATTTGTTCAATATAATGTCTTAATAGCATGTATCTTTACCTTGACCTTTAGAAATAAAATGTAAGGAAATGTTGCAGTTACAAATCCGAAGGAGAACCGCTAGCGTGTCTTTTACAGCCTAATATTGCTATATAGGGTTTAATGGAAACATTGGAAAAGCCATGTAGAGGGGCGTGGCTTTCACAGCTGCTTAATTTTATTAGGTATAATGAAGCAATAGGCACGTGCAGATAGGCGTGGTCAAGGGGCGTGGCCTTCACAGCTGCTTAATTCTATTAGATATGATGTAGCAGCTATATTGGCACGCGCAAGAGTGCGAGAGACAGGCACGTGCAAAGGGCGTGGTCAACGGGCATTTTGCTTAAATCTATTAGACAGGATGCATTATTGGCGGGAGCAAGAGTGCATTACACAGGCACGTGCAGAGGGGCGTGGTCGAGAGGCGTGGTTTTCACAGCTTCTCGCTGCTATTGTATACAGTAAAGCAATATTTGCACGTGAAGAGTGCGGTTCTATGAATACGAATACAGTTGTTATATACAGTAAACTTTGCGTAATAAATAAGAATTAATTATCGAGTAGGTGACACCCTATGGCCAAATGTTGTTTATTATATTCTAGTAAAAAATAGATCCCGATGAAGCAACAGTTTATTTTAATTTAAATGAATAAATGGTTATTAATGCAAGAAAATGTGTGTTTATGTGCATCTATCAAAATTGGCATATTTACAATAAAACTTAAATGACACCCAGAAATCATTCATTTAGCAAAGTGAAGTAATTAACCCAGCAATTAGGGTTGCACAAGCCAGTGCACTCTTAGTGCCGGTCCCAAGCCTGGATAAATGGCCATGGCTCAAGAAGGGCATCCAGCGTAAAACATGTGCCGAATCAAATATGCGGATTACAAACCTGAATTTCATACAGGATTGGTCGAGGTCTGGGTTATCAACGACTGGAAGAAGGTGCATACAGGTGGACTATATTTTATGCAGGAGATGCAACCTGAAAGAGATTGTGTACTGTAAAGTTTTGGCAGGGGACAGTGTAGATAAACAGCATCGGATAGTGGTCTGTACACACATGCTGGACACAATCTGAGCCGCATAATATGGACCTCTGAGGTGAAGAAGATTAGGAGGAGAGTGAGGACTTAAAAAAGTATAAGATAGTGGAAACTGAAGGAGGAAGACTGTAGTGTGAAATTACGAAAGATGAGAAAAGTGGGCCATAGTATAAGGATATGCAGCAGAAGGTGAAGAGGGATGTAGCAAAATTTAAGGAAAAGGCATATGAGGAGCTGTATGTGAAGTTGGACACTAAGGAAGGAGAAATGGATTCATATCGATTGGCCAGGCAGAGGGACCGAGCTGGGAAGGATGTGCTACAAGTTAGAGCAATAAAAGATGGAGATGGAAATCCGTTGGTTAGCAAAGAGAGTGTGTTGAGAAGGTGGAGAGAACATTTTGAGCAACTGATAAATGAGGAAAATGAGAGAGGGCTGGATAATGTGGAGTTAGTGAAGCAGGAAGTGGATAGAATTAGTAAGAAGGAAGTGAGAGCAGATATTAAGAGGATGAAGAGTGTAATGTCGGTTGGACCAGATGACATACCGGTAGAAGTGTGAAGATGTTTAGGAGAGATGGCAGTGGAGTTTTTAACAAAATTGTTCAACAAGATTCTGGAGGGTGAGAGTATGCCTGAGAAATGGAAAGTGTGTTGGTACCGGTTTTTAGGAACAAGGCAGATGTGCAGACCTGCAGTAACTACAGGAGGATAAGGTTGATCAGTCACACCATGAAGTTGTGTTAAAGAAGCCAGGCTGAGAGAAGAGGTGACCATCTGTAAGCAACATTACATTTGTAAAACAACATTAACTGTAAAACAACATTATTTGCTTTGAGAATGATGATGAAGTATAGAGAAGGTCAGAAGGAATTCCATTGCATTGTCTGAGGTGGAACTGGAGGTAGCAGAGCTAAAGATGTTGAGATTTTCTCTGGGAGTGACTAGGATGGACAGAATTAGAAAAAAGATTATTAGAGGGACGTTTGTGCATGTAGGGCGTTTTGGAAACAAGGTGAGGGAGGAGCAATTGAGATGGTTTGGACATGTGCACAGGAGGGACATAAAGTACATGCTGAGGATGGAGCCGCCAGGAAGGAGGAAAAGAGGAAGGCCAAGAAGGAGGTTTATGGATGTAGTGATGGAAGACATGCAGGTAATTGTTTTGAAAGAGGCAGATGTAAAGGACAGAGTAGTATGGAGACGGATATTTTAGATGTATTTCATCATTTTTGGTAACAATTTTATCCTGCTTGAGTTCGCAGTAAATAAAGGCCCTATACCCCAGGACATTGGGTGCCAACCATGTCAGGGCACCATACACTTAAACACACTTATTTACATCTAAGGACAATTTAGCACCGGTTCAGATTTATACAGACACAGCGAGAACATATGAGCTTAAGGCAGTAACCCTGTTTTTAAAAAATTCAAAGAAAATATTCATTTTTACAAGGACAGCCCACAAACATGTTTTCCCTGTCCACCAGCATTGTACCTTCATTGTGAACACAATTGTCCTTAGTGTAAGTGAACACTGGTGGAAACAAACACTGAAAAACAAACCTAAAATGCCAATATGCACTACAGTGCATTGCTATACAAAGTCTTAATGACAAAATTGTCTGGATATTAAAATCTTACTTAATTACAAACTGGTCAATTAACACAGTCTAATTATAAAAATGTACACTATATTATTATATAACACCAAACAAAGTCTATTTTAATAAGATATTTAAAACATTTTAAACGTCTTTGTTGACAATATTTTCTACTGATGCATAGTTTTGCCTGTTTACCTGAGTTGCAAATTCAAAAGTAGTCATATTGGAAATCATACAAATGTAAAATAATGTGCAGATTTCTGTGCCATTAGCCGAAAGTACATGTGTTACAGTGTTTCAACATTTCTAGACCTTTACTACAGAGAGTAATTTTCCTCATACCTGAGTAAACAATGCACACAGAATGAACACTCTGCTGTTCCTAAATAAACATTACCATGCCCCAAAAGCAAATACACTTTTAGTAGGCTAATGTGTTGCCTCCATTTGCATTTTTGTACTTGAAATTCTGTACAGGTATAACCACATTTCTTAAACCTCCTGTTTGTAGGTATGCTTTGTATATTTAATTAATATTAGGTAAGTTACAGGTACAAGGTAACAGCATATAAAGCACATTAGCATTGCACTGTGAAAGTATGGCACAATACTGTTTTAATTTAATTCCTAGTAATGTGTTTGTACACCTGTTATACCTTCGTATGTCTTATGTACAGTATCTCACAAAGTAAGGACACCCCTCACATTTCAGCATCAATTTTAGTGTATCTTCTCAAGGGACAATAGTATAGAAATGAAACTTGGATATATTTTAGAGTGGTCAATGTGCAGCTTGAATAGCAGTACAGATTTACAGTCCACTAAATATACCTAACTCAACATACAGTCATTATTGTCTAAATAGCTGGCGACAAAATTTGTACATTTTAAGTGATACCAGCTGTACATCATTTAACTGTGCAAGCCCCAAGTCCTATTCGTCATATTCATGTTTTTGTCTGCTTGACAGGTCCATATAAATTTGTGTATTTTGTATTAGATGCAGTTAAAATTTGGTGCTTTAAGTACAATTCTCTCATACTGACCACTGGATGTTCAACATGGCACCACATGGCAAAGACTCTCTGTGGATTTGAGAATTAGAATTGTTGCTCTCCACAAAAATAACCGAGGATATAAGAAGATCTGTAACACCCTGAAACTGAGGTACATTACAGTGGCCAGAGTCAAACAGAAGTTTTCCAAGATGGGTTCTACTTGGAAAAGGCCTCGCAAGGGTCCAACAAAGAAGTCGACTCCTTGTGCTGTTCCTCAGGTGCAGAAGCTGGCTTAAAAAACAAACAAACAAACAAACAAAAAAATCAGACGCATGAGTGCTACCAGCATTGCTTAAGAGGTTGCAAAAGTGGAAGGTCCACTTGTCAGTGCTCAGACCATACCCACACTGCAACAAGTCAGTTTGTACGTCCGTCATCCCAGAAGGAAGCTTCTTCGAATCTTTCTTACAAGGAAGCCTGCAAACAGTTTGCTGAAGACAATCTGTCCAAGAGCATGAATCACTGGAATCATGTTCTGTGGGCTGATGAGACTAAGAGAAACTTGTTTGGCTCAGATTGTGTCCAGCATGTGTGGCGACACCCTGGTGAGGAGCACCAAGAAAACAGTATTGCTCACAGTCAAGCATGGTGGTGGTAGCATCAGGATCTGGGGCTGCATAAGTGCTGCTGGTTCTGGGGACCTGCTGTTCATTGAGCGAAACATGTATTCCAACATGTACTGTGACATTCTGAAGCAGAACATGATTCCTTTCCTTCAAAAACCGGTCTGGTCGGCAGTTTTTCAACATAATAACGACCCAAAACACACCGCCAAGATGACAACTGCCTTGCTGAGGCAGCTAAGGGTAAGGGTGATGAAGTGGCCACGTATGTCTCCAGAACCCTTTTGAGCACCTGTGGGGCATCCTTATTTGGAAGGTGGTGAAGCGCCATGTGTCTAACACCCAGCAGCTACGTGATGTCATTACGGAGGAGTGGAAAAGGATCCCAGCAACAACCTGTGCAGCTCTGGTGAATTCCATGCCCAGGAGAATTAATGCATCGCTGAATAACGATGGTGTTCACACAAAATATTGACACTTTGTATACAAACGTGTTCACTCAGGAGTACTTTTTGGTGCCAGCTATTTAGACAATAATGGCTGTATGATGAGTTATTTTTAGAGGACAGTAAATCTGTACTGCTAACAAGCTGCACAGGAAAGTTGGTTTTCTCTTGACATAGGCACAATCAGCCCGTGTCTGAGTCTATATAGCCCTTTAGTTAGACAGGGTCACCTCAATGGGCTTAAATGTGATGTACATTTTATGCCCTTTTGCTTTGGGGCTTATCTTTTTCCAACTGAAACGATTAATGGAAACACATTTAGTGCTGATGCAGAAAGATGGAAGGTAATGAACTCTGCCTTATATACAATATTTATGTTAATGGAAACTATGAACTTATGCTTCTTACCTCACATTGCTGAGCTTGTATGAATTAATCCAAGTGAAGGACTTAAGTTAGTATGAGATCATCATCAGCTTTGGAGTGCAGGCTGCTTTCTACTACGGATAATAGTAACAAGCTTTTATTCACAGGGCTCAAAAATAAACAACATGTTTACATTTGGGAAGCAAAAAAAGAGAAAATGATCATATATTATCACATTTCGTAAGGTCATAAGAACACGCATGTGTGGCATATGTATGATGTTAAAGAAAAATGAACTGCGGTTTTGATTTGTTAGACACACTTCTAAATATTTGGGTGCAACAGGAACAGTAACATACATAAATTGAGAGATTTTATGTTTTATTTAGAAAATTTTTTTTTATTTTAGATGCAGAATTAAATACAATAATCAAATCTGCATGTAAAACCAGGGGACACATTTGTAAAAACTGTTGTCTTTCTGCCATTCTCCAAAATTCTCTGTCTCCTTTTTGCTCTTCAGAGATGAAACCTACTAATGCATGTTCGAGGTTGTGTTTTTCATTTTTTTTTTACAATTTCATAAGCAAACAACCCAAAAAAAATCTGTGTACGAAATGGCTGTCGTGTTTTCCTGTATCACAAATCAAAGGACAAACTGCTTATTGCTGAAATGCTTTTTGTCCTATTTAAAGAATGTCTTATATCTATTACATTTATAATGGTATACTGTTCAATAGCTGCTCCCTCAGAGCCTGTCATTATGAATACCTTAAAATAGCCAACAGAACCCTGCAAGATGTCCTGCAGACATCTCCCCCTATTCCCAAAATGGATTTTCCCCAAACTGCCATACTCAGAAAGGCCACAGGAGGGCCATGTACTGTAGTATCATTGTGTTGCTCCTTCAAAAAATCTGGAAGCATTGCTCAGGAAATTAAGCAGATTAGCCAAGTGAGCATGCTCATATACATGTTGTGCAAATAAGATTTATATCAGCATTAAAATCTTAGATTTTTAGAGTCCTGATTGGAACCACTGATGGAGGGAAAGCTGAGATTTCTCACTCCTTTTCATTTGAACACCATTTCGTTTTTACACCAGAGCCCCTCTTGTGCTCTGCCAGATGTCACATGCCACAAGGTTCAAAAGCCTATGATATTTTTATGTTAAAAGAAGTTATTCATCCCTCTGTACATGAGCCACGTGAGATGGACTGTATGTTGTAATGTTTAAAGAACATCGGTGGAGGTTGACACATGAGACAAGAACAACCAAAGTGTTCAATCAATCAATATTGTGTCCAGTTATCACGAGCGCCTTATTAGATTACACACGGAAGTGGTATCCACACAACGTATATAGATTTTTGATTGGGCCAGGATTGACTCACAACTGGATTACATGACCCTCTATCCAAAATTCACCCCCTACTTAACTCCGCCCATGTACCAAAGAAACATCTGGAACAAAATGCAAGAAAACTGGAAAAAAATATGCTTTTTAAATTGTGTTTAATTTGTTCCAGGTCTATTCCATCTCCATGACTTCTGAGATCTTAAATGTAATTTATTCGAACTGTATGTTCTATTAGGGCTAATTGAACTCATTTTATTTTTTTAATAAATGTGAAATAAAAATTAAATATTATTGCCCATGCATCTTAGGTCTCTAATAAACATGAATGTTTTTAATATAGATGTAGCAAAGATGTTGACCTGGGAATTCGTGTCTATGAATTCCCAGGTCAACATCTTTGCTACATCTATATTAAAAACATTCATGTTTATTAGAGACCTAAGATGCATGGGCAATAATATTTTTTTTTTTTTTTTTAAATGTAAATGTTACATTAATAATTTATCTGTAATGTGCAAGCCATAGGTAACAGTGACAAGGAAATACGTCTGGAGACAATATAAGGTAGAAATCTTACGAGACACCAGACTCAAAAAAGAACCTATCTTTATCTTGTGAAAGACTTCCTTTCTGTACATTTGCATATACAAGAAATTCATTACAGTTTTAATCGAAAATATGAGTGCAAAACTATCCATGGCAATTGCAGTCCATCTTCATGGGCTCTAAATGGAACCACCCACAGTAATCTTGTGTATATTTAACTTGTCCATATGGGGCCATCCTCAGCAGCAGTGAATGACAAGATCTCTGTCCAGAAGTACAGAAGGATCAGGAAGGTCTGAAGAGGAGAAGAGGATCAATATGACTAGTACTTTAGCATGAGACATCTTAGCTTAAGAAAATGATTAGTTATGCTAGTTGGAACATAATAGCTTTAGGACAATATGAGAAGAGTGAATTTACATTGCTGCATTTTGTAAATGGGAAAATCCATTTAATTCACATACGTAACTATGGATTGAATGCCATGTTCGATACTCCAGCAGCATGCTTGAATTCGGTAAAAGAAGAACAATGTCTTAAAAACTAAGCTACAATTGTTCTATTTAAAATGACCAAACAAAATAATTTTTGTCCTTGTTTTATTTTTCCAATCACCTCGTTGCACTTATATGTGCCTACTATAGGGAATATCTATAAGAGGTGTGTACATGCGTACATACTGTACATTTCTATAAACATTTCTTATACTTGTAAAAATTGAGATGCCTTTTTTTGTATTTTGTATTATGGTACGAATTTACCATGTCTTTGGATACCCTAATGTTTTACAAACACAAACATTAACTTATATTGATATATTGTAGTGAATCATAAGGACTTTTCTATGTCACTTTTATTAACAATATGCTACAGATTAAGTACTATTTATCTTTACTGCTGTAAAAGAAAAATACGATTAGTTCTATTTTCTGCGATCCTCCAGAAGAAGTTCCTGTTCATGTCTGGGAATAAAAAAAAAATAAAAAAAACATCATCTTTCCCAATATT
>MU551532.1:1423125-1517400 GCA_024362625.1 Silurus asotus
ACAAGTATCAAGACAGAGACTTCCAGATTTACCTTTAAATAAATAAAAATCATAGATTTAAAGCATGGAGGTTATTTTAGGGCCAGATAAATTACACCAGAACATGAAAATTACAAAAAAAGATGCTATCCATTAAACCTTATTATGTGTAGTCTAATGATGGAATGTAAAACCCTATATGTGTATTGTGTGTGCCCTAATTTAAGCAATACACACACAAGTACAGATCTCTCTTTCTCTGTCTCTTTCTCTCTTTCCTCTAATTTAAATCTCTCCTGAGAGCCATGGTGAGGGTGGCATCTCCAAGGTATTGCCCTTGCCAGCCATCTGTGCTCTGACAGCTGTGCTCTGGGTGGAGGGAGGTCGAGTATTATTGCCCTCCTAAGGCACCCCACCCCTCCTTCCCTCACGCCCCCTAGTTCCTGGCAAAAACGCCCTGAAGCATGACACCATCATGCAACTACAAACTGTCTGGTTTCATAACTGCAACTTGAGCTTTACACCAGCTACTCAACCCAAGCCTGGAGTGCTAGTGAAGCAGGGATCGATAACTGGCGATACCAAGTGACAAACTGGTCGACGCCTTAACGTGGTGACGTCTAAAAAAAAAAAAGTCTCGCATTTACCCAGAAAATTCCATTATTGCCATAACCAGAGCCCAACACTAATTTCACCTAAGTGGAACGGATCAATGGAGGCGTAATGTCAGGTGTTGCCGAATGCTCCGCTCTGTGCTCCCCACCCCTCCCCGAGTGGAGGAATGGATTGTTCTGAAATGATTACCATCAAGGCCAATCCAATAATGATGCAGCTCTGCGCTGAGCTGAACGTTTCAGCTTGTGCTCCTTTTTAGACATCTCAGCCTCGCTCTCTCAGATTTACACCATCCCTTTCCACCCGTGTGTGATGTAAGGCTG
Source organism: Silurus asotus (assembly GCA_024362625.1). Lineage (NCBI taxonomy): Eukaryota > Metazoa > Chordata > Actinopteri > Siluriformes > Siluridae > Silurus > Silurus asotus. Next base: position 1,424,043 of record MU551532.1, read on the forward strand.
TGCTGTGATAGCAGCATGGTAATGAAACAAGGGAGCTTCCAGGTACACACACACACGCTCACATGCACACCAGTCCTGCATTATAAGGAAACTTAGCCTTGTGCTTAGCCTTTGGCTGTATGCGAATGATTGTGTGCAGAGAGGAGGAAGATAAAGAAAGGAGTGAGGGAAAAATGGGGGTGTGTGTGTGTGCATGTAGGGGGGGACTTCATACATTTTTATGACCACATGAGATAAGGTCAGTTGTGTGCCATCGTTACTAGGCAACGCGGCGCCCTTGAATCGAATCGATTTGCGAAGCTGAGGAGTCAGATTCAAGAGTGCTGTTTGACTCACCTTTTTTTTTTTTTTTTAAGTAGATGACAAAAAAACAACAAGCTGATGTGAAAATCTTTATTCAGGATGAACGTCGTCTTTCTAAAGAGGTGAACTTGCCGAGAAATAAAGCAAAAATCCTTTTATACGGACAAAATGTCTTATGCAGTGCCTCACGTCTGTTCCATTATGCATCATTTAATGGTCAATTAGACTTCTAGTGTTTGTGAAAATCCTCCACTTAGAAGGCAGAGAGAAAAATGGACTGTATAGAGCAACCCGCTCATATGTACCCCACCCCTTCACACATCCACACCCACTCCTCCATTTATCCCGTCCTCCCACCCTTTCTCTCTTTTTACCACCCCATTTCTACTCACATTTCGCCCCTCTGTGTCCTAGTTTAGTACTTCAAGGTTGACTACAGCTATACGCCGGTTCTTGCCTTCTAGCCAGCCAATGGTTGCAGTAGAAGGGTGGGGCTCGGACATCGAATGCCAGTGGGAGAGTGTCTGCGTCTGCATGTGCCTGTGTATGACTGAGCGTGTGCATAAAAGAGAGACGGGGCAGGATATGTGTGAAGCACAGAGCACCTAGAGTGAGAGTGAGAGTGAGAAAAAATGGCTTCCTTGCAGTTGTATTCCTATAGACCAAGGAAGGTCATTTTTTTTAAACAAAAGGCTGAATCGGAAATGATCAGTTCTCCTCTCTCTCTTTTTCTTTTTCTCTCGTACACTCTCTCTCTCTCTCTCTCTCTCTCTCTCTCTCTCTCTCTCTCTCTCTTCAATCATATCTTACCTGACAATAATTCCTAGTCAAGTGATTGGAAATTGGAGACTGTTTAGCATCAGTGTAGATATGTGTCATGCACCAGTAGGAAAACTGCTGAGCAAAAAAAAATAAAATAAATAATAATAATAATAATTATATATAAGGACTAAACACAATTTCTTTCTCAGAGAGCAATTTATGGAAACACCAATTGTATGATGCACAAATTTTTACCTGATTAATTGTTTTTAAATAATCTATAATTTTAAATAATTTATTTCAGGCAACAAATGAAAACATAATGCATAACAAAATGTATATGCATGTAATGCATAAAGACGTATTGTGTTTAATGATACTATTGACGCCTGAATTTTCTGATTTAATTTTTTAGGAGCAATATATTCTCTCTTTCACATTTATATCTCCAGTGTGCAGTATCTTCAGTGTTTTGATGTAGACCACTAGCGATTTCTAAGAACCATTAACTACTGTACACCAACAAACTCTTTTCTTATAGTGGTTAGCTGACAAAATCATGTCAAATTGCACAAATGTTCTATTTGTGCTTTGAGGCTTCTTAGACTCACATTTTGAGTGTATTACTGTTTATGAGGGAATAGTTTGTGCACCATTTAAAAACATTTCAAACATTTTGATTTCTTTACCAAATGCAATGTTTTCATATCACTGATATTTGGCTACATCTCCTAGACTAGCTACACTGTCAGAGAAAAGGTATTGTATATCAATGGTCAAAGCTCTTGATTACTGCTCAGAAGGTAGGGGGTTCAGTCCCTTTACCACCAAGTTTCCTCTGTTGGGCCCTTAACCCTCTCTGTTCTGGGGGAACTGTATCATGGTTGACACTGCACTTTGATCCCAACCTTCTAACAAGCTGGTATATTTAAACAAGAAATATAAAAAAATGGAATATTTTTCATTTTCCTGCAGGAACAAAATGCATATTTTTTTAATTTACTCCTCTTCCAAAACATGTCTATATCTATTGGCTTAATAATTTAACATGCCAGCATCAAACAAATACATTTTATCTAAGTATGTTAGCAAAGAATGGTGTTAAATATAGATAGATTTTTACCAGAGAGTGGAACAAGGCTCTTAGGAGTAGCATATACATTTGTGCTACATGGAAATATCCAAAATTATTAAAGAATTTCATATGGATTGTGTAATCCTTAATGGTATATGGCCTGAGATAATAACACACAGGTATGGGTCATGTTTGGTGTGCAAGATGGCACACCATTGGAAATATTACCTTGATTTGCTTGAATGTCAAAATCATGTAGAAGCCCTTAACTCAGCTAAGCTTGTGCTAGTTTATGGGAAAAACAGCACAATTTATTTATGGGATCTCTTCTCATTTTTTGAAATTGGTTATTACCATCCTTTACAGTAATGCAGTAGGTAGCTTTTCCACCTGCCATGTCATGGGTTTAATCATGTGCTTCTGTTTCAGGTGAGTTTTCTCCATTTTCTTGCTCTATCAGTCACAGAACAGTCCAAAAGTAAAGCAAAATGTTCAACCAGCAGCTACCACCACCATGCTTCATAATTGGGAATCATTGTCATCCTGATGTATGGTAGTGAGTTTCTGACAACTTCTGTCAAGGCCACGATAAAAAAATTTGACCAGACTGGCCTTCTCTATATGGAACCTTAGTAAAAAAAAAAACTTTCTCTTTTTTTTAAAATACCTTTTTAAATATCCCCTTTTTATGACCAGATATAGATTTATTCTCTTCCTGAGCTTTGTCCCAGAGTTTTGATAACTCCATGCCCTTGTGTTCTCTAACAAGCTCAAGTGCTCTTGAAGAAAAACTTGTATATTTATATTGATCTCACTAAAGGGACGAATATAAAAATACGTTTCTGCCTGGAGATTAGGTGAACATAATTATGAAAACATAAGTACTTGAACAGCCACCTTTTTAGTTATTTAGCTAGACACATTTGCTGGACGTTTAGCTCCTATAACGCTAAAAACTAAGGTATTAGTTGACATTACATATTTAAATGAGCCAGTGTTACACCAGTAAACTTTCAGAGCACTTACTAAACTTGAAAATATTCTTGTAGCTTGAACAGTTCTTGAACAGGTTTTTTTTATCTAAAGAAGATGATATTAGGAGATACAGCCAGGTACTGTAGAGTGACTGCCAATGACTCAATCCAGACAATGCACCATGACCACACTAATTTTCCTAATTCCATGTTAGCACATCTGGTTTGCTAGTGTGCTTTTCTCTGCTTTAATTAAAACTGTCTTTTTTTTTTTTTTTTACTTGTCAGTTTCCTCAATTATTTGATGCTATCTGAAAAGCCTTTGGCCTGACTTTTAGTTCAATAATGCAGTAGGCTATTTTCTTTGAGGAATCTAGTTACTCTGTCAGCTCCAGTCACTCTGACCCAAATTAAAGCCCAATTCTCATCTAGCATGGGTCTTTGGTCAAGTCAATAAGCTTTGATTGTCATTTTAACCATATATAGCTAACACAGTACACAGTAAAATGAGACAACATTCCTCCAAAACCTTGGTGCTACATATATTTGAGTCTGCTATATTAAAGAAAGCATGTGAATATGCAGTTTATTTTATTTGAAGCTAGTCAAAGTTCTTTCAGAATCAATATATCATTGCAAAAATAGCTATGTTTAATAGCATTGCCTAGCTTAACGGTAGCATTGTGTGTGAAAATACTATCTCGCTAGCTAGCTAGGTCATTGTTTACATGTTTCAATTGTAGAGTGTTATGTTGTCTGTTTTTTTTTTTCTGGCTAAACAAACAAAAAGCCTTATCTACAGATTATCACTAATTGCCACTCCAGTTTATTTTCTTGTATGCTTTATTGGAAATTATACAAACTAAATGAGTTGTTAATAAAGAAGAAATGACCAGAGTGTCACATAAAGAAGCAGGAATTGGATGCAAGGGTGGAACTTGGTATTTACAGTGCAAATGTAAAACACAATGGACAAAAATATTACATGGCAAGGAAAATATAGAACTATATAACCAAGGGTGTAAAATGTGACTGACAATACCAGTTATAAAAGACAAAGTGTGCAGTGTCACTACTCGATCCGTACCGGAAACACTATTTGTACTGCGCATGGGCGCAAATACGCCTACTTCACTAATGATAAGTATTAATATCAAGAGACTCACTAGTAAAAAACGTTTCTGCTACCGATCAGGAAGTGTCAACAATTACAGCATTATAAATAATGAGTTAAGGATCTGTACTGGAGCACTCTGTGTTGCCATGATGCAGAATAACATCCACAGCATGGCTGGAAGCCAAAATGATGTCTTTAGGCTGGCAGTTAAGTTTGAGAAACATTCTCAATTGTGCAAAGAGGTAGAGCAATGTCCACAGCAGGGCAGGTAGAACAATGTCCACAGTAGAGCGGTAAGGCTGAGGGACGTCTTCAACAAGGCAGGGAGGCAGAGCAACATTCTCAGCAGGGTTTGGGAGCAAGAGTGATGTCCACAAAAGGGCATCAAAGTTTGAGAAAGTGGATAGGTTACTATTTCAGTCAGGATTTGGAGGGACCTCCTCATACACCATATTAAGTTGGTGCTTGATATCAGGCCCTCACAGTAGTCTGTTTAGGAGTACATCAAGCCATTTAAGCTGCATCTGTCTTTTCCAGAGCTGCTTTTCCTCCTAACTGATGCACATAAAAAAGATGCCGCATCCATTATTTCAGTTTTTCAATCTGTCATGTTAAGAATCGGGAAGTGAATGCAAGTGCAGAACGTAAAACATAAAGATAAAGAACAAACATAATAAGGAAACATTATTCTTGTACAGAGCTTGATTAAACTTAATGAAAATACTTTTTTGAAAAAGTAAAACCTTTGACATGTTGCATACTTAGCTAGCTTTAGTCAATTAAATTCAGAATTCTACCAGTATTGTAATGTATTTAATAATATTTCAGTCATAATTGTTGTCAGAATGTTGTAAAAATGTATCTATAGAAATTAGCTTTCAAGTTCCATATCGGGTAACCTGGCCGTGCTTCTTTTCATAACAGCTTTTCTGAACAAACTATACATTTTTTTTCCAAAGACAATATTAAAAACAATATTTTTTTAAGATAATTAATTCCGCAATTTTTTAAACCATCAATAATTGCTTGTAGGATAGTGTGTAGGTTTGGTTAATTCTAGTCTTTAACATTAATGTCTGACTAACCTAAATGTTATTTAACTGTACAGTTCTTCTATATGTACCTGCTAATTTTTGTCCAGTGATTTGTAACCTTATCCCTACTGATTACTTGTTACTGACACATCTTTAAGTTCGACACTAGTTGAGGGTGGTAATATTATATTTGGATCGACGCATGCACCTGTTGACTATTTTGTCTCCTTTTTTGTTTAAGGTGACAAAAGGGATCATATGGCAGTAATTTGGACTCTTTTATTCTTGGCTAATGGGCAACAAAACAAATGGGAAACCTGATCCGCTGTTAAGTGGCTCTGAGTCCTCTGGTTGACATTTTGCCAATGATAGGGAAGTCTGTGTTGGTTGTAAGGGAACCTTGTGTCTGAACTGAGTTGTCAAAACAAAGGTGCTCCCCTGACAGACCAGGTTTGTGTGTATGTATGTGTGTGTGTGTGTGTGTGTGTGTGTGTGTGTGTGTGTGTGTCTGTGCACGCATGCATATAAAGCAGCCTAAAGTCCCTGAAGGTTGCCTGGGTCTTCAGAATAGGTGTGAGCCAGAAGGAAAACCCATCACGCTGTTCATATTTTCCAACAGATAAAAATGACTATTATTTGTGAGTAATGGTTTATGCCTTTTGTTTAATAGAAAATGATTGACGTTTTTCATGGATATCCTAAAATAACTGACCATCGTTTCTTTACCAAGAACAATATTTAATAATAAAAGACAATTTACTCTTCGTTTTTGTAGTCACTTTTTTTAAATCTTGTATTACACCTATAACTGTCACAAAGGCAAACCTTAAATGCATTGTGGGATTTTGATGATGTATATGATTTACATGCAAGCTTCAGGTGTGCATGTTAGATTATTCAATGAAGCATTAAAGTTTAGGTATTTTTGGGGAAATACAAGTTTTAGGGTACCCATGTGAGGGTATCAACAACTGCAGAGGATGAGTCAACAGTGCAGAACGTTCCAGATAAAGAAGGAGGGACCGAGCATGAGTAGAGCATCAGGATGAATCTGGCAGGTCTATGAGATGAAAGGAGCCTCCAGCTGAATAAGTGTGTCAGAATTGGGCACCTGAAAAAATATAAGGATTTTGTCTTAACAATTACACAAACTGACATTACATTCTTATATGCATATTATTAGAAGGTAGTACTTTGGTCACCAAAAGCATCTAAATGCCATAGCTGTTTTATGAAGTTTGGATATCTCACTACAGGATGTTACAATTACCTGGAATTCCAAAACCTCATGGAGACATGGAGAGAAATATGACACTGTATTCACATAAAATTCCAGTGTCCCTGGAATCCTATTGGCTCTGGTTCTGAAAGACAGTAAATTGGGCATTGGGGATTCTGTGTTACCTGGCTGATTATGAGCAGTGATGAAAATCCGCTGGATGGCACATGGCACAATGGCATGAGTAACAAAATCCATCTACTTTCATTCTCACATTTTTTTCTCCTCTTTTGTCAGAAGGGATGCTGCACATTATCTCATTCAGCAATCAAACAATCTGCCTGCTGGATTTAATCCCTTTCATAATGCTCCAGACCATCTTTCAAGATCTCCTCTCCTACATCACTTCCACTGTAAACGATTCCACAATATCTGGCCATGTACAGTACCTACTGCTTTCACGCAGATATCATTCCCATGTCGAATCAGCCCATTCTCAATCTGTTTTTCTTTCTAATGTCATTGAAAGTCAGATATAAAGTTAGTTTTCTTTCTATCTTACCAAGGACAATCTCCAAAAGCCTAACCCACCAGAAACTGCCCAAGTGAATGATTATTGACCAGACTCTATCAATCCTCATCCTGCTTGGTCTTTCTGCAGCATTCAACATCATCCAACACAAGACTCTATTGTCTATACTCATTACTCTTGGAATATAAGGCACAGCATGGGAGTTGTTTTGATTATTATATAAAGAGACAGTCTAATCAGATACATAGAGGGAATCCTCATTTTCACCAGACAGACTCTCTATTGGTGTCCCACAAGCCTCAGTAGGGGTTTCACTTTTGTTTTTCCCGCTTTTTCAGTGAGGTCAAATCCTCATATAGATTTCCATTCCATCCTGGATGGAAGCTTCCCAGCAGAAATCCCAGCAAGACTCAGCTACTGTATGTCCCTGGAGATGCATCACTACATCAAGATTTTGTGATCTCCCTGGGCAAAATTAAGATCACACCATCTGAAAGCCTTGGGGACAGCCAATTGTTTTTCATAGACGAATTCAGTCATGTGGGTTTCTTCTTCACAACGCAAAGAGAAACTGTTCACTCAAGTACTTATTCAGTCTTGTCATATTAAATTAGATCTACTGGCTGATCTTGCTCTGCTCACCATGTGACCCTTGATACTGAACCAGAATTCAACTTCAAGACTTATTTTAAACCTTCCTAAGAGGAAATTATTAGTATGTTCCTTTTACTGGGATCCCATAGCTGCCAAACATTTGATTTTAAATAGTAATACTTGCCTTCAAAGTTGCGTAGATAAGCATGTCTGCTAATGCTGTAAACATGAATGTAAACGTAATTCTCACTGCACTCATGACACTGGGAAGGGTGCTGGTAACCTGTGGAATCCAGAGAAAATGCACAGTGACATCCAGTCGGCATCAAAGCTACATCTCCTAGATGTGGTATCAATAAGTTAAGAGACTAATGGTGCTAACTGGTGCTATTCTGACCATGTGCATTACCACGTCTGCAATTTAATCATGGACAGCAAGTTAGAACAAAGTGAAATTCTGTGTGAAACTGGGCAAATCTGCCACGTAGACATTTGAATTGACATATGTTCTAAATATGGCAATGCTGCAATGAGACGTTTGAGGTGTTTTAAGAACATCACTGGAAGATGACGAGCAATCAAAATGATCTTCAATGAGTCTTTCAGAGACCATTAGAGATCAATCCACATGATGCCACATGCCATATTTGGCTACATTGGACTTTGCCCTGTTCCCAAAGATAAAGGTGCTTGCAAAAGGAGACTTCCAGGACACATTCCAGAAGTGGCAGGAATGCTGGGAGCGCTGTATTGCTGTCTAAGGGGACTTTTTTGAACGTAATAGTGTGGGAACGTAGTTAAATAATTTACTTTCTTGTAAATAAAGTTTGTCTCAAAACTTTTTGATACCACCTCGTACACTTCTAGGTAATAATTACGAAAAGGCCTTGCCATAGAGTGGCAGGTAACAGTAGGGTCTGGGTGTCCAGCCTATCTATAGTCCATGCGGATGATATCTGCCACCCTGTGGCATAGCGTTTGCTTAGATAAGGGACCCTCCTCATGGCAATTTGTAAGTAAAATCTGGTGTACAAAATTGAGGCACTTCGATATTTAGTCATGCCTGTAAGGGCTTGAGAACTTGCAGGGCAAGAGGAACCTTTGTTGCCATTGAAACCTAAAAAAAGAGTTGATTTAAATGTACTGCATTTGGTCTTGCTGGATTTGTGTTTTTAAAATCTGGACATTTTTACAAATGGGTTTTTTGGACTGCACGCAAACCAAACACTCATGGCAGATTTTGCTGAGCAGACCGGATCGTTCTAACTACGGTTGGCAGACAGTTGGCAGACGTTCGCCCCATATCTTAGTCTAGATGTTCCACTACTAGAAGTGAGGTGTTGATCATCTCCCTCACAAAGGTGTTAAAGTTTTCTATATTAAGAGTTATTGTTCAAGTGCTAGCAGTAAAATGGCATGTGTATAAAAAAAGGTGTGCGCCATACTTTATAAAGCAAGTTCTCACGGAAATGTCATCAGTATTTCAGCATTCAGTACTTCTGGTGACACCACTAGCAATACAATACAGGCAACAAGAGCAGGTATATGGCTCAACTTGTTTGTGAGCTGTCATATTAGAGCTCTGTTCAGAGGTGAAATACTGGTCTCTGTAGTAGACTATGTACGTATCAAAAATGTGATATGGCTCACGAGCATCCAGCCAATCAGGAGAAGGCGGCATCTCTACCCACCTGTCATATGTCAATACTGAAGCCTCTCTTTCTATCTCTCACCCTCTTTCTCCCTTTTTTCTATCTTCCTCTATCTCTGTCTGGCACTAGGTATTACAGCATGCCTTTTATAGGGTGTGGCAGCAAAGGAACCAGAGAAAACAAAGCCCTTATTTGTTTAGATTTTATCATAAATTTCATTCGGTTTTCAAATGTTAAATGTTGAAGTGTGTGCGTGTAGCTACATGAATGAACTAATGAATGGATATGTAACATGTTGCCTAATTATAATCAATTAAATAGAACTACCTGAAATATAAATCGTTATGTCTTCGAGTTTATGGCTACTGAATTGAATTTCAATCCCTCTAAACCTAATTTGTCAAGAAATCTTACACACATTTCTTATACCCACTTAACCCTTATGTTCAGTAGATGATCGTAGGTTCTGGCTGATAGATAATAAAAAATCTCTCCAGTTAAGCTCCTCATCTGTGACTTTAAAAAAATCTTCCCAAAAGCTCATCAGCATTCCGAGTATACCCAAGGGTCTACCCCAAATCTGATAGTGCTGTAATTTTCCTTTGTGTGAACAGTGTTGTTCTACTTCTAATTGATCCATTCCTCCATTTTCTATACGGCTTTGCCTAGACATAGTCTTCACTCCACACACAAGGTAAGGAACAGCCTTGACAGGTTGTCATAGCATCACAGGACAAAACTGCACCAGTGGTGGATGAAGTACACAAACCATGTAGTTGAGTTAAAGTAGAAATACACTAAAATATGACTCCAGTGAAAGTAAAAGATCTCCCTTAAAAATTTTACTTGAGTAAAAGTACAAAAAAATTTGCCTTCAAATGTACTTAAGTATCCAATGTACTATGATTTATTATGGCTATTCTTTCTTTCATTCTGCTTCTCCCGTCAGGGGTCATGTTTGATTTGGCACATGTATTTACGCTGGATGCCCTTCCTAATGCAACCCTCCCCTATGATTTATTATATTATATAGCTTTATGTTCCTATTATAATTTTTTTCACAAAACTTTTGCTTAATTAACTTAGTTTATGTTAAAAAATATAAAAAAAAGGTGCTGAACTGTATGTTGGTTACAAGTAGACACTATCAAAGCAGCAATCAAAACCCTGATTGGTTCTTGCTGTGTGTGTGTTTGACCAGTTATGTTTTTATTCACTCAAATAAATAGGAACAACAGATTTCGCAAACTGTAGTTGAGTTTTTATTATGAAATGCAGTGAAGTTAAAGTAAGGTTCTCCCCAATTGCAAATGCTTCAGTAAAGTACAGATGCGCAAAAAATGCTACTTGAGTACATTAACAATTACTTTTAATTATTTACTGTCCAGCGCTGAACTGCACACACTCCTCTCACACACCCATTCACAAAGGTTGGCCACTGAAATGAAAAAGCCAGTCACCCAAGTGGGTTTTGGATTGGGAAAGAAAACTGGAGGAATATGAAGCTCATCAAAAAGAGACAAACTCTGCACACACAGGGTGAGGGAGGGATTAGAATCCTCATCCCGGAAGTGTAAGACCACTAAGGCAATGTGTCCCTCCATTTAAAAAAAGAAATTATATAAATCTCTGTATGGGGAAAGTTGTCGATTTGGTGTCTGTTTAGAAAAGAATTATTTCATTTTAATATATAGAATGATATAATACTATAAAATATGATATAGAATATGATATAATCATCTTTGTAAAGTGTATTTGTGAATTTGCTGCATAATTATGGTTTCTGATATTCGTTTACGGTCAGGAACCCCTTTTGTACGTGATTGTCTAGGATCCAGAGCCTGGATGTGAAGTAGGAATACACACCCGAGCTGGAAAACTAATCTCTGGGCAACACACACACACACACACACACACACACACACACACACACACACACAAACACACACACACACACAGATTCCCTCTACACATAGGGGCAACCTAGAATTCCCAATTCACTATTCATGTGCAAAATCGTTCACTAAATAATTCAAATTTTCACCGAAGCCAGGTTTGAAGGTGACTCGAGACTTTTTCACATTTCCCCCACCATTCTTTACACACGACGGACTACAAATCACAGTTTCCCAAGTGACTCAAGCTCAGATTAATTGCACAAGTGTTTTTAGCTGATATACTATGTTTAGCTGATATAATATTGCACTCTAGGAAAGACCCTGTCTAGAAATGTGACTTAGTAGCTATGATAATGTTAACAGGACGGCAAGAGGATCACAAAGGTGCTAACATATTTTTTTATTTTTTGTCTTTTTATTTGGAGCTTAAACCTATGCCTCATTTGGGCTTTACAAGAAATATTAATAGTGCATTCACATTTACTGACTGTGCAGACACCTAACCCAGGTCTTCAGTGTGCTAAAAACCTTGGCATGATCTAGCATCCCAGTCATTCCCACATTTTCCTTTTCTAACACAATTTTTTTTCATGCACACCAAGGGTGTGATGAAGTGTGACAGGTGCTGTGGCTGGAGCAACGCAATTTAAAGAATGGAACGGGAAAGAAAGGGTGAAGTCTTCACCCCCCCACACACAATAAAATAAAGTCACCACGTGAACCACGTATCAGTCCTCATTAAGGCAATTAGATCCGCGCATCATTAGTTCAGGTGCCCCTCTTGCACCCTGACATTTTTTTTTTTGCGCGCGCGCAAGGGAGGCGTGAACCTCGGCTCCTTTAAGGCGCTATGGGAGGGATGAGCGGGTCCTCGGAGGAAGAGGAGAGAGAGAGAGGAAGGCGCATGTCTTACCCGTGATGCTGGGAGCCCGAGAGCGCGAGCGCAGCCCAAGCCGACGCTATTGAAAAAAGAAAAAAAAATACAAAAAAAAAAAAAAGAAACCCGGCTGCGGGGACGAGATGCATGCGCGTGCGTGCAGCCTGCGGGACGGCGAGAGGCGCGTGAAGATGGTCTGAGTTCCAGCATCCAGCGACTGCTCGCTCCCTCGCTCGCTCCCGCTGCTTCTGCTTCTTTTTTTTTTTTTACCCTGGATTTGCTTTTTTTCTCCCCTTTTCCCCCCTAAAACAATATGATTTATTTACCCTTTTCCACATTCCCCACATGCATGTTTTTATTTCTTCTTTAACTGCGTTTTCCTTTTTTTTCCCTTTCCGCCCCCACCCGGTTTGGTTTGCATTTCAATGACACGCACGAGTGCGTCTTTTTGCCTCTTGGTCTTGTTTCCGACTTTTCTTTCCTCTTCTTCGCTTTTCCGTACGAAGCGCGTGGCGCAGAGACGTTCTCTCCCCTGAACAGGTTCCTGGACTCGGGACTCAGGACTCGGACTCAAGACTTGGACTGGGACTCGGACTGGGACACGCAGGACAAACCCGGGCACTCCAAGGCACCGGATTGCGGGAGCGCACGCACGACGCTCGTGCCCGGCGCACGAGAGCGCGAAGCTTGCACACCCCGTGTCACCAAGTACCGGCCCGAATCGTACCCTTTCTGCCGGTTTACAGAGGTGGCAGGACGCAAACAAGCAAACAAACAAACAATCAAACAAAACAAACAAACAAACAGTGGACAAAGTGCGCGGAGTGCGAAGAGGAAGCATAGCTTGGGGATTGAACGGAGCGGGGCATGTGGATATTTGCATTTCTCTTTCTCCAGAGCATCTCAAATGGTTGGTCAGATTTACAGTTGTTTTTTTTTTTTTTTTTTCATCCATGATCAAAATTACATTAGATTTGTACTCGGTCTTAATTAAGGCTCGTGCACATAAAAAAAACGAGGAATAACCAATACTTCAGGATTATAAAGGTGATTTAAAGGCAGCTCTTTTTGAATGCAAGCTCAAGTGCAGGTCCTAATCAGTGCAAAAAGGAAAAAAGGCCTATCTCTCTATCCTACACGCGCACATGCACACACACGCGCGCGCGCGCACCGTGTGCGTCTTCTAGGGGGGTTTAGCGCTAATTACACAGGTTGCGCGTTTCCTGCCATTCACTTTCCGCTCGATGGCGCGTTAATGGACCCGAGCTCCTGTTTAACACCTTAAGTGATTTAGATGGCATTTGATGATGAGGCGCGTTTTATATATAGGAGGAAAAAAAAGAGGCATGATTAAGGCCGGTGGCTTCACCATGCATGCATGGCATGACGTGTCTTCAGATCATGTCCTTTTCCTTCCCTCAGTCATTTCCACAATGATCAAGATAATTGCATTCCTCCAACATTTCAGATGTCCAAGATGTTTTGGAAGCAGCACAACCAATCAGATACATGCTGATAATTGTTTTATATATATAAAAAAATGCAAATGCATGTCTGGTGAATACCTAAAAAAAAAAATTGGTGGGGGGGGGGGGGGGGGGGGGGGGGAGTAATTTGTAAATGATGATATAGATGAACATGCTTTGGTATTTGTAGAAAGGTGTACATACATTTTGGAAACACCTTTACCTGTGCTTCAAATCTTTAATCATAATCGGATGATTGTAATATGTAAATCCTTAAAGAAAATTTTTTTGTGTATTTTTATATTTGGACATAATTGTACACATTCTTTATTGCAATATTAATATTTGAGCGGTAAGAGATATTAAGGAATAGGAAAATGCAGTGTTTCTGTCTGGGTGTGTGTTAGTTATATATAGTATCCCTGCATTCAGGGCCAGTTGTGTGTGTGTGTGTGTGTGTGTGTGTTTGTGTATGTGTGTGCAAAGTTGAAATAAATAAATAGGATGTATGCATTATATAGATTGGAACAAAAACAGCAAAAAAAAATCATATTGAAGATGAAAAAGATTGTGGGGTTCTATCTTTTTTTTTATCCGCGCTGAAACGGTCAGTAGGTAAAAAACATGGTTGGGTGTGTACGGAATGGAGACCAAAGGAGGGTGGGAAAAAAAAAGCAAAATGAAGGGAAAGGCAGGGAAAGAAATCAAGTCTGAGAAATGACACACAAACGTTGCTGAATCAAGGTTACCATGCATCTAGAAGCAATAAAAAAAATGACCGTAGATCCGAACGACGGTGGGTTTGAAGGGATCAAAAGTGAAATTGTTTTGGTAAAGGAGGAAAAGATGTGGCTGCGGATACGGATGTGGACATGGCTGCTGTCTTTTTCGGGACAAAGGTGTTGAGGTGTATATCGTTTCACATCGCGTGGTATATTAACAGCAAAAAATCTTGAAGGGGGGGGGGGGGGGGGNGGGGGGGGGGTTGAGAGAAGAAAACAGTGCCTCCCTCTTTCTCCTGCCTCAGCTGCTGAATCTCATAAAAGACCAATAAGGACAGATTATTCATCATACACCAGGTTAGACAGCAGGATGAGAGTCATGTGAGCTCTGGGCTGTTTGTACATTCTGTACATCATGGTGTGTTCCTGTTTTTTCAGCAGTGTTTTGTTTCTACGACACATGAACAACGTTGTCTTTTTTTTTGACACATCCTAGAAATGAGAGCGTTCAGAAATAAAAGCGGTCGACGATCAGGTTGATGAGGCTCAATAGCAGAAATGGTTGAAGGGATTATTATTTTTTTTTGCTTATAATATCCTGTGAAACTCGAGAGCTGGCCTTTTCTTCTTCTTCTTCTTCTTCTTCTTTTATTTTATGGATCAAGCCTATTCTAGAAAATTCTAGATCTCGACAAGGTTGCTCATGCTCCTTGGCCTGTCTCTATGGAAACCTCCATTATGAATGCCATGGCTGGGTGTTTCATCAAATAAGGCCATAGCGAGAACGATCCTAGAAGTGCAATGTACATGTAGAGCTTTTATCACTGCGCTGCCTGGCCATAGTGAAAAGCGAAAATCCAATTCTTGATTTATTTTAATTTTTGATTTATTATATACACCATTATTCGTAATTTGAGACTGTAGATCTTTGCACATTGAGCTGTATGATGGCATCAGTATCATGTGAAGGCATGGTGTGAACGAGGAATCAGATCCGAAATCAGATCAGTTCATAGCAGAAATACTATCAGAAGATTTCAAAAATATGGAACGATTAATTTTTTGGTTGTAAACCAGTTTGTAAAAAAAGAAAAAAGAAAACGGATTCTTAAAATGTGACACTTTATAATACATTACATTGCATGCAAATTGTGATGTCCAAAATCGCCTCAATAACAATGCCATGTTGTCATATTGCTCATCCCTGTTAGCAGTATTAAGCTATAGCATGATACAAATTCAAAAAAGATCTTACATAATGTCAAAAAAGTGCTAAAATACACAGCATGCGATGCACAAAATCAAAAATTCAGAAATTAATTCTAACGCAAAGGCAAGCTTTTTGAAAATACATATTCGAAACCTCTAATCATAACATTTCCTTTCATATTTCTATTGTGGCGTTTCTTGAGAACGTTAAATTAAAGGTAGCATGTCACAATGTTTATCACAATGTAGAATTCGTATTTTTTTTGTATGTCTATACAGTAATTCTAGATTTAATTGAGATGTTTATTGAAACCATCAATCCTTGAAACTCTTGCTGTGTAACTTCGGGGCAGATCTCTTGCAAAACTGCGTTTGTGCTGTGTCGAGCGAAAAATGTATTCGATGCTAATTTTGATAGACGCATTACAGCGGCTTTGGGAATTTGCTCCCGCTTTAATGCCGAGCAACCCTTCAGGCAACGCATGTTCAAATTTGAATGTGTACAATTAAACAGTACGTTGGCTGTCTCGCGAGAGGGGATGCAGGGGACGGAGATGTTATAGATTCATTGCTACGTATATACATATGGTATAGTTTCTGAGCTGCAGGACTGGAAGTAATGCACTGAGAGTAACGGCAGATTATAATCTCGTGCAAATCCTAATCCTAATCTGAAAACATACCCTGCTCTGTTATCTGAGCTGATCCTATACATGGACAGCATGTGTTTCTTGATGAGATTAGAGAAGGTTGCCAGATGAAAAAAAATTAAATAAAAAAAAAAATACCAGCGAGTAATCATCTCGATTATAACGCAGGCTTTTTATTGTTTGAAAATGAATATTGAAGGTGGAGAATGAGAGCACTAATTTGACTCCGTTTGGCCAGCTCGGAAGTGTGTTTTGTGGGAGTTAATCTACTGGGGGCAATTAAGCCACTGTGCTGATTAAGGGCCCATCTGTTCGAGTTTTTGCAAGGTGCTCATGAAAGTCTTATGCCTTTCAATCCTCTATCTATTTAAAGATTCTCCCAAGTTAGCGTGGCATTGTTCAGGCACTGGATAGAAGGCTTACACAGGCTAATTGGATTAAAATCAATTATTGCAGTGTTTGCTCGGCGTTCTGTTTGCGCTCCAGGAACGTGCCATTTGTCTACAGATTTCACCTCTTTCGAAAAATCAGCTCTGGGTCCCCACATATAATTGAGACATCTTTATAATTATAAGTTTGGTTGATCAGTGGGATTGTTGGGTTTTATTACATAACATTTGCTCAGACTGACCTGTTAGACGGATTTGCTCGCTTGATGGCTGAAGTGAAAATTGCCGTTTCATTAGAAATAAGATTAAAGCAGAACCTTAGAGAAAGTATTGGGTTATTTTCGCTCCGATTTTACTAAAGACGATGTGACTGAGAGTTGTGTAAGCATTATGCTAAGCTTCACCCAATATCTTTACTGAAAATCATTTGACCTGAGATGGCTGTTCGGTTTTATTTTTGTTTGTTTTTAGTTTTCTGGTTCCGTTGATGTTCCTTATGGAGCAAAAGAAAACAGTATAGTATGATTTTCAGTCATTTTTAAATAATTCATGTCTTGAATTCGGAATTATTCTTGGAGCAAAAAAAAAAAATTTATTGGCTATATGGCTAAGAATGTCATGTGACAAAAGTGTTTCTTAAAAATGGTCAAATTTGCACTTTCACATTTTTTACTTTTAATTTGAATTACTATATAATTAATAGGATATTTGGGCATTTCATTTACAAATAATAACTGAACAAGAGTAAATGCCAAAATAATTTTTTTTTACTTTTTACATGATGTATGTTATTATCCATGTATTTATTCCAGATTTAACTGCATATCATAAAAAAGTTATGTTAATAAATTCATGACATTTGGGTTTTGGGTTAACAATACATTTTATATATAATATATATTAGGGGTGTAACTGTACACGTATTTGTATTGAACATTTCCATTACAGAGCTTTCAGTTTGCTACACACGTGCACCGAATGCAATCCTTTTTACGTGCGAAACATAGTTTCAATCTGAGTTCCCTCCGGTACGTATTAAGTCATGGACCGCAAGTTTGTTTAGTCTCCGCCTCCCAGTTTGAGTGCATTTTATATTAGAATAATTTACCTTAAAAACATACACAATGATGCCAGGGGTATAAAATACAAAGTAGAGTTAGCGCAGTGTCACTGGGGCTACTCACTCCGTACCGGAAATAAGATTTGTTTTGCGCATGCATAGTGCTAGCGTCTTTAGCGTTTTTTTTACCCGGCTTCAAAAATTTCTCTAAAAAAGGAGGAAATCCTGACAATTCCACATATTGAGGTAGTGAATGAATAATAAATGGAATGAATGAAGACTATTGTTAAGGTATGATGAAATAAGTAAAACAATTAATAAGAACATATTTAAAGAAAATGTAATACTACATGTAAAACACACACAGGCACACACACACACACTTACATACACATCAGTGTTACCCAAATGGGTTCTAACAAATGTAAACTATTAAATTTCATTTTTCCATTTGTAAAATTTTATTGATTTAATCAATATAAAAAAACTGTAATGCATTAATTTAATTTATTCTATTTATTTTAATCAAATATAATAAGATATTATTTGATATTTAACTGAGCATTCATTTTATTAAAATTGTTAAAAAATTGTAAACTGTTCAAATGTCGATGATCACAAATGTTAATAATAACAAACTGCATTAATAAAAAACAAGCAAATGTTATATTTTGCATTTCTTCCCCCAACAGTACCGAAATAGAAGATTAGGGCTGTCAAACATTTAAAATATTTGATCGCGATTGAATCACAACTTAATCGCACATTTTTATTTGTTTTAAATGTACCTTAAATGAATACTTTAATGAAAACTACGATAATGAAAACATTTTTTTTTACTCCAATCAACATGGGCATGGACAAATATTGATGCTTTATGCAAATGTAAGTTTTTTAATAGTGAAACCAAACTCAACATAGAGCATGAACACAAAATATTCTTGGAAATATTAAAAGTAATGATGGTGTTTTAGATGACGTAAATCATTAGGACCCTAACTTTTGCTATGTTTCCACATGGACGGTTATTGCCAGCTGCCTGGCGGTTTTTGATGCTTGGTTTGAGACTTGGCGCATCAGTAAAACAAATCTTTACTGATTTAAATTAATTTTTTCGCTTTAGGTTATTATTTTTTTTATATCTGAGTAAAGAAAGAACGTTGTAAATAAACGTGTGTTGTGTTGAAGGTTTATATATATTCCCAAAACAACTATACATCTAACTGCATTATGTAAAGATGTTAATATTCTGACAGTTGTTTTCCTCACTCATTAGAAATAACAGTGAGGGGAAGCATTAATGTGGAGAGCTTATTAATACTAAAACCTTCATTCATTCCTTATGGAATATCAATCATCTTATTACTCGGTTTATTACTGTGACAGCATCTCAACCAGAATTTCTAACGGTACTAATGAGCCGAAACTGATTAGACTTGAAGTCACGAGAAAACACTACGATTACTGTAGAATTATAATAGAACTGACTTTAAGACAATCACATAATAATTCAGATGATGAGAGAAAGTGGGAGAGGGTCAATGTTATAACTGGCTTTCTTTCTCATTAATCAAACTTTCTGTGTAAATCTAGTGGTCCTGAAATTGTAGTAAACCCCTCTGGTTTATGTTTAAAATTACTTGGGAATACAATATTTAGTACAATTTAAGTATTTTCAAATGCAAGTAATAAATAAAAAGCCATTTTGTTACAAATTCCGAGATTTTTAGTCCAAGGGAATTAAAAATAGCAGCATTTTCTGAAAGTAATAGGTGTTAATCCTACTAAGATTCTTTAGATTTTTATTTTGAGTATCTTATTGTGAATTTCTTCAAGACTGCAAAATAAAAAATGTATTTAAACCCAAGACAATTATTCAGACAAATTGTTTTATTTAAATTTGCTTATAGTGTAATATGTAAAAACTACACGGTGGCACAAATATAAAAAAGATTTTTACTTCATTTGCAAGTGAAGAAGGATTGTGTGTGTTTTCTACTAAGAGTGTGAGCCATAATACTTTAGTTGGGTATTTACTGCTTTGAGACGATACTATATTTCGATTCCTCGATGTCTGGAGTTGGTTCACGTTTAACATGCGAGTGATCTTGTTCATAGTAACAGAATCTTTTAAAAAGTATTGGAGTTACAGGCACTTTGTAATCAATTGTAATTGATTTATAATCGCTGAATCAGTTTGTTTTAGTTGTCTTGTTTTAAATTGATGCATCAGTCCAATTCGTTATTCGTTACACACCTGTATCAAAATCTCAATACACAAGGAGTGCACGTCTGTTTCTTGCTTCGTTGTAGCAGTACATATATCGACATCTGCAGTACATTCTTAGCAGTGACGTGAATCTTTCTAGCTGGAGAAAACAACAAATCAGCATACTATAGAAATGTTTTTAGCCTGTACTGCATCTGTTAATGCAGAGTTGAATAAGAAATAATAAAGAGGCTTCCTCAGGTGCTTTCTTAAGGTCATATGGGACATGGCCAATATCTATTCATTTTGATTTCCACTGGAAAGAAACTATAAACGTGAATCATAAAATCGTTATGTTTTTTATGACTGCAATGACCAATGAACACTTTAATACATTTTCTTTGAATTCTTATGCATTTTGGTGGATCAATCATAGTGTTGAAACAGGAGTTACCTTCATAACATGATTGATTTGCCACAAAGCATTTTAATATTGTCCATGTTTATGTTCTCACATTCAAATACAACCATTTACAGGATAAAAAAAAAACCTACGTGTAAATGTACATGTATTTTAATGAATTTACTGTATATGTATAAACACTGCATAGGTATTTAAAAAGGGTGCATATACTTTTGTACATTTTTGCCATCGTTGAAGATATCAGTGAAATTGGAAACATTTTGACAAACCTTCTACTAGAATTCAGATAAAAAAAAGAAAAAAAAAGACTGCTTTAATTTTGATCATTTTATGATCTTACTTTTGGTCATCTATAGATTTAAAGGACACAATGATTTTTTATCCAACATAAATAGAGGAATTTTAATTTTTTTTTTTACAAATACAGATATATACAGATCTATAACTGTCCCTGTTTTTTCTTGGGCTTATTACAATCTTAACATGCCAAAATCCAAATTGTCCTTCACCTCCTTGCGTTAATTTCCACACATATCCTTCGGTAAACATTAACATCTGATGAGGATCCCAGCGGATAAAATGTTACATTTAAAGTGTGTTTTCGCAGTTAAACGTCTCATTAGAGCGCCAGTTGCCCGAGGTTTATCGCGTGTTCCTTCCTCCTCTCTATCATCCTTTCCCCAGAAGTGATTATGCTAATTGCTGTTTGATCAGATGATTAAATTATAATTCGATTAATCCGGGCTACTAAATGCTCTGAATACATTTGTGTCTCCGTGGTTGGCTGGTCCCCTTCTCGTCCAAGCTAGAATTTTGCCAAATGTTAGCCTGAAGAAGAGCGAGAGGAGGAGAAAAAGAGGGGATTAGAAGACAGCTGGGTTGAGGGGAAGACCACATAAAAAAAAAGGAAAAAAAAAAAGAGGGGCAGCCATTATGTCTCATGCTGAAGACCCTACAGCCGTGTGGCTCTGCAATGCTGTAAAATGGGTATGCACACAAGGGGCAGTAGAAAGCGATCGACTGGTGTGTGTGTATATATATATATATATACACACACATACAAACATATATATCACTAATGCTTATATTTAAGAATAAATGAAGAGTACTACCAGGATAGAACATGTATCTTGTTATTATTAGCCGTCTGTAGCCTGCTGATGATGCTAATCTTTCCAAATTAGCTTGGCCTTGTTCTTCTGTTCAACTATATTGTGAGAGAATAAAGATGATCGCTTGACTTCTAATGAGCACATCTCACACCTGAAACATTAGCCAGTATCTTGCTAAATGCCCGGCTCGCATATCACGACCTACATGGACAGTCATTTCCCCTAATCTCTATGTCTTTAATATTTACCAACTAATCTAGCCTATTAGCTCATTAGAGTTTCACTTCAAGTTTTTACATGGTGGACAAACGAAAGAATAAATCTTTGTCTATCAATGCTTATTCTGAGTCTGTATGAAAGCTTGTACATGTGTTTTCTGATTTTTCTCAAATCAATAGATAATTTAGCTCTCCATTTGTCTTTGTTCCTTATGTACACTAGCTATGTTTACATGCTAGATTAGGCTAAATTTCATCTTAATGCATTCACTTTAACAAAACAATTTCACTTTTGTAGGTGGAGGAAAATTATCGATGTATTAAAAGACATTTATAATGAAGGTCAAAACTCATTACTTGCACTGCTTGATTACAGTAAGACAAAATAATTCTTGGGACATTATATAAGTTGGTGGGGTTGGCTTTAATCCAAAACTACCACCCTGCACAAATGAAAACCTAAAATGGGGCAAGTTTAATTCCTTTTATTCTTATTTTTAATGTATATAAGATTTAGTATTGAAGGAAATTACTGTAAACATAAAGATCTAATTAGGCACAAACATAATAATTAGCATTTAAAAATGGTCTTAAATTCCTTTTTATTCTGACTCTATGATTCAGGTAGATTTATAGAATTCTTGAAATGCAATAAGCATAAGGAAAAGGAAAAGTATATATTAAAAGCATAAATGGATGCTCCTCAACATCTCACACCTATGTTGATGGTTAATGTATTGATCTGGTGTGAATTCATTGGTGTCTTTTTATTTAAACTTCATGTTGTGCTGCTAAACTGCAAAAAATAAACTATAAAATGGTACTAATCATAGTGAATTGTTACTGCAATTATAACTGTTCAAACTGAATTGTAGAAAAGATGAGTCATGAATTTGGAAACCAAGTAAATTATATAAACCCTGTTATTTTTGTGAGCAATTGAGGTAAGAACATATATTGTAGAATTTTATTAAATGTTTTAAAATATAATTTTTGTATTTATATTAAAATCAACATGGGCATGGACAAATGTATGTTTATTATAAACCATACTCAACATAGAGCATGAAGACTAGACATGTTTCAGAGGGCACAGATGTTTTTCAAAGAACTTGTTCATGTCCATTAACAACATGGAAAAGAAGAATAAAAAAACCCCAAAGGTTCCCATTACTTTTCTTTATTTGCACTGAGCCAGTTGCTCAAACAGACAAGCCTGTTTACACTTTCAGATAACAGTGGAGCTCATAAAAATACAATTGTATATGTCTTAAAGTAATTATGGTGTTTAAAATTACATAAATCATCAGGACACCAAACCAAACTTTTGCTATGTTTCCACACGGATGATTTTAATTGCCGGATGTGTGCATCATGGCAGAATTTGGTTCTCGATTTGAGACTTCAGTAAATGAAATGTTTAGTGATTAAAAAATTTTTTTTCTATGAAGTTTATTCCTTTTTATATTTTAGTAAACAAAGGACGTCATGAATAAATGTGTTGCCTTGAATATTTTAATTTAAACTTTTATACTTTAATTTTTTTATTGAAACTTGTTAAACAGAAATGCACGCTGCATAATCAGTAACATTTATAAAATGATTCCTGTTAGAATAAATTTGCATTAAGGCATGAATTTTGACAGTTCAATATAATACACAATTTAGGAAATAATAGGGTTATAATGCAAAAAACATTTACTAAATTTCTTTTTGGGAAAATTGAATTATTGGCTTGAATAAGTGACTACAAATAAAACTAAGGAGGAGCTATCCTTCCAGACCTGAAAATTCCACTTATTGGAGATACTTTCTCAAACTAAACTGCTAAAGATTGCGTATGTGCTACAAACAACCCAACATTTATTTAAATATTGCTTTCAGTTGACGAAAGAATCACACCTTGAGTATTTCATAAATATATGATCTTTCATAATTCATGCTATTTTATTAATTAAGAAATATCAAATGTTCTTTGCACATGCAGCTTTAAAAATTCTTCTAGATATGCACATTTGGAACTAGGCCTAAAATACTGCATGTGAATATATTACATGTTCACAAATTGTAAGCTTTTTGTCAGCTCTTGGCTGGGTAAACAGCGCAGCTACTACAGCCTACAAACATGGAGGACACGGACATCTTCCAGCACACACCCAAACTTTAAGATTCCACGCTTTTACTTTCCTGCATACTGATTGATTGAGTGCAGGTGTGACCAATTAGACACACACATAAATTAAAGTCTTCACGTTTGCATTCAGGTGGCTGTTGTATATATATATTCCCCTATCATGGACTGTCGTCGTTTTGAGTCCCCAAAATGTCACAGTCCAGTTTATACTTTTCGTTGATTGACCTATGCCTGTTTCTTGTTTATGCTTTTGGATTACTTTTTTGGATTTGACTGCTTATAGATATTTATAGTAATAAACTTTCTTTTTGTGCACTTGCATGCACCTCACTTGACCTAACACTTTGAATGGTTTTAACAACAAATGATTGCTCATAAAAATTAACTAGTTGTGGAAAAGCTAGTATGCAACCTTGTATCCAAAGTTAACATCAAGAAAATGACTAAACACATAATTTGTGTACAAAAATGTCTTCAGGATGTATTTTTGTTCAAATATTAGCAAGTAGTTAATGAATGGAACCAGGATGAAAAGAGCACAGAGAGATCTTCAGTATTTTTTTCATTCGAGATCATTTCCTGAACAATGCTTTACTGATAAGCCTCTATTACAAGCTAATTTTTTTTTATTTTGGGCT
The DNA here is from genome assembly GCA_024362625.1 of Silurus asotus. NCBI lineage: Eukaryota > Metazoa > Chordata > Actinopteri > Siluriformes > Siluridae > Silurus > Silurus asotus. The sequence continues at coordinate 1,448,311 of MU551532.1, forward strand.
TAGTCCATTTTTCTTCTGCCAAGTAGTGTGTAGGTAATATTTACCATAAGCTCATCTAATACATTTAAGCTTAGTTTGCCTGTAGATGTTCATTTCACCCAAGTGGTACCCTTTTACCTTTCAAAATTGTATTATTAAAATAAAATCTTTAGCAATGCTTTTTTTTTTTTTTTCTACATCAAATGTTTCTACAGTATATTCTGCCTTATACAGTTCATTTGCATCTGTATGATGGTCAACATTAAATTAGATATAACTGATCAGGCATAACATTATGACCACCTGCGTAATATTATGTTGGTCTCCCTTTTGCCAAAACAGTCCCATCGAGCATTAACAACTTCTTTATCAATTTGAGCTACAGGAGCTCGTCTGTTGGATCGGACCACACGGACCAGCCTTCGCTCCCCTTGTGCATCAATAAGCCTTGGATGCCCATGACCCTGTCACCTGGTTATCACTGTTCCTTTCTTGGACCACCTTTGACAGATACTGACCACTACAGACCAGGAACATCCCACAAGAGCTGCAGTTTTGGAGATGCTCTGAACCAGTGGTCTAGCCATCACAATTCGGTCCTTGTCAAACTCGCTCAAATCCTTACGCCTTTAAGCAAATCCTCAACTTTAAGCACAAAATGTTAATTTGCTGTCTAACATATACCAACCTCTAACAGGTGCCATGATGTTCACTATTCATAATGGTATAATGTTATGCCCGGTCGGTGTAGTTACGCTCAAAGATCTGGAACATGAAGTCATTTAGGAGGAACATTAATTAGAATAGCTTCATGCTGCATAAGAAGCATCCTATTTTTTGAGCTGCAAAATGCCATATACACAGTATCACTTAAAGTTTTAATACTTTACAAATTTAAGATGTGACCTTGGGATGTTTTTCTGTATCATAGGCCTAAATATCCCATTACAATACACATCTACATAATGAATTACATTAGAGATGTACCTGTCAATATTTATTGCCTAATATAGCACACTATTAATATAGGATGCATCTTATTCATATTAATCATTCAAATAGAAATGCACTTTTAGAAACATAGAAGCAATTTAGGATATTTTTAGGGTGCGACTGCATCTAATATTTGTATATGATCATAAAAAGACCGAAAGTACATAAAATGTGATTCTAAGACACTATCATATCTGAGGCTGCAGCAAAAAAGAAAAGAAGAAAAAAAAAACAGGTGGACTGGGCATTCGCCTTAACGAGTCAAACCAGACGGATGTGCCCAAAAGGCATGGAAATCAACACCTGCACCTCAACAAAGGCGACACTGAGGGCCTAATAAGCCTTCCTTTCTCTCTTTCACTGAACCCGCAGTAGTCTGGCTTGGCGGTGACAGAAAAGCTTCCCTATCCGGAGCCGAATTATTGCACACTAATGGCCCTTGTTGATCCGCGTTGGCACCAATGAAGACCGGATACTTGCTTGTGAAGATGCTCACATTAACCAAAGTGAGCCAGTTCATCTGGACACAGGGCTCATAGACTCCTCTTGTCTTCTTTGAGTGACTTTAATAAAAGCCCTTTCTTGTGGTGTGACAGAGGTGGTTTTTGACCTCACAGAGAAGGTGTTGTCGCATCCTAATCGAACTTCTATTCACTATTCACTGCACTCGTGTAGAGGACTCCAGGACTGCTCTGTAGTTTGATGAAAACCGTCCCAGAAGACTTTGCGTTAACCAAGCTGAACCCGCGAGATCGTGATCGTGATCAAAAAAAATAGATTAATCGGATCACTTTTGTGTATATATAGGAATTTTTAAACCAGAGCTGAGTACTGAAGAATGTATTTTTACTATTTAGCAGTAATCAACTACGTCTTCGAGGTCCAACTGTTGGTGGCGTTCTTGGTTTTAGACGTAGTAGAAGCTGATGAAAATGTCTCCACTAAAAGACTCATTTTTGCAGCTCCAGCTCGAACGAAAGCATCGCAGATCTCCGTGCTCTTAACGAGCCGTTCACGTTCATTCGTTTAGAATGTGACAACGGGAATCAGAGCTCCCCACATCCACACCCCCCCCACCGTTAACATCAGAGCGCCGATCTGTCTACACAGATCACAGACGAACAGACGGCAGGCTCTTTTTTTTGTCTGTCATGTCCTGCTTAATATTCATGAAAGCAAATTGGGAAACAGTCATTTGACAAGTGCCTGCACGAGCTCAGGCCTGTGGGGGAGCCTCATGCAGGAAGTATGTGCTCACATTGGATTAAACGTGATCCTGTTTGTTCCAAACCTGCACCTTGTCTCTTGTCCCTGCTTACTCCCACTAGCCCTTGCTCAATCGTCCTAAAGTTCCCCCAGGCTGTGTGCTGAGTATTGGCTTAATCACCCCAGGCCCAGACTCTGCCTGTCATAGTAGAACATCTACGCCACATTATAATGGCAATGCACACAGTGGCATCTCTGTTTATCAGCCCTAATATACGGCCATGAAGATGGATCCAGTCTGAAAATAAAGATCGAAAGAAGATGATAGATAGATAGATAGATAGATAGATAGATAGATAGATAGATAGATAGATAGATAGATAGATAGATATGACTAGTATATAATTGTATTATAATAACAAAACTGCAATTGTCAGTACTTCTTCTTCTTTTGGCTTCTCCCATTAGGGTATTGAGACGCCATTATACGTCTCAATACCCCCCTGTCCTATACATCTGCCTCTTTCAAACCAAGTACCTGCATGTCTTTCCTCACCACATATATAAATCTCCTCCTTGACCTTCCTCTTTTCCTCCTTTCTGGTGGCTCGATCCTCAGTGTTCTTCTACCGATGTACCCCATGTCCCACCTCTGCACATGTCCAAACCATCTCAATCGTGCCTCCCTCACCTTGTCTCCAAAACGTCCTACATGCGCTGTCCCTCTAATAAACTCGTTTCTAATTCTGTCCTTTCAAATATTTATATTATATTTATATGTTTATATGTACATTCTTGCACTGGAATAAAGAGGCATTACAGTTCCCCTGTGCACCCATGAAGATAACCAAATTGTTGTCAAACCTGAACTGCAAGAACTTACAAATGCTCTTGTAGATAAATGAGCACAAATCACCAAAACTATGCCCATGATGGTCAGGTGTCCACAAACTATTGGCCATATATTTTATATAGATATGATATACTATTGCCTAGTTTTATTTAATATATATATGAAATAATGCATAGCAATACCATAGCAAATATATATTAATGTATAGTGTATTTTATTAATAATAATATTACTTTTTGATCTTCTTAATTATATCACTGAATTATATTCTGTTACTATTTTCAGCCCCAGGTCTTCACGATTATTAGAGAATAATCATGGAAAAGCCTCATGGAAAATCCATCAAGTATTGTCTATAATATGACAAGAAATTCAGAATAGGCCGAGTTTTAGCGAACAAAATTGTGAGATAATCTGATTCGGGTGTAAAACTAGAACTTGAACGAGTGCGTCTTGTTTAACAGATCTGAAATGAGACGTTTTAACATTATAGCGCGCTCATCCCACCAAAACAGCTTGTTTTGTTGCATGTGCATATGGAGCGTACCATATGGTTAACGATGATAATGTGCAATCAAAGACCAATTAGCTTTAATGCCCAACAGCAGTGACAGGATTCTGTTATAAAAGATAAGTACTTGCTCAGCCATACAAGGAGCATTTTTTAAGATTTTTTTTTTCCCCAAGCAATCTTGTTTCATGCAAGGGTGGTTAAAGTGTAATTAATTTATGCTGTTTTTAAAATAGTTGAATAAGGAACAAGATTCTAGATTAAATACAAGCATTATTTTTAACATCCCTTCTGAACCAGGCATGTGTTTTGTCTACATAAACATCACACTTATCATCCCAGCAATAAAATAAAGCAAAGAATGACAGATTTGTGAAATATACTGCAATTCACAGGGATTTTTCATCAATTCAATTACATTCCATGGTTTTTCTGTGATAGCTTATAGTTGATCTCTTTGATTACCGTACTAATATTGTAATGTTGTCATATTATAATTTTGGAAGCCTGGTCATATTGTCTATATGGACTATACGTTTTTGGACACCTGACCATAAGATTAGTATGTGTTTTTTGAACATCCCATTCTACATTTAGAGACTGTTTGCTCTTATATTCACTTCTACTCTTCTGGGAAGATGCTCAAATAGATTTTGGAGTGTGGTTGTGAACTCAGTACTGATGTAGGATTAGGAGGCCTGTGGTGCAGTCAGTGTTTAATTTATTCTAAAGGTGTTCATAAGGGTTGAGGTCAGAGCTCTATAGGAGGCCACTCAAAATCTTACACTCCAACCCATTGAGATCCCCAATGAAGGGTGATGACAGGAGTCATTCATTTTTCATCTTTAGTAACCTCTTGATTCTGGGGTTGCAGTGGATCCTAAGAAAAATTAACCCCAAATGGAAAGCCAGGTCTTTACAGGGCAAGAAAAAGATTTACATCTACACACTTACAGCATATACACATGGGATAATTTGACACAACCAATCCACCTATATGCATCTAGAGAAAACCAGAAAACCCAAAGTACTCATGAAAATTTGGGTACAACATGCAAAATTTTACACCGTGCCTCTACCCTACACACTTTTCCATGCTGCCTGCCATGATCAATGTCAAAACTGTTTGGGACCCATACATCTGTGCCAGGCATTTACAAAGCCCTGCTCTAACTGCAGCAAATTGCCATTAGCCATGTGCAAAGCGCACCATGCAGGATATGAAAATACAGCCTTCTATTCATGACCTTCTTCTGGCACTGTGCACCCAAAGGACAGAAATGAACAGAAAACTTTACAGAGCTCAATGTGAAAAGCACGGACTCAAAAACAAATCGAAGAAAATGTAAGTCAAGAATGGCCGCTTGGCAATATCAAGGCTTAAACCCCCAAACTTCCGATCAGTAACTCAAAGCCTTAACCACTGATCTACCACTTCCCTGCTACTTTATAAAGCTGAATCTTCAAATTCTATGTCTTTAGCATTGAATTACAATGGATGCCCTTGGTACTTAGACTGGTCTGAGTGAGTATTAAATGATCACCTCCTCTGTCTAAGCAAAAGCAAAATATGTAAAGCCAGTTTCTGCACCAGCACATTATTCAAAGACCACAACAGCAGATGGAAGACGCTATAGAGCATGACCACATTGTTGCTGCCACAGTAGCCTAGGAAGCAAAGCTGGTTTTGTGCCCTAAAAGGGCATGACGGTTGGGTGGTTTTCACATCTGCAACTACAGCATTGGAGCTTTTTAACAACAGACCAGTGATCACAACGAAACACAGGTATGTGCTTCAGATGTGCAAGACCCAGATCAGTAGGCTGCACTGACTACAGAAGTGCAAGAGTTACAAGAAAAACAGTCAATAGAAAGAGAGTACAGGTTGCAGAAAGGAGTTTTGAGATTGAGCAGAATTTGCCCTTTCTTAATTATTAAAAAGCCTTTTTTTTAAATGATTGCTAGTCATAAAAGATGTGTTGCAATCAGTGAACAAACATGAATAAAAGATGCATATTTTTAACATTCCAACTGATATGCATTGGTGAAGTGACCTGTTAGTTCAGGGCCCATCTATTTATCGACCCTTGCAACTCCAGGGCAAAGTATATGTATATCTGGTGACTGGTTTCTATGTGGACGATCCCAACAGCAATTAACAAATACGGCAAAGCTTCTCAAATAACAGAATAAAGAGATCAAATACAGGAGGTGGTACGGCAACTATTTTTAGGACCCTTAAAAGAATTATATATTTGTGAAGGCTGACAACACCATAGTGATTTAGATTAGCCAAGTTGAATTTCAACACACAGTTATTTGTGTTTTTTAGAGCACAACTGGACAGACAGACAGACAGACACAAGTGGACAGACAGACAGACAGACAGACAGACAGACAGATAGATAGATAGATAGATAGATAGATAGAAACTGGACAGACAGACAGACACAGACAGACAGACAGACAGACAGACAGACAGACAGACAGATAGATAGATAGATAGATAGATAGATAGAGTTGGCCATGGTGCTCTTGATGATGCAGCAATAGAAGCTGATACGATAGAAGCTTATTTTAGAATCTGTGGGATATATGAATTACCTACATTTCTAAGTTATTCCTCAGGAAGTATAGATGCTGTTGAATTGACTAGAATTGAAGTGTTCTAGTGACAGGGAAGATCTTTAGGGATGTGGAAACCCAGTAGACAATCATGGTATTTTTACCATGGTGAAGGGGCCTTTATCATGACTTTGAAACAAGACTAGTTATTTAAACTAGAATTAAACTGAATGACGTAGAACAGTAATGTAATATTTGTAATTATGGTTCTACACCTTTCACCTGGTTAACAAGAAGGTCCAGATGTCGATCTTGACATAGCCCTGGCCTTTTAAATGCTTCACATTGAGGTAACAGTCAACACATGATGACTTCTCTTTTAGTACTATTACTATTAGCCAACAGGAGAACTCAAGAGGTTCTAAAAGAAGCTACCCAGGCTGTCCAATGTCTAGTCGCAGAGCCACAGTTACAGAGTTAACGATATATTTTAGGGTGGATTGAAAGGAAAAATGAACAAGCTGTTTTTGGTTTTGTCCTAGTAGCATGTTAGTAAAAGCAGTATGAAATGCCTGGGTATGTATTATGTGAGGATGATGAACAGACTTTCAAATGTAAAATGTATTTGTCTATGTGTCTTCTTCTATTTTTTTTGTCTTATTGTCTGCATTTTTGTTACCATAAATATTTGATGTTTTCATTATTTCTACTATAGCAATATTTGCATAAACTCTGAAAGCAATGTGGTATTTAAAATTAGTTTGGAACGCATCTTTGTACATATTTCTTATATACTGCATTGATGGTTGCTTTGCTTTTAGAATTCTGGATTTAAACAATGGCTGAATATTCACTTTGAGGTTGGCTAGATATGGACGGGCAGGCTCCTGGGATAAACAAACTTTGCTCTCTTTTACCATCCATGGAGCAAAAAACTCTTTGATTTCTGCAGTCAGAATATTACATCAGTGCTGAAGAACAGCTTTTCTGGCAGCAATATTCTTTCAGACTGAGCACTGGTTCTCCACCTCATCATCTTTCACCGATCTTGTTAAAGTACTATTAAAGAACTGCAACTAATTAAATGAAAACCTACTTCTATTTTCAACATTTGTCCCTTCCTAATATGCACCAGTCGACAAACAGTGTGAAGTTGCAACATTTGGAGCTTTAAAGAAGTGGATGTTAAAGAACCTAAAATATGGACTCCAATCACTGTTTTCTGTTACTTCTCTACTACTGATCAACTGATATTGCACTTTTACAATGCTACAATTTCTACATCCACCACTCATAAAGAGACTCTGGTGTCATTTTGGTGTTTGCTTTTGCTCCTCTGAACGTCTGCCCCATGGAAGAAAGCGACCCATGTCACCATTTTGTTGGTCTTGACATGAGCAGCTACTCCATCTCAGACTTTTAAGACTGCATTAGCAAGCTACCGCCTGATCGCCCAACTAATACAGCTGAGCAGTTTTGTTTTGCAAGTTGTTGATTTAGCTAACCAGCAATGATCCTGATTAACTAACGAGTGCATTGATGTTATGATCTGATTAACAATTAATAAACAATTAGTATTAGTAACAATTAGCAAACGATTTAGGGACCTTCTCTCTAAGTTTGCTTTAGTGTTCTCAAAGTACTGTATATGCTACTTTAGAACCCCTGCCGAGCCAGGATCTCTGTGTATTCCCATATCTGGGTGTGTGTACAGTCACAATAGCAGATACTGTTAAAATCACCTGCTGTAATAGTCCGACTTTTATTCACCCAGTGCAAAATTATAGTTGTCCGTAGACAACCTTCCTATTGTAAAGACAGGGGTTTTATCGGCAAGTTGAACTGAAAAATAGTTGGGAAATCTTATTTAATTATAGATGCAGATGATGAATTATTGAACAGTGTCACTTTAGTGTCTTTATGGTTCAGCACATGAAAAATGATGCCAATTTTGAATTTCTCCTCAGGGCGCAGCAGCAAGATGTTGGGTTTGGACATGGCTGTGGCTTTATAGAAAGATCATAAGGACCACTGTGTGGTTGCTGTTGGACCTTTGATTGATGTAGTTCACTGGTGACGTGTGACCTGCTGTATTTAAAGTGATCACTATTAATGTTTGACTTCCTTTAAAGTACAATCACATCAATTTTACATATGATTCTGTGCATAATACATGATCGTGCACCAAATCTGTGAATTGTCTTAAAATACAGACGAAGGTATACAGATTTCCTTTAATAATAGTGACAACAAGCAAATATGAACACTAAGAAACAAAACACATTAACAAGGCTACAAACAACATGACCAAGACTTGAATGACAGACAAAAACGAACACGGAAGACAAAAGCTAGACAATTAATGTTTTGCATGGTGGGAAATCTGAAGCACAGTGCCAAATAAAAAAAACAAAAAAAAAACAGGCATGAATTCAAATAAAAAATCCCATGTGATCTACCTGTAAACAATACAAAATATGATCAATTAATTGATTTGATGAATTATCTGTGTGGCATTTTGACTGGTTTAACAGTGTTCGGGATTCAAGCATTACATTAAGACCACCTGCCTAATATTGTGGTGGTCCCTTTTTTGCTGCAAAAACAGCCCTGACCTGTCGAGCATCAACAGCATTAACTTCTTCAGCAATTTGAGCTACGGGAGTTCGTCTGTTCGATCAAACCACACAGGCCAGCTTTCGCTCCCCACGTGCATCAATTTGGACCTTGCCAAACTCCAAATCCTTATGCTCCCCCATTTTCCCATTTTTCGACTTTGTTGCCTAATAAACCCCACCCACTAACAGGTGCTGTGATGAAGAGATAATCAGTGTTATTCACTTCACCAGTCATAATGTTATAATGTCCTAATGTTATGCCTGGCCGTTGTATGTACTGTGTTGTATTTCTTTCTTTATTTTTCTTTTTGCGAAAACTATTGGTTTATTTATGTTTAAAATCATTTCAATTTGATTAACACATAATGTGTAAATTCATCATTTATATTTTTACACACAGATTAGGAGATGCTCTTAAAGTTCTTTTTGACACCCACTGTATCATGGGGCTAAATGAAATAATTATTACTTTTACTATAAATTTAATATTTACTATTAGCTCATAAACAGATGACGTTCATAAAAATATTTATATTTAGTCCCTAAATAAGTGTAGCGTAAGCATTATAAAAACATGTATTTTAAAGTCCCATTGCCAGAAGTCTGAAGGTGTTTTGGAACTTTCGAATGTAGAAGTCTCATGTGTGTATCTGCCAATATTCAGCCATGTGCATATACACTTTGGTGTACATTACTTTATAAGTGAATGCGGCTGAGAGGAAAAAATGGATGGGAAACCGCTGCAATTTGAAACCTTGTTAGAAATTTATGAAGTGCTAAAATGCTCCATCCCCAGAGAGAGTGCTGCCAGATGTCACTGGCGAGACGTTTACTGCCAAGCTGAGAGGAAAGCTCTGATGGCTGCACTGTGGCATCTCTGCCGAGTGCCTTTTGAGCAGTGAACAAGCTAAACAATTAGCAGCTTGGAAAATATTCGTTCCCCAATTTTTCCCCTGCTGATAGAATAGAATCAAAGATTAAAGCAAAAGAGTTGAATTAGGACAAGTTCCATGGACCAGGGCTCTGATAATGACTTGTCACCTGCATCATTTTCTTTTTTCAGGGTTTCAGTTTCAATTTAAATTTTCTTTTACAAACTTCCGAAACCTTTGCAAGTTTCATTTCAGATGTGCTGTGAATTGTTCAGCTCATTTAAATTGCAAATACAATGCAGGTCAAAACCACAAACACAAGCTAAAAGGTAAAATAAGTTGTAGAGCTGCTAGCTATTAGTTTAGCTAGCGGATTCCTAGCAAACAAATAGTTGTGACAGTACTGTAGGTACAATTATATTGACAAAGATTTGTGGACACAAACCCAAAGATTTTAAATAGGTTTGATGTCAGAGACCTATACCGGGTCAGTACAAATATTCCACTCCAACTCATAAATCATCGCTCCATGGAGCATGTCATGCTGGTACAGTTTAGCGGCTACTAGTTCAAATAAAGGAGAAATTGAATGCTACCGCATCCAAATGCATATCGTATATATCTTATAAAATTGTGTGCCTCAAATTTTGCTCAAAACCTTGCTAGCTTGCAGTGCATTGTAGGAAACTATGACACTGAGACAATGTTGTACGAAAACTTGTTAGTAATGATAATGTCGTCTATGAAGTGTTTGTAGTGCTACTGCTTGGATGCAGATTGGTCTTGAATGTTAGTTGGGAGACTTGAAAAGAAGGTGACTGTGTCTGTGTGAAAGGTTTTGCAAAACAAACATCTGCAAAGCTGAGAGCAACTGTGTGCTTTAGATTGTGAGAATACATTGTACAGAAATATAGCAGTGTTCCATTTTTGTATTGAAACTGGAAATGGAACCTCAAGCACAACAAGATTTGCATGCTTTTGCTATACCTAATGAATGCTTTTTGAGTCCTTTACATGTGACATGTCTGTTGTAAATGGATAGGGAATGGGTTTCTGGTGTTTAATGAACGTAAAAAATTTACCATCCATTCATTGTTAACTATTTTATTGAAATCATAATTCACAAAAGTGTAATTGTTTATTGTTTGTCACATGCCACACTACAAACAAGTTTTACATTCAATTAGCAAATTCCTTTTAATCAAATAATACATTAGAAGAGCCCTGAGTTCAACTAAAGCATGTCATGATGATTGAAGAGACTTAAGACAATCCTATTTTTTTTTTTTTTTTTTTTTTTTTTTTTGCTGCATGAGAAAACCCAAATAGACATATCTCCTATTGTAAAATAGCTTTTGCATATCCAGGTGTTATAGAATGTGACAACAGATTATGTTGAGTAGAAGCATTAATAACAATACATATAATTTCATGTACTGTATATATATAAAAATATATTATATATTTCTGGTAGCACAATAATGTGACAATTAAATTCTTGCTTCTACTGTATATTGATAATGTGATTATGTAATGTAAAAAACTAAAACTTATTTGATTCTGCACTCAATTGGTAATTAGATTTTACTGTGATTTTATGATTTTATGGTTTGTTAGTTGTTTTTTATATGGATCTAAAATTACTCCAGCTGAAAACTCATACACAGATAAAGTTACACGACAAGATTACATTTATCAGAATAAGCAATAAATAGCTATTTGAGCAAATGAGCAAACGTGTGTTATTTGCTTGTGTTATATTTCACAATGTAACTTTATCTCTAGTTTGTCAAATTCAGCACTGACTGTATGTTACTATGGTTACAGCTGTTTAAAAGACAGTGCACTAATATACACTGGTGATAAAACTGAAACCATTTGTGCATTTAATAATTTCAATGCACGCTTTTCTTCCAACCAATCAGAATTGAGTATTTGGTGAGGCTGTGGTATAAATTACAGAAAAAACATGTATGAAGATAGGGAATATTTAGCTAGGTGGTTGCAGGACCATCACTAGCTAAAGGTCTATCTTTACTAAAAATAATTGTATACACCCATTGATAGACTGTATTCAAAATCACACTAAAAATCAAGGTTAAAAATAAAAAGAAGGAATTACAGGTTATCCAACTTGCAGTAATTACAGTCAGTAGTGTGTATGATCCCTACATGTCTGTATGCATACCCGAAAATGTATGTATGCATGCTCCAAACGAAAATGTCAGGTGGTGTTCTGGGTATATCCTTTAAGACATGCAACAGGGCATTAGTGAGCTCCCAGACAGGCTGTGGTGCTACTTGATGGCCTTGGATGCTGTGTTACATAACATCTCATATGTACTCAGTTGGATTCATGTCTGTGGAACATAGGGGCCAGTCAATGGCATCAATTCCTTTGTCATTTAAAACTGCCTATACACTTTGGCTACATGAGGGAGGCCAGGAGAAATCCAGAGCCCACCGTACCAACTGTCTGACAATGGCTCATAGAATTTCATCCCAGTATGTAACAGCAGTAAGGGTACTATTGGCTAGTGTGTGGAGGTCTATGCGACCTTGAAATGCATATTCCTCCCAGGACTCTCACTCACCCACTGCCAACAACGATCATACTGGATGATGTTGCAGGCAGGATAACTTTCCCCTTGGCATCTCCAGACTCTCATCCTTGAGGACTTCAGTGAGCCAATTGTGAGCCTGCTAATTTTGGTGTTCTCTAGAAAATGCCAATCATTGTGCTGGTTCCACTAGAAAACATTGTGCCTATATGCCCCAGTCAGAAACATGTAGACTAATATCCTACTAGAAGTATTTTGCTCCTCCTGCTCTTTTTTGCAGAAAAGGAGCAGAGACTCATCATGCTGCTGGGTTGTTGCTCTCCTATGAGCCCATCCTGGTCTCCTTGTGCAATGGCCCATCTCCCGGTATCTCCTTCATGCTCTTGAAACTGTTCTCATGGACACTCTATACCTCCTCTTAACAGCACGGGTAAATGGTGCCTGTGCAAACTGAGTGGGTTGCAGTTAATGCCTCATGCTATAAATCGTGACAACAAACTAATTTTTACAGTTAGGAAGCGTAAGGAAGAAAAAATGAGAGTAATTGTCAGTTCTGAAGATTTGGTCATACCTCTAGATTTGAATTTGTAATATAAAACTTGTCTTGAAATTAGCTTTGATTTGATTCAATGTACATTAATATACTTTGCATTTTGTTTACTTTGTCTTTCAGTTTTTGGTGAAGATCTACATTCCAGCTTATATTTTGTCAATGCATCTCTGCAAGAGGTAGTGTTCTCCAGCACTACAGGGGCACTGGTGCCGTGTCCGGCAGCGGCCGTGCCCCCCGCTACGCTGCGCTGGTACCTGGCCACTGGGGAGGAGATCTACGATGTGCCAGGCATCCGACACGTGCACCCGAATGGCACGCTGCAAATCTACGGCTTCCTCCCCTCCAGCTTTAGTAACCTAATCAATGACAACACTTACTATTGCACAGCCGAGAATCCGTCAGGGAAGATCAGGAGCCAAGACTTGCACATCAAGGCTGGTGAGTTTTTATAAAACCATTTTAACTCATTAACTTGATAATTTCCCTTGTTGGCCAGAATAATCAGTTTATACCATTTACTGATATCTATACATTTATTGATACATAGATACTGAGATTGATAGGTAATATGTTATTAATGTTGATATAATAAATTTTCTTTAATTTGGGGATAAAAGGGCCATTTTTGTTTAAAAAAACTAAAACTTTAAATAATTTCTTTAGTAAGCATAAAAAACAAAAATTTGCTTTAGTGAATTCATTGGGGTGTGACATGTACACTAGTAGAGGACCTACAGCCAGATACACACAAGAAAAAGTTAAATGACTACAGTGACCAGTGTTAAGATTAAGGAAGGGAAAATGTTTAAAGTAGTCTTGTTGGGAATCAAACTTGAGTCTATAGTGGGAGATAGTAAGTTAGTTATGTGAGCACTACGGGGTGGTGAGAAGGTGAGACGCAGACCTGGAAAGTGCCAAGGCTGGGGCTCGAACTCGAGTTGAGGAATGAGCTGCAGGTGCACTGCTGATCGGGGTGGACAAGCCACACACAAACACATACACACAGAGTAGGAAACATGGGAGGTGAGTCCAGCTCGTGACAGTACCCCCTCTGCAATGGGAACCTCTTGCCGACCTAGCTGGCTTGTAAGGGTGGATTTAATTAAACTCCTGGATGAGAGAGAAATCAAAAATGAAGGAGTGGGGGACCTGGGATTCTTCCTCTGGACCATATCTCTCCCAGTTTACCAACTCACATTTTCCCCATTTAAAAAACAACCAGTTCTAAAGCAGTTGGTTGCATGTGGTTTTTCACGGTTTTCCTCAGCCTTTATGCAAACTGGATGTTAGGCATTTCTGAAGTCGAGGTGGTATGTATTATGCTGCATTTAAGCAGCAAGGTAATGGAACTTTTCCTTGACCTCCCTCTTAAAATGGAAAAGGTTAAACAGTCTACTGAAGGACATGGAAGTTGTAGGAAGCAGATCGGTGGCACTATCATACATGTGGTGTGGTGGCAAAAAGAAAGCTTGTGCTTTGCTGAACACATTGCAAAAATCATGGTATTTGCAAGTGACAGTAGACATGTTAAAGATCTGCAGGGGTCCCACTGCAGATTTATACCACTGGGGGGAAAGGCTCACTTCAGGCAGGTAGACTGGCAAAAGAGCCTCCACTTGACAATTCTCCCCTCTATCCAGTCAATGTGGGGATTGTGTTTAGCAAGCCAGGAGTGTTACAGCACAAAGGGCCAGTGAGGAGATCAGGTTCAGCTGGACATGTTCACCGTAATTCCCAGAGTGAAAAAGAAGAAGGGGACTGAGCGAGACAGAGAATCTACAAGTGGGCAAAACTGGTGATGCATCCTAGGCACAAAAAAATGTGAATTTGAATAGGGAAAAGTAAGCACAAAAGGTATCACAGTGAGGGCTGGAACAATTTGGTAATGAACGGCTGAAAGAACAGGGTTTTAATATGCTGTCGTCTGAGAAGAATGAGCTGCAGGTGCTCTGTTTCTCCTTTGTTTTTTACTGTGTTTTTTACATTATTTTACAGTGTTTTTACTTTATTTTTATTATTTACAACATTGTACATTAATAGTGCATACATTCAAACTATTAAGCTACACATATGCAATTAATTAATAGAGTTAATAACGCAGGATATGTTTGATATTTGATCAAAGTAGATATATTTATTATATTATATCAAAGCAGCTACATTTAGTTTTGATGACAGCTTGGCAAACTCAAAGCATTCTCTCAACAGAATAATAAGGAAACAACTGGAATGGTTTTCAATTTACAGATGTGCCCTATTACGAATTCATTTGTGACAGTTCTTGCCTTTTAAAGATGACTTGTGCAAATCCAATTTAGAAATACTAATTTAAGCAAAGAGAAAAGATCCAGAATATGAAGGTCAGTCAATCCGAACGATTTAAAGAACTTTGAATGTATCCACAAGTGCAGTCTCCAAACCATCCAACACTATGAAACAGGCTCTCATGAGGACTGTTCCAGAAAAGGAAGACCAAGAGCTACCTCTGCTGCAGAGGATTAGTTTTTTTTTTTATTGCCAGCATCAGAAACTGCCCATTTACGTAAATGCTTCTCAGAGTTCAGGTTTAACATCGTCTATTCAGCTGAGGCTGCGTGAGTCAGGCCGTCATGGTCGATTAGCAACAAAGAAACCACTACTTCGAAAGAACAACAAGCAGAAGAGATTTGCTGCTGGCAAGAAACAAAAGGGATAATAATTGGATCAGTGAAAAACTGTCCTTTGGTCTGATGAGTCAAATTTAAGTTTTTTAGTTCTAACCGTCATGCCTTTCATAGACGTACAGGGGGTGAATGGATGGGTCCGGGAGGTGTGGTGACCCCTGTAAATCATGGAGGACAAGGTGTGATGGTGGTGCTTTGCTGGTGACACTGTTGGTGACTTAAAAAAAAATTTAAAACATATTCTATATAATTTCATGCCTATATTTTAATTGTTTAAAAGTCTTTAGTATTAATGTACAATGTAAAACAAACAAACAAAAAAAAAACACTAAAGGAGAAGGTGTGTTAAAAAAACGTTTACCTTCACCATACAAAAACAATGTCTCAAAGCACACGTCCAAGCTCTGAAAGGTGGTGGCGTCATCAGTATGGACTCACGGGTACGACCAGGAACCTACAAAATGCACATGCAATGGAGCTGACACTAGCTTCTGCAAATAAGAATGGAAGCGTGGCAGGGATGCAGGAAGTGTGGCTCGGAGATGCAGAATCTTGTTTCTTCAGGAAACTAGGAGTTACATACAAAACCTAGAGACGTTCCCTTTCAGGATCTCGAGCTGCAAAGCTGTGAAGTTAAAATAGCATCCACAATCCACCTACTGAGAGTCTGCTTGATAGCAGGAAACCCTTTCCTATAGGGGCCATAGCAGACAAACAGCTGCTCTGACTATCTCCACGAATTAGGCCCTGTTTTGTTTCTCCTGGTCAGGGGCTTGAAAAGGAGGAGGGTAGAATGCCTGCAGTACGACAGGTTGTTGGGGAACTGCAGGCACACTTAGGTATCACCTCGGCCAATGGCTTTAAAGAGGGAGTTCTGACAGAGCCGCCAGCATGACGGCCAAGTCCCACACAAGCACTCTGGGTCACGTCCCGGGCCTCAGCCTCCGGGTGCCACACAGGAAACGTGTCAACAAAGGGTGTCTACCCAACAACTGCCCAGCAGGCGGAGCACAATTAGGCCGTGATAGCGAACACGTAACCATTTAGGGTCGAAGGAGCCAACCCTGCGGCAAACTGTTTCTGCAGGAACTACAGCACTAAACCAAGTTGGCAGTTAACTTGGTCCAATTGGAAGTGCTCGCACCATGTAAAGAACAAGCGCTATTTGGTGCCATACATCCTCCTCGTAGAGGGAGCTCTGGATTGGAGGATGGTCTTTACTACCTCAGTAGAGAGACCAGCTGCTAAAAACTGTTCTCCCTCAGGGGCCACAGCCTCCGTTACTCTGGGCGGGGTGAACCAAGTTACCCACCACGTGGGAGAGGGGATGCCTTCTGGGAGGAATTTCCTAAGGAGGTTCCTTGAGGATGGACACCAGGTCCATGACCATGGTTTGCCCAGCAATCGAGGTGCCACCAGGAGGAGACGGACTCCTTCTCAGCAAAATATCCAGAACTCCCAGGAGCACCCCACCCAGTAAGGGATGCATCTGTTGCTAGCATTATGGGATGACAAGGAGCTTCCAAGACGGGGCCTTAGGACAGGAACACAGGCTCTTTCCACATATCCATGGTTCGAAGAGCTTGCCACGAGACCTTGAGAGTGCTGACTGGATTGCCCTTGTGGGAGAAGCCTCTGTCTCTGAGCCACCACTGGAGGGGTCTCATGTGCAGGGGACCAGTGGAATCACACTGCTCTGTTCCGAGCCGGAGACAGCTGTGCCTGCATAACAGTCAAGTCCCACACCACTCCTAAGAAATTGGTTCTCTTTACTGGAGAAATCACACTCTTCTTTTTGTTAAGTCTTAAACCCAGCTCCTTTATACATGCTTGCTTTTAGTGCTCATGCCTGCACAGATTCATACACAAAGTGCTTACCTGAACAAACAGAAGCTAGCGTCGGCTCCACTGCATGTGCCTTCCTGGTTGTTACATGTACCGTGGCGTCTTGCCGTTGGCCGGATTACACACGTGATTCAGGGCGTGAACAACACAGAAGCGTTGCCAAAGGGTAGCAAACCAGCTCGAGTTCCTGAAAGAGAAATTCTATTGCATTACTTGAGTTCATTTTAAACATTGTATATATTATGCTGTAATATTGGTATCTAACATGAACCGGTTGTAATTATTTGTATATCATGCATATAAGAAAATAATAAACACATTATCACTGTTTACATTGTTATTATTAAACATTTAATAACTTTGTGACATAAAAAAACAATACAAGTAAAAAAAATGTGTAAGAATATAAAATGAACAAGGAAAAAATATCTTGAGGACAAGCTTTTGTTGCAAATACAATGTGCATATCTCTTACATATATTTCCGATTACAGTTATGGAATATATTGAAATATTATACCTATATATTATTTATTGTGACAGTGTAATTTAATATTTGTATTTATTAAATCAATAGCTACAGCCATATTCGCTGAATTTGTACAATGCTACTATGTGGATTTTTGGCAGATGATAAACTGCATTTAGATCCTCCAATGAGCAATGACATTAAAGTTCTATCTATATACAAAAATTCTATAACATGTATTCATTTTACAAAAACAGTTGATCTGCCCTCAGTTTTATATGCAGGATTCTATTATGCATTATTTTTAGATGTATTTATCCTTCTACTCTTGAAACAGAATGGGTTAAGGGCCTTGCTCAAGTGCCCTACAGTGACAGCTTGTTGGATTTTTGGGGCTTGAATCCTTAACCTTCCAATCAGTAACCAAGTACACAGTGCCAGCGCTAGCTATAGGCAGAGCAGGAAATTGCCTAGAGCCTTGGGTTTGCATGGGGTGCCTCCATAACCCTAACAAACCTAAACAAGGCATAAGACAAGGCTCTTTATCCATTGGATATAAATAACTGTCACTCACCTGAAGTGGAACCAGTTAATATCACCGTTTAATGTGAGTTCCCATCATCTGAATGCATTTTGACACTGCCGAAACGAATGCATCCCTAAGAGGTTGCTCAGTGAGAATCTAAACATGCACGCAAAGAAACCGCAGCTTGTGATGCAGCTATGTAAGCTGTCATCATGTAGTTTTAATTATCAAATGCTACTGAAATAAACAGAGCCATTTAAAGATGGATACTATTTGCAGCCGGTTTATTCAAAACAGCGGGAGCGCAGTGACGACTTTAAAAATACTAAAGAAAAATCAAAAGTTTGTAAATAAAAACAGCAATCACAGATGCTAGATAATTACATTTTAACCCCCGATTTACTGTATAGGGTAGACAAAAATTTTATTCCAAATAGTCTGTGTGTGTGTGTGTGTGTGTGTGTGTGTGTGTGTGTGTGTGTTACTGTAAATAAATTATTAAACAAATTAAAGTCTTAGGTGATTTAGTCAGTGTCTGTGTGAGTTATTTATAATAAAATTATAGTCTTAAAGCTTTGTTTTCTTTTTTTGTTTTTTTAAAGTTAAAGGAATATACTTTTGATAACAGGTTTGTATAAATGAAAAGGTCTGGGATTCATTTGTTTTGAGTTTTTTGTATTTATTCTGAAAGGTAGAAGGAAGGAGGCCAGGGGGCTTCCGATACAAATTTGCCTAAGGCCTCTACATGCCTAGAACTGGCCCGGCTAGAACACAAAACACTGCAATAACACTTGCCAATTTTTTATGTAACTTGTCATGAAGCTGAGGTCAGAGAGCAAGGGTCAGCCATGTTACAGAGCCCCTGGTGCAGATAGGGTTACCTGCCTTGCTCAAGGGCCCAACAGTGGCAGCTTGGTAGTGCTGGGGCATCTACTAATCATTACTTATGATAATTAACCAGAGCCATTGCCCTTTTCTTTTGTCATGCTTCATAGTTGAATGCCTGATTTTTGATACAGTTTATTACTTTAGTTGAAAACTAAAATATTTTATATTTTGTACACAACATTTTTTTTATAATTTAGGGTTTATAATTAGAAGAGAACTAGACCAGACAAGACTCCCTGAACAGTGTGATGTTTTACTTTGTTCATTCATAATACAAAAGTCTTAAATGTTATGATATTTATTATTAATATTAAAATAAATGATAATAAATAATACATTTTATATTTAATAATACATTAATATGTTGTTTCTTGCAAATGTACAGTATGTTCACAACCAAAACAATAAAGCAAAAAAATTTGAATAAATCTAAATAATGATAAAAATAATAATAAAATGGCAATTGCGTCTTTGTTTCAGTATTTCGGGAACCGTACACGGTCCGTGTGGCGGACCAAAGAGTCATGAGAGGCAATACAGTGGTCTTCAAGTGCATTATCCCAGCCTCGGTAGAGGAGTATGTCACTGTTGTATCATGGGAGAAAGACACCGTCTCACTTGTCTCAGGTAAGAACTTACATTCAAGTTGAGTCTTACAGTCTTAATATATTAGCATTATTGTTTGTTTGGTTTTAGAATGCTTCCAATACTAGACTGAGAGATTATAATTTGAACTAAGAAGTAACGTTAATGGGTGGAGAGCTAATTTTTGAAAAAGAAAAGTAAACAAACCTTGAAATATTACACTTGCACACCTCACTATATTAAATATAATAGATCATGGGCATGTGTATCGCACTAAAAATAAATATCATAAACAATAAAAATGGCCAGTTGGTCAATTATTATTACAGTGTTTTTAGATAGTTTTTTATATTATTAAGTAAATTTTTAATATACTGTACATTGTCTGAGCAGTTTATTTTATAGCAATAATTCTCTCTAGGTTAAAATGGTAAGCCTGTTCATTGAAAACACACAAACACATATATACACACACACACACACACACACACACACACACAAATATATATATATTTATTTTTTTTATGCCAATGTAATATATAAATGCTATAGTAAGTAAGTAATACTGTATTTACTGTGTCTTTAATTAAAATATAAGCAAAACGATTGAAACCAAGCAATTTAACCGCAATAAATACATTATTATGCTAATATAATTGAATATTATAGATAATAGAATGTGTAACTCCTACACATTGTAATATTGTATGCATGATAATAGACTGTATGAAATGAATTAAGAGAACGTGCACACATTAAACCTGATTTGTTATATATTTACTGCATGAGGTTTCAATGAACTGAAAGTTGGGATATTGAATGTAAAAGTGGCAAGTACTGTTTTATTTACTGTATTTTATTATTATTCACACATATGGAAATTACACATCTGAGATCCTAGTGCATGAGTGGAACTAGAAGAAATATTTAATATATTATGTTTATACTGAATAAAGAATGCAGTTAAAAATTGCCATATTTTATAAATTAATAGCCACACCCACCTTCTCCTATTGTCATTTTTTGATCCTGAACTTCTGAAGACCCTAAGCTTTAGGGTATAAATATGGAAAGAAAAGGTGTTTAAAGTGTTGTATAATAAATTTTTTTTATATAAAATCAATGTAACATTTTAAGCATAGTTTAAATCAGGAGTTTTGGTTCTGTTGATAGGAAATAAAGGAATAATGGGAAGAGAAGTCTCTCACTGGATTTTTAGAAATCTTGATCATTTATCTTTTGGCCTGTTCAACATAAACAGACTGTACATGATTCCGAATCCTCACCCCTACTTCTAAATCAAGACTAGTGATAGCTATTATTTATAATTCTACTTAGTTCTTTTTAGTTCTAGTCATTTCAGTGATTTGGCTCTCGTCAGTTTATTGCTTTAATATGCCATAATTACCACAAATCCATGACTGTAGTACATTGCTTTACATCTCACTTTATGTTTAATAAGATTATTATTATAATGGATTGGTTTTTACTCTGTGGTATACAGTAGGCCAAGTCTAGTTTTGGTTTTCTGATGGAAAAGATGCAGCAAAAACCACAAAATATGGCCTGAATAATTGTATTCGCAATGCACTTATATCTCAGTCTTATAATGAGTCCTATACTTATTTAAAAGTGAGATTTTCTGAGTAAAAACTAGTTCGAGTGCTTGTATTTGCCAATACAAATGAAATAAAAAGGTAATTATAGTTTTACTCAAAGAAAAATGTTTATATCCAGCAATAATGTCTTTATAATTCAGTGCATAATCTTAATATGTAATTGCATCAGTCTACATGAATAGGAATGGTCACTATCTATCTATCTATCTATCTATCTATCTATCTATCTATCTATCTATCTATCTATCTATCTATCTATCTATCTCTCTATCTCTCTATCTATCTATCTATCTATCTAACTGTGATATACGCTAAGAACCAGATTATATATGAATAAAGCTCCTTAAATTCCTTTACCCAATGGTAATTTTGCTGATTTCCTTAAGTAATGGGTAGTTTAGATTAGTTTGCATACATTTGGGCAGCTGTCGGGTTTTCACATGATTTCTTTGTGCATTTTGTTGCGTAGTGAGAAAATGATAGTGAGGGTTTTTCTGTGGTTTACAGATTAAGTGGTCAGTAAGACACACAGACACAGATATTAAATTATGTTCTGTTGGTTCTCAGTTTCATCTGCTAATGCTCAGTGTATGTGTTTTCCAAAGCTCAGATTTGAAACCAGCCTTTGGCAGAAAGGTTGTTGTTGTTGTTGTTGTTTTGAGTGGTGCAGCAGCAATAGCGCTCATCAAGGTCATGGGTTTTAAAACATCATGATGATGTAGCCATATGTAATCTGGAATTCTTATATGTAAAAAAGGTGTGTGTCATGCATATTCCTGTCTGAACAAATTAATTTCTGAATGATTAATTTCTGAAATTAATAAATAGATAACATTTCTTCTTCTTTTCCTTCTGCACCATACTATTCATTGTGTACAAAATATCAAGGTCATTACAGTCAACCTAAATAATTTTTTTGGAGATGCCTTTACCTCACAGACTCAGTTATTTTTTTGCAAACAACACATATCATACTCCCTGTGACATATCCAGGAATCACTTTTTGACCACTATGTACTTCATACAGATACTGGGTAGATGTTGGATCCTGCTATATTGTTAATATTGCTTCTGAATACATGGAAACTGGAAAATATTTTAGCCACCAAATGTATAAACCAGGAATCTGATGCAAGAGATACCGTATGCCTGTATGTACTGTGTCATTCGTTTCAGTCTCAGGTTTATGAGATAACAACGGTCTATATTTGATTCATATATCAGTCACTGATTATAAGTTCAGCTGGCCAGTAACTAATCAAGCAAAGTTATTGGATTACTTACAAAGCAAGCAGGATGTTCTTAATTTTATTAATGACAAAGCCAGGACTAGGAAAATGAAAGTGTAGATTGAATTCCAAGTTGCTTATTATTAGTGCATTCCCCTGAGGTCTCCTGATAGTGGTTTCCTGGTGGTCTAGTGGTTAGGATGCGGCGCTCTCACCGCTGCGGCCCGGGTTTGATCCCTGGTCAGGGAACCAACCCCAGCCACTCTTAGTGCCGGTCCCAAGCCCGGATAAATGGGAGAGTTGTGTTAGGAAGGGCATCCAGTGTAAAAACTTGTGCCAAATCAAACATGTGGATGATCCGCTGTGGTGACCCCTAATGGGAGAAACCGAAAGAAAGAAAGTGCATTCAGTTTGCTTGGTATAAATTTTCTGAAAAGACAACACACACACACACACACACACACACACACACACACACACACACACACACACATTTACAAAGTCCTCCTATCCTTCACTCATTACCTCTATAAATTGCACCTGTTTGAATTCGTTACATGTATAAAAGACACCTGTCCACAAACTCAGTCAATCAGACGCCAACCTCTCCACTATGGGCAAGAGCAAAGAGCTGTCTAAGGACACTACGGATAATAATGTAGAGCTGCACAAGGCTGGGATGGGGCTACAGGACAATAGGCAATAGGCTTGGTAAAAAGGCAACAACTGTTGGCACAATTATTAGAAAATGAAAGAAATTCAAGATGACTGTCAATCTCCCTCGGACTGGGGCTCCATGCAAGATCTTACCTCGTGGAGTATTAATGTTTGTGAGAAAGGTGAGGGATCAGCCTAGAACTACACGGAAGGACTTGGTCAATGACCGGAAGAGAGCTGGGACCAAGAGAGAGCTGCTCAAGCAGTGGTCCCAGCATGGGAGAAGCATGGGAGAAGGTCATGTGGTCAAATGAGACCAAAATAGAACTTTTTGATATAAACTCCACTTACCGTGTTTAAAGGAAGAACAAGGATTAGTACAATCCCAAGAACACCATCGCAACCGTGAAGCATGGGGGTGGAAACATCATGCTTTGGGGGTGCTTTTCTGCAAAGGGGACAGGACGTATTGAGGGGAGGATGAATGGGGCCATGTATCGCAAGAATTGGAGCAACAACCTTCTTCCCAGACCATTGAAGATGGATTGTGGCTGGGTCTTCCAGCATGACAATGACCCCAAACACACTAGGAGTGGCTCCGTAAAAAGCATTTCAAGGTCCTGGAGTGGCCTAGCCAGTCTCCAGACCTGAACCCATTAGAAAATATATGGAGGGAGCCCACACTCCGTGTTGCACAGCGACAGCCCCAAACCCTGATAGATCTGGAGAAGACCTGTATTAAGGAGTGGGCCAAAATCCCTGTTGCAGCATGTGTAAACCTAGTCAAGAACTACAGGAAATGTCTGACCTCTGTAATTGTAAACAAAATGTACCAAATATTAAGTTCTATTTTTCTATTGTATTAAATACTTATTTAATGCAATAAAATTGAAAATAATTATTTAAAAGTCATACAATGTTATTTTCTGGATTTTTCTTTTTTAGATTTTGTCTTTCACAGTTGAGGCGTGGGTACCTACGATGAAAATTACAGATCTCTCCATTTTTTTTTAAGTGGAAAAACTTGAAAAAACGCAAGTGTATCAAATAATTATTTACCCCACAGTATATACAAAATGCTGGATTTCAGTTCTTTTTGATCCTTGACCTGTTTGCCACTGTTCAAATAAGCAATCTAAACCTACCATTTGAATTTCTGCTTCAAGAACAAACAATATTTCTTACTCAGATGCATAGACAGGATAAAATATTCATCTTCTTCTTTCCGCTGGCATAAATCAGCATTTAGAATGGACGACACGAATTATCCAGCCGTACAATCCCTCTGACGCTGGTGATTTTCCAGCAAATCATGGAGAAGATGAAATGCATAATTACATGGCCGGGCTTGTCTTAATTAATGAAATGTGATTGAAAATATAATTACAATATGAATTACCTCTCAAAATAAGGACTGCTTAGTAGTCATTTGAAGCGGAGGCCCTGCTTTAAATGTGAATGAACGGAATCTAATGATGCCACTAACTTACCATTAACCTGTCATGCATTTAAAAACCCGAGCGCGATGGGCACTTTCGAATTCACGGCCATGCGCCTGTCTCCCGCCCCTCTCGGGCTTTTGATAAACAATTGACCATGCTAATGAAGAGATGAAAGGGCCTGCAGGTGAAAGGGATGTGTGCTCTTTCTGTTTGGAGTTTCCTGTGTGTTGTATGCAGTCTGATGCACCTCACAGGGCTTTTATTTCATGTAGAAAGTGGCATAGAAAAGTATATGATGGAGGCTCTCTCTTTCTCTCTCTCTCTCTCTCTCTCTCTCTCTCTCTCTCTCTCTCTCTCTCTCTCTCTCTCTCTCTCTCTTTCTCTGTCTCTCTCTCTCAATTTTATTTGCTGCCCTTTATGCCTTTTGTTCTTCGACTCATCCTTTTGATCTGGTTCATTGTCCCAGGTTGAATGATGCAACATGAGTATTGTTGTTGTTGTTTTTATGTTTGTTTGTTTTTGTTTTTCCCTTTCTTTTTGTGTTTTAAATGGTGGACCACTATAGGAAAAATAAAAAGGAAGTGCCATGCACAATATCCTATATATAATATATATATATATATATAATGTGTGTGTGTGTGTGTGTGTGTGTGTACTAACCTTTCAGCTTTAGAATAGAAGTATAGTACCTGTCAAAAGTTTGGAAACTATATATCTGGATTATATATAGGTATGCTTTTCGCTACTAAAAATAGTAAAAGAAATAGAAATTATGACAGAAATGGTTTCCACTACAAACACCATTAAAACCAGCAGCTGTTACCCAAGTGGTTTTACATAATTTGTTTATGTTCTTCATTAAAGCACTATCATCAATGAGCCAGTATAACCTTATTATCATAATATCATTTACAACTTGTCTAGGGTGTACTTCTGGTCCTTAATGTTATCCAGTACCCATAACATGCCACTTATTGTAGCCATCAAACTACTAGAAAACCACAGAAGCCATTAGAGTATCTATTAAAACCTATACAATTCCCATTATAACCATTAAAGCGATTACAATGCGTATGTTTTCCAGGTTTCTTGTTTTTAAGTAGATAATTAGACAGCAAAACTAAACAGCCATTGAAAATATATTAAGCAGTGACTGAAGTCTTCATCTCTTTTGCAGTGTCATAGCAGGCACAGGCTACACATTGGTTTTTGTTAGTTCTGCAAGATTTCTGAAATCAGAGAGCCATCTGGATGTGTTGCTGTTTCAACATCAATGTGTTAATTAACAACACACTTTTTTTCCTTTGGCCTTATCACTGTTTCAGCAAAGTAGCTTTCTATATTAGTCTACAAAAAAAGACTCTGACCACATTGCCTGATGATAAAATGCCTGCAGAAAAAAAAGTTTTTAAACTCCCTTAAATTCCCTAGCTTTTTAATTATTCCCTTTATATACATTCACATTGTTTCAAAGAATACATTAACCCATTAAGCATTAATAGAACTGATCATTTTGTTTTTTTGTATCGTCTCGATCAGATTGTCTGCATGCGAACCCACAGCCTGAACCAAGTACAGAAAAACAAGAAAAAAATCAGGACATAGTACAGGGCCTGCAGTTTTCTAAACTGGACCCAGCTCACCTTCTGTGGCAGATCGTCTTTTGCATTTTATCCAATGACATGCGTTCATCATTTTGCTGAAGGCAGTTTATCAGACCAGAGACTAGCTACAGAGCTTAAGACATTAGGTTGGAATGGGAGGATTGTTCACGTTTTCACAGATGGTTCCTTTTATTAGGTCTAGTAGGATTAGCAAACTGATAATCATCATTTACAACAACAACAATAAAAAAAAAGTCACTGCCTTATTTATAGTAATAAATAAAAAACCTTATGGTTAATCATGAAAAGGTGTTTGATCTCATCTTTACTTAAGCAACTCTCTTATCTATAGTCTATAGTACAATTTTAAATATATCATATAGTACATTTTATAGTATATTATTTTAGCTGATGTTGTCTGCATTCAGGCTTAACTGTTACCCAGCCGATTGCACAACTCCAGCTTTGGCATATGGACGACAAAAATACTGGATATGAAACTTAGAACACAGGTACTGGCAGCTTTGTTTGCTACAGGAAATAGGCAAGTGAGAAGTCTTAACACAAATGTTTTCATCACTGTGTGAGAGACAGTGGATTTGTGCACTCGCTAGACCAAAGTCAGCACAACCTTGAACAGAGAGCGAGAGAAAAAGAAGCCACAGAAATAAGCTCTTTATTGCTCCTTGCTCAGCCAAGAGTGACACACACACACACACACACACACACACACACACACACGCACGGCAGACAAGGCGGCACTCAGCAACTGGATGCTGTGCAGAGTGAGTGCGTGAGTCCAGAATATTTCTGTTGTAAATAAGACACACCATCGACTGCACCATACAGGCACCAGTGTTACTTGTACATTCTCATTTCATCTCTCTCGTGCTCTTTCTCTCCCTCGCTCGCTCTCTTTCTCACTTTCGCTCTCCTTTCCTCCCAACCTCTGTGCCTCCCTGTGCTGGCAGGCTTGGAAGTAAATTAGGTCAGGGCTCAAGGAGAAAGTGTGATCTCCTTGTAAACAGCAACGCTGCAGCCACCAGCCAAGAGTCAGTGATTTACTAAACAGTGCACGCTTTAAAAACAATCAGATTAACATGTACTGTACAAATATATAGGCTTAGAACTATATTGCATAAAAGTGATGATTTGCTAAGCTGCTAATTTTATAGTATTAGAGTATAATACTATATATTGTAGTAATATTATACTACACCCAGTAGTATAATTCCATTATAATTACACCCAGTATAATTCTTTTGTCAGAAACATACTAAAATATTTTGGGTTAGGGTCAGTATTTCACAAAAGTGAGTACGCCCCTAATTTTCAGCAACCATTTTAATATATATTCTCTAGAGACTATACTATACTCAGATATATTTCAGTTTAGTCTCCATGTGCAGATAATATGGCAATTTAGATTTACTCTCCTTTGAAAATAACTCATCAGACAGCAATTTTTGTCAAAAGTGAGTACACCCTGTGTAGTGTTGTGTGTCAGTTGTGTGTCATGGAACCGTGCAGAGCCACATGCCCTATTCATTATGTTCATGTTTTTGTCTGCTTATCAGGACCATACAAATTTGTGTAGTTTGTATTAAAGCAGTTAAGATTTGGTGCAATTCTCTAAAACTGACCACTGGATGTTCAACGTGGCACCTCATGGCAAAGACTGAGGATTTGAAAATTAGAATTGTCTCCACAAAGATGACCAAAGCTATAAGAAGATCGGTAACACCCTGAAACCAAGTTACAGTACAGTGGCCAGGGTCATACAGAGGTTTTCCAAGACAGGTTCCACTCGAAACAGACCTCGCAAGGGTCCATCAAAGAAGATAAGGCCTCGTGCTGTGCATCAGGTGCAGAAGCTGCTTCGAAAAACAGACGCATGAGAGCTGCAGCATTTTTGTAGAGTTTGCAGAAGCGGAAGGTCCACTTGTGCTCAGACCGTACGCTGCACACTGCAACAAGTCGGTTTGCAGGGCATCATCCCAGAAGGAAGCTTCCTCTGAAGCTGGCTCTGAAGCTGTAGACAACCTGTCTAAGAGCATGAATTACTAGAACCATGTTCTCTCGTTTGATGAGACTAAGATAAACTTGTTTGGATCAGATGGCATCCAGCATGTTTGGCGACACCCTGGTGAGAAGTCCCAAGGATATTCTGTTGTCAGAAAACTGGGCCAATCAACAGTTTTTTAACATAACAATGACCCCAAACACACCACCAATATGATATTGTATATATAATATAATATATGCTTTGCAGAGTAAGTTAAAGGTGAAAGTAATGGAGTGGCCAAGTATGTCTCCAATCCTGAACCCTATTGAGCACCTGTGGGGCATCCACAAACGGAAAGTAGAGAAGCGCCATGTGTCTAACATCCAGCAGCTCTGTGATGTCATTATGGAGGAGTGGAAGAGGATCCCAGCAACAACCTGTGCAGCTCTGGTGAATTCAATGCCGAGGAGGATTAAGGCAGTGCTGGATAACAATGGCATTCACACAAAATATTGACACATTGGACACAGTTTTGACATGTTCACTTGGGGTGTACCCACTTTTGTTGCCAGTTATTTAGACAATAATAGCTGTATGTTGTGTTATGTACTGCTATATAAGCTGTACATTGACTGATCGGAAATATATCCAAGTTTCATGTCTACAGTGTTGCATCTTGATAAGATATACTAAAATAGTTTCAGAAATGTGTGAGGGGTGTACTCACTTTTGGGAGATGCATAAAAAAAGATAATCTTTTATATTGTTTATTCTCAATATTTATGTCTGACTACTGGGCTATAATTGCAAGTGAACAAATGTGTAATATCCTGTTATTTTTCATAGAAAAAAAAAAGTTTTTTCAAGTAAAAAGGAATAGTCAGATAAAGTTTAAACTCTGCAACCACAGAAAAATGGTTTAGAACATTTTAGAACTGTTGGTGTCTATCAATCACTACATGCTCAGTGAAATGAAAAAAGTATATAGCATTGCACTAGCAAAAAAGTAAAATAATGATGTGAAAGGCAAGAAGAATGTAAGGTTTGACTCAAAAAATCATCATTAGTAATGAAGAACAGAAGGAAAAGAAACCGTCAAAGAAAGAAACAAAGGAAGTGAGAGTAAGTGTGAGAGAAAAATTATAAATTATAAAAATGCATGATTTGGATGTTGCCCTCAAAGAAGCTGTATCTTAAGGAGCCATACTTGAACAACATCATGTTTCATACCCATTTCCTGACAATAAGATTTGTGTGATTTTTAAACATCCCATTCCACATTTGCTCCTGTAATATCCTCAGCTCTTTTGGGAAGAAGTTCCACTAGATTTTGGAGTGTGAATGTGGAGATTTGTGCTCATTCAGTAAAGTCAGATACTGATGTAGAGGGTTAATGTTCATGGAGCTGGCTTAATGTTCATGGAGCTGACTTTGTGCACAGGGTCATTGTCCTGCTGGACAAGATTTGGGTCTCCTAACTCAAATTATTGGAAAATTTGTAGTTGTTTCGACATATATATTTTGCGCCTCCAACTTTGTGGTAGCAGTTTGGGAAAGAACCACATATGGTTGGAAAAGTCAGGTGATATATGTATATATACACAAAAGAAAACAGAAGCTTCTTTACATTGCTTTGTGTTGGCAGTAAGGATGAAAATAATTAAAGGGCACTGTGTGTAGGGCCACAAGGAACTCCACGTTAATCTTTAATAAGCACTGATGGGTTTATGGAATCTTGCTGTTTGGCAGTGCATGTCAATTTTTTTTTTTTTTTAGTAAAAAGAAATAGTCTGATAAAGTTTAACCTCTGCAACAACAGAAAAATGGTTTAGAACATTTTAGAACTGTTGGTGTATATCAATCACTACATGCTTAGTGAAATGAAAAAGGTATATAGCATTGAACTAGCAAAAAAGTAGAAAAAGTAATTATGTGAAAGGCAAGAAGAATGTAATGAAGACTCAAAAAATCAGTCCTGTGCATCATTAGAAATGAAGAACAGAAGTAAAAGAAACCATCAGAGAAAGAAACAAAGGAAGTGAGAGTAAGTGTGAGAGAAAAAATTATAAAAATGCATGATTTGGATGTTGCCCTCAAAAAAGCTGTATCTCAAGAAGCCATACTTGAACAACATCATGTTTCATACCCATTTCCTGACAATAAGATTTGTGTGATTTTTAAACATCCCATTCCACATTTGCTCCTGTAATATCCTCAGCTCTTTTGGGAAGAAGTTCCACTAGATTTTGGAGTGTGAATGTGGAGATTTGTGCTCATTCAGTAAAGTCAGATACTGATGTAGAGGGTTAATGTTCATGGAGCTGGCTTAATGTTCATGGAGCTGACTTTGTGCACAGGGTCATTGTCCTGCTGGACAAGATTTGGGTCTCCTAACTCAAATTATTGGAAAATTTGTAGTTGTTTCGACATATATATTTTGCGCCTCCAACTTTGTGGTAGCAGTTTGGGAAAGAACCACATATGGTTGGAAAAGTCAGGTGATATATGTATATATACACAAAAGAAAACAGAAGCTTCTTTACATTGCTTTGTGTTGGCAGTAAGGATGAAAATAATTAAAGGGCACTGTGTGTAGGGCCACAAGGAACTCCACGTTAATCTTTAATAAGCACTGATGGGTTTATGGAATCTTGCTGTTTGGCAGTGCATGTCAAAGCAGGACTTTCCTGGCTTATGGATTACACCCCACCGGTGCACTGGACACAGTCCAGAGCGCAACATGGCAGCAATCCAACAGTCAGATTAGCAATAAGTGTGGCACAAGGTAATTATGTCCTGAACAACCAATTAATTTAGGTTTATATACTCCTGTAAATTTTGGGCTTGTGTTTACCTCTGGGCTGGGGTCAGCTGTGCTCACCTCTGCAAATGAAATAAGGGTAAGTGACAGGTGTTCTGGGCCAAGGTGGAATCATTCCATATGTTGTTTCTAACATGAAGGGAAAGACTGGAGAAAAAAACGCACTGGTGGTCCTGGAGCATGTTCAAAAGAGGCTTCTGATGTAACCTTGAAAGCGAACGGTGTAAAACGAGGTTCAGTCAGGAAAGTGTTTTAGGCATGAGCTCTGTTCTTTTTAGACCTTGTGTGTTATTCAAATGGGAGTCTACGGAGATTAGTATTGATGCTCTATTTGATAGCACCTCGCTACAGTATCTAAGCCTGTGCAAAGCTTGAAAAAACAAATTTGAGGTATCTTAATTGAATAGCTTTGTTTCTATCATTGCTCTAAGCATTTTTAGGCACTTTAAGATATATATAAAAAGTGAAGATGAACGGATGAATGAATTGCTCAGAGCCAGACATTGAAAAAGTCCTTTAAAAAAATGGGCAAAAAAAGGGGAAAAATGTATCTTTTAATAACAAGTTGTTGCTAAAACAATTAGCAAGATTTATACAAATATACTACTAATTCCAGTGCCACTATATACTTATGTATAATATATTATGGAAGATTTAACAATTCTTTTTTTTTATAATTAATAGTTAAGACCATTAAAAGCTTAATGTTTTGGTTTCTTTTTTTTTTTTGCCCATGAGGGTATGAACATGCAGACTTTCCTTACTAAAGCGTTCTAGTTCTTAAATGCTGTAATTCAGGATAAGTTCATACTGGATTCATATAGAAATAAGAGAGGCTGTTGTGAATCTAGTAATCATAATGCAATTAAATTAATTAATTATACATTTCTTGCATAAAAACTAAATATTTTTATAGGTATTGCATCATAAAATGTTACATAAATTCCTGTTTGATCCTTTGCATGTTCTTATGAATAGAAACTGATATAACCTCACTATGAAATGCTCATATTTAACGTTGTTAGGAATTCCTGATTTCATCAGGAAGATCCTAATGAAATGTATTAATATGGTTTTGCTTTTATTTTATTCCATGTGTTTCCTGTAGAAAGGTCTTAATAGACATAAATGTTCTAGTCAGCATTATTATGCTTTTAGAAAGTGACCCTTACCACATTCTACCACATCATACTTAAAAATGAAGCATTTGCCTCATTTGTTCTGTTGTCAAATGGTACATGTGTCACAATTTCAGGTCCTTTTTGGTTTCTGTTTTTATAACCACACTGCAATAACAATTTCCTGTCAGAAATGACCTTTCGTCTCTTTCATACGCAATATTAGTCATCAACCTTAGTGACCTTATCACCTCCTCTTGCTCCCTCTTTTACTTTTCTCTTGATGCTGGTGTTATCCTGAGGCCACTTAACAACTGCTACAGAGCTCCATTTTGTGTTTTACAATAAATGCACATTGCTGGAAAAAGGCATCCATTACTATACAATACCAGTGAATAAAATACAGGCAGAAATAATTTTCCCCTTATGATTTCGGTTTCAAGTTACTGACCAATGTATTTTAACCTCTTTGAATTTTATCTCTGCATTGCATAGTTTGACTTCTTTTCCCTTCCCCCAGTCGCCCTTATCCAGAGCGACTATCCCATTTATACAACTGATCAGTTAAGAGTTAAGGGTTCGAAGGTGGCAACTTGGCGGTACTGGGATTTGAACTCAGAAACTTCCAGAAAAACAGAAATCGAGCTACCAATCCCCTAACCAATTTTTTTTGTCTCAATCAACATTTTACACTTTCTCTTTGTAAAAGAAATAAAAAAATATATCTGTACTAATCGTACGAAGAACTTAACTTGGTAAACTTACAGTGTTTGAAGAAATTGTTTGAAATGTTGCTATGTAATGTACATTAGTGGCAGAATGTTGATTTTCAGTGTATACAGTATATAATATTGCGAATATTTTGTTAACAATTTTCTTATTTCTTTGAGACTGTTTTGCTTCGGAGCAAATAGGTATTTAAGCTTAAAATTTTATAAAAATATTTAAAATAAAATAATAAAACATTAAAGTATAACCAGAAAACCTAGATGAATGGAAGTGGAGATAACATTAAAACATATTTGGCTAGTCTTTATGCTCATTTTCTATTGGTGGTTAAGCGTACCTAGCAAAAAAGGTGTGTGTTATTTAAATGGGAATCTTTGGAGGCTAATTTTTGTTAAATATAATTGCAACTTGCATGTTGATGCTCCATGTGATAGCACCTTGCTACATTATTGTTGCCTGTGCAAAGCTGAGGAAGTGTACATAAATTTAATTAGATTCTTTGTTTTTATTGTTCAGAGCATTTTTAAACAAAAAGATATATCAAAAAAAATGTGCAGATGAACCAACTTTCCAAAGGGACCTATTCATGGAGTAATGAGCATCCAAATGGACCCATGCAAAATGGACAAAATATCAAGCACAATATCAAACTTTTAATAACAAAAAAATGTTGATCCAAAAATGAGCAAGAAAAGCTAGAAAAAAAAAAAAAAGTAAATTCAAAGCAAGTTTCTAAATAGGAAGGATTCATAAGGAACGATATGTATGGTAAATGATTAATGTAATGATGCAAAGATTCATTATAAAGCATCTATTGGTGTTTATATATGATAAAGTGTAGCTTTTATGCTTGTGCAATGAAAAAAAGTGTTTCATTAGCAAAAAATCCAAATTAAAATATAAATAATCTGATATCATAAGCTCAAATTCGACACCACTGTGGAAGCTTTGAAATGAAAGGACTTCCCAGTGATGGTTTACTTTATTCAGCCGAATACGAATGTTGCAATAACCATTACAGCGGGTTTTATAATTGCCATAATGCGCCGTTGTAAAATTTTCAGGGTTTTTTTGTGTTTGAAGAAAAAGTGCTGTAATAAAAAAAGATAGAGGGACCTTTCTGAATCTTGTGTGTCATTTACACACTCCTAAGGCAGGCGTGAGTGATATGTGTTTCCCTAAGACACAATTCAGCATCATGTTTCCATGGACATATTGCTAATACCATTTGTTCTGATTTGGTTAGCAGTTTTAGGCCAGAAAACAGTGTGTTGTAATAATAACATATTAGTGTCGTTCGACTCCCAGCAAACTTGTAAGTGTATGCAAAAGCTAAATCATGTGCAAAGTTAACATTTCGCTTATAGGTTGTAGTTTTTCTTTTAAAAAGGCCTCTTATTTTGTACTCACTTGCTGCTGAAGTATGGCTGTCATTTAAAACAGAATGTCAGTTTGTCCTGCAGTGAAGCTTGCAGGAAAAAAACATGACAATAAACAGAATAGGGAGAGCAGAAGAGAGAGAGAGAGAGAGAGAGAGAGAGAGAGAGAGGAGAAGGGAGGGAGGGAGAGCAGGGGCTCCCGTTTTCCTTCTGGAGTAATTAAGTGGAAGTGTGGCAGGCAGCTTGTCCTGAGCGTGCACTAGCTCAGCAATAAACCAGCCTCTTGAAGAAGCTCTTTTCAAATCAAATAGTCCTCTGGCTAATGTATGATTTCTCAGTATTCAGCATTGTAGCGCTCCTCAGATTCCCAGCACGTCTTGTTCCCAATCTCTTAATTGTTACATTCTATATCAGGGAATCATATCCAAGCTCCTTCTTGTGGACCGACGCCCATTAATTTTTTTTTCCTTGTTTTATTCCACCTCCCTACCTGACTTGGGACATATAAAACAGATAGTGTCACCAGACCCACAGCTCTCAGCGGCATGTGAAATGATGACCACAGGAATATCCAGCATATATTGTGTTCACCGTGTAGGCTGATGAAGGCAGATAGGAATTTTTCGCAGTGGTATTACATTGCTGTGTGATGCCGCTTGAGCAGAAGTATGGGGGAAAAAATGGTGTTGTCACATGGGTTCATGTGTCTTCTAGGAAGCACATGCAAGCCTTCAGCATACTTGGTCGGTAGCTGTCGAAATACGGGGGTATGTTAACGGGGAAAAGGGAAATGGCAGGTGTTCAAATTGGCGATAAAAATGGGGAATAGAAATAGCTGTAGTAGCGGTGTGCATTCTAGGAATGAGGCATTTCAACTCTCTAGCCTTGGCATATTTTTTATAATTTCCACTAAAATTCCCATAATTCAGTGATGAAAAGTTATGTGAGGTAGAGCTTTCATTTTAAACGCAGAATGACTTCTGACAAAGAAACAAACTAATTAAAAACCAATATAACTATTAGCTACAAGACAAGTAATCAATATTATCTGTAAACATATTTCTTCTGCAGAAAAAGATGAATTTTTCAATCCTTAAATGGAATTGTGATTTGCTGTGGTTGGACAAAGAGGATACCTTTTTTAATTGAGATTTCACATTTTTAATGGGTTTATAGGGACCCTGGTCATGTTCTCCACAATTGCTTTTCTGCTGCTTGGTCATGAAACGCATACATGCACGTTCCATTTGTCTTAAAACAGGGAAAAACAGCGCTTCTATTTTGGGAACTCTTACCTTAAATAATATATCAACCCTGATACAAGGTGAATTTCAAATTACCGTTAGGGCTGACAATAACATTTGCGTAGCGGAAAATAAGTGGAGCATGTTGATGAATTAGCTCAGCATCGTTATAACTAAAAACGGATAACTTTCACCGATTGAAGGTCTGATGTTTTAAATTATGAAATCATGTTATTTACTTTGAAAGTAGCACCAGCTTTAATTCAAAATATAATTTAGTAATAACTTATTCACAGGGACATGCATACCATATACTCATAAATCTTTAATACAGGCAACCCCCGACTTACGATGGGGATGAGTTGCAATAACACCATCGTAACTTGAAAATGTTGTACGTGGAGACATGGCCTAGTCTACCCAGGTGTCTTAAAGAATGGTGAACAGTATGGGTATAGTATACTGTAATTTGTTATTATTTAAGCAAAACAGAGAAATATACACTACCCTAATGTATAAACTTCACACAAAAGTGAGTACACCCCTCACATTTTGAGCAACCATTTTAGTATATCTTCTTAAGGGACAATACTATAGAATTGAAACTTGGCTATATTTTAGAGTATTCAGTGTGCAGCTTGTATAGCAGTACGGATTAACTATCCTTTAAAAATAACTCAACATTCAGCCAATATTGTCAAAATAGCTGGCACCAAAAGTGAGTACACCCTAAGTGATTACAGCTGCACGTTGTTCAACCATGGAAAGCCACATGTCGTGTTCATCATGTTCATGTTTTTTGTCTACTTGACAGGATCCATATTTCTGTACTGTATTTTGTGTACGAGCACTTATAATTTGACGCTTCTCTCGAACTGATCACTTGAAGCTCAACATGGCACCTCATGGCAAAGAATCTTCTGAGGATTTCAGAATTAAACTTGCTGCTCTCCACATAGATGGCCTTCTTATAAGAAGATTAGTAGCACCCTGAAACTGGGTTACAGTGCAGTGGCCAGGGTCCTACAGAGGTTTTCCACCTCAGGTTCCATTCGGAACAGGCCTCGCAATGATCAATCAAAGAAGTTTAGTCATTGTTTTGTGTGTCAGGTGCAGAACCTGGCTTCAAAAAAACAGATGCATGACAGCTGCCAGCATTGCTTAAGAAGGTGCAAATGGTTTGCTTGTCAGTGTTTAGAACTGATAAGGAGTACCAAGATTATGGTGTCTTGACTACAGTCAAGCCTGGTGGTGGTAGCATCATGGTCTGGGGCTGCATGAGTGCTACTGGTACTGTGGAACTGCGGTTCATTGAGGGAAAGATGGATTTCAAGATGCACCATGACATTCTAAAGCAGAACACAATGCTCTCAATACAGAAATTGGTCAATGCAGCAGTTTTTCAACATGAAAAAGACCTAAAGACAGCCCGCCAAGATTACAACTGCCTTGCTGAGAAAGCTGAAGGTGATGAAGTCTTCAGACATAAAGCGGAAGTTGGAGAAGCCCCATGTGTCTTACATCCAGCAGTATTTGTTCTTACTGTATTGCACTTACATAGTATTGTTCTTTATGAAGATATACTAAAATGTTTGCTGAAATGTGAGGGGTGTATTTACGTTTGTGAGATTCTGTATGTAAGTGGCAGCAAATGCGTGGACGAGCGGCGGTTTGAGATTAAAACAGAGACACACTCTGTTTTAGTGACCGGCAACGGTGAAAAAAGGAGGAAAACAAGAGCTAAAATTGGGTTTGAAAACCGAAAACACAGAAAAGAATATGTGCTCTTACACAGAGACAAATAAACTCTGTTGACCGCAGGTGAGAGTGAGGCATCTCACAAGGTGAGAGATGCGCACATCCTGGCAGAGTCCCTGTGTATTGTAACACATACAAATTCCAATATAAAAAAAATGTTTCCGTATCGCTATCATCATCGTAAGTTTAAAAAAGTCGAATAATCATAACTTGGGGAATACCTGAAATCATAACGAAAACGGAAAGAAAAGAGATTATTATGAACATGGTGAGACTTCCTGTAATTAAAAGTCTATTTCAAGTTCATGAAAGGAAGCTCTGGTGCAATCACTCAGTAGAAGAAACAGAAAGGATGGTAAGGGAATGTCATCTTGTAGCTGTTATAATGTCTGTGATAACAGATGTTAACTAATATTTCTGTGATCTAAGGGTAATAAAACATTTGGGGATCTGCTGTTTGTAACTGTAATGCGCCAGACTGCATCATTTCTCCGCACCTAGTTGTGTCTTATTTCTTATATATAACACTACCTAAATATTACTGTTACATTTATAGGTTCGATCAAATGTTTTAAAAGTCAGTTGTGGCAACATTAAAGCAGATATAAGATAAGATATACCTTTATTTGTCTCACAGTAAGAGAAATTTCTAAACAGTGGTGAAATTTCCAAAGACGTACAGTAGATAAACAGACCGATGAATCCGCTGTGTCAGCTTGGCACTGAGAAGGTCCAAATGTTCCCTTTCTAAGTGTGAGGCAGCAGTGATTAGTGCTCATTCCTGGACTAATTGTGAGGTTACTGGTTCAGTGCTATTCCACATGAGCCTATTCACACACACACACACACACACACACACACACACACACACACACACACACACACACACACACAGAGGCCTGTAATCACCCTCATCAGCCTTTAGCATTCACTCCTGTTAATGTCTAGAGTACATCATTGACAATGTAGTGAATTTTGCAGGAAAAATGCAGCTATTTTCAGGCATTGTTAATTCCCAGAAACGAGGGACCGTGGAGAGGTTACGTTTTCAATGTGGCTCAGTGCCAAAGAAATATCCAGACAAATATTTAACAAAATATGCTAATTATTTTTTATATAAAATTTCTACAAGTATGTATACTAAAGAGAAAAACTGATGTATGTACACAAAGACTTTGTCTGAAC
This sequence comes from Silurus asotus, assembly GCA_024362625.1. NCBI lineage: Eukaryota > Metazoa > Chordata > Actinopteri > Siluriformes > Siluridae > Silurus > Silurus asotus. Next base: position 1,486,787 of record MU551532.1, read on the forward strand.
ACTAAAACTCAGGTCTTACAAAAATTGGAATACGCTATAACCTTAATGTCTACACGTGCAGGAGAGAAAAAATGCTATTGCATCTTGTCTGACTATATATAATACTCAGCCTTAAAAGCAATGTTTTGTCTTACTTAAAAATGATTGAAACACTTTACACTCAAACAGAAATATTCACATGTGACAGAGACACCATGCTTTTGCATTTGATATGAGTAAAGATAAGACCTTTCACCATCTCACATGCTGAGATGTCCCTTCTGTGAGACCCTGACATATCCCTTGTGTGCTGGTTCTTGTATGACACATTCACATTATGTTATGTAATGCACATATGCACAATAGTGGAAGTTGATACGAGTGCTGGGTAAGAGCACATGACATTACATTACTTATTTTTTGTAAGAGTGTTTATTATAATATTAGCAAACAAATCCAAAATTGCAGCCAAACTCATAAACGTGAAACGGGCTATAGTCGATTGGCAAACAATGTGGAAGGGGAAATGCAAGGACATGAACAAGAAAAAACCAACACGATCAGGATCTGGGAATGTAATACAGGAAACACAGAACAAATAGCTCGGTAATAGGCAGTAAACTGAATGATTTACTTTGCAAAAACAACACTGGAAAAAAAAACTCATCAACACCGCCTTGGCACACTTTACATTACACAGGATATTCCTAGAGTGCCTTTCCTGAGGTCCATCCCCAGCAATCAGGCTTCTCTGGATCAAGCAGCTATATTGAATTCTGGGTCTCAAGGCAGATATAGTTCATACTGTGGAGCTGGGATAGATTTCAGGTTGCTAAAACAAGTTATGGGATGCTTTGCCACATGGCCCCAGGGATGAGCAAATTGTGGGAGGTGGCCATGCCTTCTGGCCTGAGCAGGTCTTGTGAGAAGATAAGGCTGTCGATCATGGAGGGAGGCCGCATCGTTGATGGATTGGCACATCTTGATAGGAGGTTGAGCCATTGCCCGCTTCAACCTCCTATCAAAATCTGCTAATCCATAGGGGCTGTCATAGGAGGCCAACAGCAGGTTTTGCCATGTTGCTTCAAAAGGAAAGAGGACAGGACTAAAACAAAAGAGACATGAAGATTCGGACATAAATGAATCAAAAAAGTAAGATCAGCTGTGAATAAAACAACACATGAGTGATGACAGGAGCAGAAAATAAAAATACATATGGGAATGAACACAAAGACAGGAATGTGGAAGTCCTTTAGCAGTTTGAGCCAGTTTGTGCCAGGCAGCACCTAGTGCTATAAAAACATTGGCTAACTGCACTTTGTGGAAGAAAGATACTTCCTGACATTATATATCATTTCTACATCCTATGGAGAGAAACCATATACTTTACACCACAAACCCATTTTCACATGAAAAAGAAATCATATTGCTGCTCTTGGTATGCCTGTATGTCATGCCACCATAAATTCCACAGACTTCACCCTAAGCTCTAATGTTCACCCCAGGAAGAAACAATAGCAATGCTCCTGAGGTGAAATAATGAAAGGATTTAAAACCATATACCTCAGTTCTTGCACCAAAACCGAAACCGGTACGTAATGCTTTACAATAATCACTATGCTTTACACACTAACATCCAAATGGTACAAAGACTAAATTGCTGCCTTTAAGAGTCTACACCCTAAACCCTTGTGTTAATGTAGCACACCAGACTACTGACCCCAGTGTCATGACAGATGCTACTCAACACTCTACTATTCAGACAAAACAAAAAGCATACTTTTGCCTACTCAGGTGAGTAAAAACAACATTTCATACCCAATTTCTAGACCCTGCATTAGAACAAATAACCTGTATAACTACAGGTAATCCACTTTAATGACTACAGTCTATACCCATTATATACCCTTATGCTCACATTTAAAATAAACCCCACAACTGGCCCTAATACCATTCTGTGCAGTATATGATGGCTATATTGAAGGAAAACCATACTGCTGCCCCTCGTTGAAATTCCTACACCCACTCACTGAAATTCCTATGTCTTAACACATAGTGGGGAATCCATGCCACTGACACTACACTCTATACCCGTTATTGGTCATACTTATTACTTATTTTGTAGTTTAATACTAATTCTGAATAGATGCTTTATGTGTAAACTGAAGCATTTCTTAAAATTATCAGTCCATATAGAAGGGAAGTTGTATTTAGTCTGAGCAACAGAATGATGTCATGTTTTGAACATTATTAAAACATTCAGGATAAGAACAAAATATTGTGCGATATTCTCCACATTTCATTTCCCATTTATGTGCTTTTGGAATATGTAATTAAATGCAATGTATATTGTCAATATACTGCTCTTGTAATAGCATGTAAACAGCTTAGCAAAAATGTGCAAGCTAATATTTAGCCATTTAAACGGTTCACCTTACTCAAGCAGAGCACCATTTTAAAACACACACACACACACACACACACACACACACACACACACACACACACACACACACACACACACACACCAGCTCATCCATTACTTCCTTCACCTCTGAAACAAGCAAGCCAGAATTTTTCGGAACCATCTTTTGTGAAATGCCCGGCAGACAGATAGAGGGGTGCATAACTAGCAATTCTTCTGAAGTGGAAGAAATCTATTTGCTTGTGGAAGCAGCTTGCATAATCCTTTAGTTACACTTGCCAGCTGTGAGCAAAGATATGGTGCAGCGTGTGTTTTCTTTTTTTTTTCTTTTTTTTTTGCACAAATATCATTGGGAGGACAAAGAAATGAAAGCGATAAGCATGCATGTGCAGGGTCCTTTGCATAATCCAGGCTAATCCATAATCTGAGCTCTTAGAAAATATCACTGGAATATGTGTGAGTGTGTTCTGTTGAGAATAATATAAAGCATTTTGACCAGAAGTGCCTTTTTATTTATTTTATTCATAATGCACGCAGAGAAAAAAAAAGAGAATCGAATGCTACCTGCCTTTATTTCGAATTATTTTCTCAAGACGGATATTGTTGATTTAAGTGTGCGTCTGGCTTGAGCTCTTGATCAATACGGCCTCGGTAGTGCCATTAGTGACGTTTTAGGGGGAGGAGCGTGTCTGACACTCTTATTGGACGACGAGCAAAAAGGCAGTACCCGACTGCAAATGGAGTCCAGGCCATGACTGTATCTTAGCAAGGATAGGAGGAGGATACGAGTGCACAGTCTTACCCTCTGAAAAGATTCCATTTTACATTTAACTAATACTACTCTTTTATTGTATTATTTAATTATTTCCTGTTTTGTGCTTCTTTCTTTGTATTTATTTTCTGTGGGCCAGCATTACCCGACATTAACATTTCATTTCGTTCCGGTGATCGATGGATGAAGACAATTGTAGAGTGGATGGTGTTGAAACATTAATGTGCGTGAGGGAAAGAAAATTTGAAAAGCGAACGTGGGGATGGGAAAAGGAAAAGAAAGGAAAAAGGTAAATGCGAGGTGTGTAGGTAGAGTCGAGAAGGGATGTCTTGTAAGCGGCTGTCTCCAGAGCTGCGCTGCATAATCAATGAAGAGAAGTGTGTCTGGTGTAACCTCAGCATTGAGACGGTCTCAGCGAGGCCCATCCTATTTTTAAAGGGGAGGCAGGTCTGTTGCTAGGCTCTGTGAGAAGGACTACTGCAGAAAAAAGGGCACTCGCCACAACAGCTATTGTTGTTCCTGCTGCCGTGGACCCATAAAACTGGTTCTGTTTTTTGCTGTTGTTTTTTATGCTGGTGTTTGCACCATGGACCGTTTCAATAGTTTTTTTGCTCATCTTAAAAAAAAATTCTTTCATTGAATTTTCTCATTGGAAACAGGCATGTGATTAAAAACAATCATTTAATTGAAATTGGGAGCTAATACTTAGGAAATGTAGTCTGTCTTGTGTGTTGCTCAGGTCCTGAAAGAACTGACTGAAAGTCATGCATTTATTCCTCCTGATAAACTGCGATCATCGTAGGCTGTGAAGTCTGCATCTATGTGTATATGCTGCTTGTCCTTGGTCTGTGTGCATACGTGTGTGTGTGTGTTTGTGTGTGAGCGTAAGTGTGAGAGAGGCTGTGTTTGTGCACTGCAGTATCCTGTAAATTGAAGACATCAATATAACAACAATATGGACCCTTCTGCTGCTATTCAGCCCTTTTGGCTTGTGTTCTGGGATAGAAATTCTAGACATCCCTAAGTGCATAAAAATGCACTGAATGCCCTACTACAAACCCTGAATGCCCCCCCCCACACACACACACAAACACACAAAAAAATTACATTAAATTTAATTAAATAATAAAAAATAAAAAAAAATTAAAATTAAAAAACAATAAAAGCAGATTAAACCTAAAACTGGTAAAGTGTGATTCCTGGAGGTATACTTTAGCAATATTTCCAGGTGAAATATGAACATTAATAGTGCAAAAAATTCACCTTTGATTGTGCCACCTCAGCAACAAGGAAAAATACAGTAAAGGAAAAACATTATACTTGTACATCGCATTTGTACAAACTGTGATTAGGATTTGGCCACCAATAAAATAATAATTAATCATGTAATTTTTTTTTACACAGTACAAATTTGATTTATTACAGTGGCCAGTATTGCAGTGACAAAATACTAATGATAAGTAGCTGCAATGTTGATGATCCAAATAGCTTCATTTTCCCTGGATATAATGTAAGTGAGAAAAATTAGCATGTGTGAAAAAAAATTAACAGAACACATACATATTTTTCATCACTTTAACCGAAGCAGGCGTGTAACTCAACGGCTTAAGGAAAAGGAAATTTAAACCTAAGAACATAAACATGAATCAAATAGAATTAACTAATGATTAAACGAACTAACAATTAAATGATGTCATAGAGTTTTTAGAGCTACACCAAATTTTTGATAAAACTACAGACTGCCAAGTGGGAAATGCTTTCAGCCTGTTATCCTGGAAACTGATTTCATGGTGGGCTATCTTAGCTGACAATCAGAGCAACACTAGTCATTTACAGTATATGGAAGAAGGTAGATAGCACTTCAGAAAACATGCAGTTGGCTAGGTTTGTGTGCTTCTAAGGAAAAATGAGTTATCACCAAACTCACAATTAGACACAAATGACACAAAAAATTGGGGGGGTTTGATCACAAAAACATTGGCTTTAACAAAGAGAACACATTACTGGCTATAGCATTAGATGGGAAGGCTAACCTAGGCTAATAATATTGTAGAGTTTTATAGCTGCTGTAGAATTGAGATAAGATATACCTTTATTCGTCCCACAGTGGGGAAATTTCTATGTTACAGCAGCAATGGAAAGAAATAAAAATAAATGCAAATATATAAAAATTATTTACACATACTATAATATACAGTATATACACAGTACAATGTATAAATACAATAAGGGAAAAAAATAGAACGCATTGCAGGTAATCAAAACCAAAACATAGGACAATAAATTAAAAACATTCAAAGACAATATACTTTCTTGGTCAACCTGATATGCAGCTCCTGACTAGACTTATATAAAGAAAACAGTAGCTAGGCCTGTGTGCAACTTTAATAATAGTACATTCCTCCATTGTTTTTTGCACCCTTGATCCTGCAAAATGTGCAATGATTGAACTACAGCAAACCAGACTAAGGGTCTATTACAACAAATCTTCAGATTACCAATGCAGCTCTGGGATAGGGTCGGGAAAAGATGTGAGCTACACCACAAAATTAGATTTAGTGATTAACTGTTTGGTTTCCAACTGGCTTTTTATTGAACAGATTAATGCACATGGTTCTGTCTTCTACAAGGCAGCTCTCTTAATGGCAAAAAAAACGGCAAAAGGTTCCTTCAATCTGAAAAACACAATTCATGGAATGCATTCCACATGTGAACTAGCAAAAGATTCAGGGGACTGATTCAGGGGACTGTCCTTGAAGAAGCATCGAATGAGTGAAATAGCTGGATGTACAGTAGTTTAGCTAAATACAAAGCAGAACAGTTTATGTAGCAGAGTTTTGTTAGAGTTAATCTAACCACGTGGATTAATACAAATCATTTAGTTGAAGGCTGTTGTAGATTTTTCATGTTGTTTCCTCCTTCTGGTCTTAGTTAAAAAAAAAAAAAAGAAAAAATATATAAATGATGGCTAGTCAAAGAAACAAAATAAAAGATCTTCAGATTGTCTTTTTTTTTTAAGGTAACTCTTGTTCATTCTCAGTCATATTTGTTGTTTATCTTGACCTTTATAAGCAATTTTATTTTTCAGAACTGGACCTTTTCATTGAATATCCCTCTCAAGACTAATGTGGATTTTCTTTTTAAAGACTGCTAAGGTATATATTGAAATTGGTACCCTTTTCTCAGAAAAAACAGGCCTCCTACTCCTGTAAATTGGTCAAGTATATCATGATTTCTATTCCTACAATTGGGATGAGCAAAAGCTAAGCAAAATATATGTCGGTATTAAATGCTCTGAACTTATTTTAGCATTGACACCTAACTTAGAAAAGGTATTTGTCAGGTCTGATTAGGTTTAACCCCATAGACAGCGGCTGGTATTTGCGTCACTCCTTGTCTTTGCTCCTCTCCCTTTCCTTTTCTCTCAGCTTATGAGTTTCAGGCAGCATGGTAGGACGATAAGCGCCCACCCCCCACCCCACCCTTCAACACCATCACCAAGGTCTACCGCCCTTTCCCGTGGGTGCTGTTTCCTTGGAAACCATGTCAGGGTTGACTGGGGGAGTGCAGATGGATTGCCCTTTATCAGGTTACACGATTGGCCCATTAAAAAGATGCAGGCTGCCACTCTCGTGTTGAGCTCGGCCTTATCCACACTGCAGCCACTGGTTCATGATAAGCTGCGTAGCATATGGAGATATGAAAATGATCACAACTGGAAACGTGTTTTTTTTTTTAAAAAGAAAGCCAGCGATCTTCTGCGATCAGAGAAATTCATAGTAATATCTCATTTTGCGTTTTGCCTGAGCGTAAATGTTGAAAAAAGTCCAGATATTTTTTTTTATGTGTATAACAGATTTCATAATATACAGCATCAAAAATAGCTTTGCAGAGATCTGGACCTGCACTACGATTCTGCAAGAAAAAAGAGACAAGACAATGTCCTTAAGAATCTTACATACACTATTGTATTTTTTATTTTAAAAAAAAATGCAAGATTTACAATCTTTTAGAAATAAATAAAATGTTATTGGTCCTGGATCAGCATTTTGTAGAACACCATCTGGTTCCTGAGTTCTACAGTACATTTATAGCACATATGCCAAAGTCTGGTTGGTTAAATCTTTTAAATATATATATAGGAATATTTAAGAATGTCTCAATTACATTGAAATACCACACTGCTAAGGCCAACATTTAAGATTTTTAATAAACCTGCTAGCTGAAGATATAAAAAAATAAAAAATGACTGTCTATGTCTAGTTTGGGTACCAAAGTCTGTGTTCATCCAAGAAACCTGTTTTTTTTTTGCAGATTATCTACTTCTAAGTTTGTACAATAGCACTGTCACAAAAGACCTTTAAACATATAGATTGAACATATACATTTTTAATTCATAAATTCATTCTTTATAAGCAATCCATCGGCATCGATGGGAAGGGAAAAAAACAATGGGACGTATGGAATACTGTAGTAAGGTATGTGTATGGAAGAAACTTTGAGATGAACCAGACTCAAAAGGGATTGTAATTGGAGTTACTTTAGCATTAGTTTTTTACCTTAAACCAGTCTGGTCCTTCTTCACTGACTGTATCGTTTTAATTTTATGCATTCTCTTCTGCCACATGATTAGCTGATTAGATTTCATGACTGTACAGCGGCTGCTAATAAAATTAATGTTGACAGTCTACAAAAATATATACACCATTGCAGTCTATACAAGACAATTAGGACTGATAGGTACAATCATATCCTTAAAAAAACGAATAGTTTCGACATTCTCATCAGCTTTTTTTGGAACTTGGATACTTGAAGGACAATACGTTTACAGAGTATGGATGTCATGCACCTTGCAACAGAATGCCGATGAGAGTAATTATGTAAACAATTTGTTTGTAATCCGTGAGTGGAACGAATGAATTCATATTTTCGGAAATCCTTTGTATCTAAATTTATCCACTGATGACAGTGATTCCTATCAGCCAAGTCATTTAGCTTGCTCTTTTGACAACAATATATCTTTTCCAACCTAATTTGCATTGGTGAACAGCGGCTTTTTTAATGCCTAATTAGGATCTAATGAGCGGTCATATTATGGAGAGTGCCTGGGTTCAAGCCTATTAGTTGCTTGGCTGCCCATAACATTTCATTCCTCCCTTAGTACTTCCGTATTGTGGGCATGATTGTGAATGAAATTTTCTCTCTCTCTTTTTCTCTCCCTCTCTTTATATTAGAAATGCTAAAAATAGCCCCCCATTATCCTGAACGCTCGGTAGAGTGTGTCAGCAATCAGTATAGCAAGCATGCTGTGCAGAAATTACAATAGCCGTCTCATACGCACATTTCTCCTCACTAACGCATTGCCCTCCGGAGAAACAATAGTGGCTAATTTACAGGAAATGTAGAGAGAGGTTTTATAAACGTTCGATCTCATCTGTATTTTTTTTGTTGTTGCTCTGTAAGGTACACATGATCTTGATGTTTCTAGAAGCAGAAATCTGGACAGATGTGGTTAATCAGAGAGATCAGTGCAATTGAGTAAAATGGGCTTTCTATGTATATTCATTTGTTTTAAGCTTTGTGTAATCATAATAAAAGAAATATTAGATTATATCTTTCCATATTCTACTGCATATACTCAACAGCCATATATCCATTGATCCAGTCGGCAATCGTGTGGCAGCAGCAGGCATAAACAAGCAACGTGCAAGAAATCAAGTGAATATAACTCAAAGGTTTCAGTTAGTAATTATGTCAAGTATGGGGAACGGGGAGACAAAATTTGATGATTTAACCGTGGCATGGATGTTGGTGCCAGATGGACAGATGGACAGTTGAAGATTAATAAAAGGTCAGGTGACATTTTGTCACATTTAATGCTTCATGCATAGCACTGTATATAATGACTTTTAAGGGGTATGTGTCAATAGGACTGCAGTGATCATGTCCATACTGTGAGAGTCTGTGATCTCTAAGAAATACTTTTGTAAGCATTTATAGTTTATAAACAAATTTTATAATGATATGAATGGAGCTTTACATAATTTAGATTAAAAATCTATTCATCTAACAGGTACTGGGTCATTAGGGAACAGTTTAGCTTTATGTGATGCAATAGAGGTTTTTTTCGAATATACTTTCGGATGTGGAAAAGTGATACATGCTATAGTAGGCCATGTCCCTGGCCATGGTCCTGAAACAAGTGTTTGCCTGTTTTAGAGACTAGATACCAGTGGTTGCATATCTGAGGTATACATTTCTTTCAACTGTAGGAGTATGACATAACAATTAAATTATTTTACCTTACTCCATTAGACTATATTCATTTATTTCAGTTTTAAAGAACACAGTACATAACACGTCTAAGTAAGTTTCTCTAAGTTCAGTGCAGTCATTTTAGAATTGTTTCATCTGGGTACAGTACTTTCTCCTGGTCTTTGTGGCATCTGGATCATACTTTGTGAACACTTTGCGCAAGACATTTAAATCCATTACAGACAATCCATCAGTACACACAGTCACACACAACAGTTCATCTACAACCATGAAATGGGATGAAACCAGAGAACCTGGAGGGAAATCATGGAGACACTGAAAGTAACTTGACCCAGACAGCAAACTGAACCCTAGAGATGTGATCTGGAAGTGCTACCAGCTGTGCCAACCCTTACATTAACAGACAATTAAATAAATTTTACATATATTTGCACACAGCCATTCTTGCAAATTTTTTCATGATTTAGGAAGCTTTCCATCATCCTGTCTGACCCACGACTTGTGCGTTTTCATTTTGCCCACTGATGATAGTCAGTGGGAAATGAGTTCCTTAATAAGCCTAGCTTTGTTTACCAGAGATGCCAGCTGAGGAGATGACTCTCAGAGGGTGAATTAGAGTCCCATTGGGTTACAGCAATTTACAGCAGTAGCGGGAGGGGGGCTTTTCTGGCAGCATTTATTATTTTTTATATCTTGCGATTGTAATTCTGGAAAAGGAAACAGGCTTTATTGCCCCAAGGCAACAGTTGACATTGCATTACAAGCTGCAGCGCTGCTCAGCGCCCACCATTATTCTCATGTATATATACATCATGACTAAAAAGAAAACCCTGTTACTAATTCATCTACATAAAGGACTACAGTAGTGCCTGAGGGCATGAACAAATGAGAGCAGTTAGCAAAGCACCCTCCCTCCCTGCCTTACCCACCCCTCCCTTGCGTGCGCACCCACTGTCGACTGCTCTGTTAACTTGTCACTTGTAATCGCCAAAAATGCAAGGAACCATATGCCATGCTGTTTGTTGGAACAACCACCCCCAACCTCCCTACACGCTGCTGGCATGCTACTTCACTAGCGATTGGTGGCACGTCTCTACAAAGGGACGATCCCTCGAGCAAAGTGACAGGCGGCACGGATGAAAGCATCGCCTGCTCCGCTCTGCCGTGTGATTTTGCGATTTGCCATCTGTGATCCGAGCGGAATCCCTGCGTTCACTTTCATTTGTTGCATAATAGAGGAATGCGACGATACCGTAAGGCTGGGAAGCACGGCACATGCTAGCAGGCACCTTAAGCAGCCTCAGAGACTCCACCAGGGGGAATCCCTTCGTCTCATGCCATAACATGGTGCTTTATAACTCTGTATAATTATTTCCAATCAGTTAGGAGACATTAGCATCTGCAGGGAAGCTTGGACAAGGACGTGTCAATTTTTTCAAGCATTTATGCAAAGAACTTGCATTCATGTAGGACACTCAGCTTGATATCTGTGCAGTAGGTTTTTGTGCAGTATAGAATGAAAGAAGTATATTGTATCAATATTGCCAAAAAATCTATCCTTCCCTCCTGACCACTTCTCACCCTTTTGCTGGCAAACGCTAATGAATGCTAATAGTGTACTGGAACATAAAGAGTGGGTTGTGCAGACATTCATCTGGCAGTACGCATGCACGTGCATGGAAAGTCTCATAAAGCATGGTTGTGTGGGCCTTCTCTGGCAGCTGCTACTTAATCTGATTATCTCTTATTTGGTCTGAAGAGACTTATGGCTTACTCCTGGGCCTGACCCAGCTTGCTCGCTCTACAGAACCCGAGCCATGTGGAGGAGCCATGCTCCTTCAAAGACTCACACAGAGCTAAGAAGCTTGTCTGGTCAACATTGGCTTCCTGTGCATGTAGTACATGAGTGCGTAATACAGAATGTTTAAATAATGTGTTGTAGTTTGACCCACTTCTTGTTTGTTTGAAAATACCCAGATATAGATATTTGGAGCACAAATCATGTCAGGTTTAGAGAGTGTCACTGTGTTACAGTCAACCCACGATAATTCGCGGTTCAGAACTCACAGCTCGGAAAATACTCGGGTTCTTATTTGGAACCTAACTAACAAGAAGTTGCGGATCATTTTAAAATATGCAGGAATCCGCAGCGGGACCGAATGTTCAGGAATGTAAGGAATGACATTTGAAACTATGTTTTAAGAGATTTCATAAAATCTTTTAAAACACATTATTGTATTAAAGTGACATAATGTCTAGATGAATTTACTAAGGTACCAAAAGGGGCCGGAGGGTGCGTCCAAAGTATGCACATTTTCGGGACTTTTCCGGGGACCACTGTACTCACAACGTGCTTCAATCTCATTTATGTCGGTGAGTCAGTTTAAGGTTATAAGGTGTGTTATAGAGAGTTAGTAGCTCAGTGGTTACGGCTTTGAGTTTCTGTTTAGAAGGTTGGGGGTCAAGAACCAGAATTGCCAAGCTGCTACACTTGGGGTCCTTGAGCAAGGCCATTAACCCACTGTGTTCTAGGGGTGCTGTATCATCCCTGACAATAGCTTCTTAACATCACTAGGATATGCAAGGAAAAAATTCAACTGTGCTGTAAAGTACATGTGACAAGTATAAAGCACCTTTTAATACAGAGCGAATATGTTAGAGGTCACCAATGAAGAATCATTTGTTGGTTACGTAAATGATCTGAATTCCTTAATATATTAAAAGAATCATCTAGACCAAAATAACAATTTTAGAAAGAAAAAAAAAAAGGTGGATAGTTAAGCATATGAATGGGTTGTACTACATTAAATAACTTTCTTCTCTCTGCTATAGGGACATGGGAACTAACTAAAGTGAAATACTATAATGCAGTGTGTTGAGGTGTATGACTATAACCCATATTTTTTGCTGCTTTCTCGTCCATATTTTTTTTCTTTTTGGTATCTGATCCAATATTACCTCAGATCCCACATCTCACATAAGCTTTGGTAGTGAGATTCTGGGGAGCAAGGCTTATCTTTTCTTCTCGCTGCCTCATTCTGAAAAAAAAAAAAAGGATTTGCAGAGCTATTTAAAGGTGCGGTTTGTTATGTATAGTGCCCTCTGGTGCTTGCCAGGTGCTCTGCAACTGCTGTGAAAAACATTGAGAAGCTTTTTCTCTTCTATCTGCCCCCACCCACTCTGCTACAGGAGTTGCCTTTTGAAGAAAAAAGGGGCTGGGCTGAGCATCTCTGTTCTTGCTGGTGGCAAGGCTGAAGCCTGAAGTGAAGAAACGTACAACATACACTGCATGCCAGTATTTGTTTTCCACAGCAAACCATGCATCATGTTAAACCGGTTATTTGTTAATGCGTGGAATCAGGACAAGAAAAAAAATTACCTGGACCGGAAATGATCGCTTAACGGATTTAATAGAAACGCTAAAGTCTATCGGCTCGAGAGTTAAACAGTTTAGGTTGAGCAACGCCTTATTTTTATTATAAGGCCATTTTAAGAGTAATGTGAGGTAAACTATTATGCACACACTTGAAGACAGATGCTGCATTTCTGATTTCTTGTTTTCTAGCCTTGGTTGCCAGCAATAACATATTTAACAAGATACATGATTTGCTTAGTCGAGTTTCCTTCAAATACCAAATATAATGAGTGCTCAAACAAATGCACTTAATTTGCTCATTAATATTTACAGCATTTGGAAAAAACCTTTATCTAGACCACTGTACAATTATCTTACTTATACAGCTGAGTTCCTGAGGGTTAAAGACCATGTCCATGTTCAGAAGCAACTGCTTGGCTGGGCTGGGATTTGAACTTACAACAATTTGATCAGAATTCCAACAGCTTTTGTGTGTTCTTTTTTTTTTTTTTTTTTTTTTTTTTTTTTTTTTTTTTTTTTTTTTTTTTTTTTTTTTTGGTTTTTTTTTTTTTTTTTTTTTTTTGCTTGTCTAGTTTGTTTATTGTTTGTATGTATGTGCTGTATGTATGTGTGTGATAAAAATAAACAGATGACAGAATATATAATCCACTACGTTCCCATTTTGTACTCCTAAGACTATGTTTCAGATGTGCCTTACATCAGCACAAATAAAGATACAATCTATGAAAATGCTTCACTCCTCTGGATTACACTCACTGTGCAATCTCTGGATCTGTACATGACTGTACTGTATGTACAAGATGCATAAATCTACAGTCTGTGCTAGAAAGAAATTAGCTCCAGTGTCTGCATTATGCCATTTTCCTTATAACCACTAGTGGTGCTGTTGTTCTTGGTTCACAAAAAATAAATCTGCGTTAACATTTTTGTTAAAAGAAAAATCATTCGATGTTGATGCAAAAATGTACATTTAGTGATATATTTTATTCTGTAGAAGACATGACGCCACATTACTTCATAGAGTTAACCATAATACATGGCAGAAGCACCATGGGAGATTTTTGAGCCTGATACTAAGATTACCTAACATCTGTCTTTGTGCAGTGTCCCATTATCCTCTCTCTCTCTCTCTCTCTCTCTCTCTCTCTCTCTCTCTCTCTCTCTCTCTCTCTCTCTTTATCTCTATATCTGCCTTCTCTTTGCCCTCCCCACATCTGTTCGTTGTTTCGGGGCTTTGACTGTAATTAGACTTGAAAAGGACACTTTTAGCAGCAACATTCAATGAAATTCAGTGCACACTTTTACACAACCAACATGCAAGTTCATCATCAACACATGGATCATGTAATAGAACTCTATAAGCACGGCATTCAATTAAATCTTTTATATCTATATAACAAAAATCTAACAATTAAAGGTGACCTTTAAGGTAATAGACAGCTTGGATAATTTACTCTACGAGCACACCTGACACGTCTTTAGATTGTTCACACAGCATGAAGGTCATCCGCGCGGCAGGGGGCAGCATCTCCATTTCGTGCTACCTGCCGAGCCATATTCCGTCCTTCTGCTTACCCAGTGGGTGTCACGTGCCCTTTTGTCACCGCGTCCGAAGGACAAACAGAGGTAGCATAGACCCTTAAATAACAAACATACTGTTAATATTGTGCAAAATACATTGTGTTTAAGTTCCTTTCATATATGTAAAGAAGACATTTTTAAAAGTAAAAAGCGAACTATAATTGTGAAATGTGAAACAAAAAATCTGCAAAACGAACAAAAGTTTTCTTTATGGTTAGTCGTTCCCTTTTATTTTAGAGACTAATGAAGACAAAAAACGTATAAACTTGAGATTTTCCCACTGAGGTACATACAAAAAAATATAAATATATATATAAAAAAAGGTAGTTCTCGCCACTAACTACAGTAGTCACTTTGTACAAAATAAATAAATATGCAAATAAATAAATAAAAATGTGTAAATTTGCAGTACACTAAATGTCATCAACTAGAAATAACCATGCTTTGTTCCCCTTGTTGATGTTATTCTCCCTTCAAGCTACTTAATTAGACGTTATGTATCACTGTTTTTACCTTTAAGGGTAAATTTACATTTTTTGTGCTTTTTGAAATAACAATGGACCATTTATTATCTTCATTGTGACAGTGTGGAGACAAAAAAAGTACCTCCATCTTTCGACCACTGATACCACCTTCGAGGGTTTGCAGCATATGGAAATAAGATCTAATTGCAGCCTTACTGTCAGTGAATATCAGCATACTTTATACCACTACATACTATAGAAATAGTAGGTCATGTTTTGTATGAAAGAAGTTAGACAGGAAGAGATAGACAGAATACATATTCAATCAGGGAGACATTACCAGAGGAAAAATCTGTTGGGTATGATGGTGTGATTGAAGAGTGACAGATTATAACTTGGTTAGAATTTAATGCTAGATGGTCATCATATGTTAACTATTCCCATTTTGGATGCATAACCTACCTTAGAAGAATTCATGATATCTGGGAGGTGTTGGTGATTTTCTGTCTTAATGATTGAATGAAATGCAATGATGAAATGCGTATCAGTTCAGAAAGTAGTGCAACAAAATAGGGTCTCTTTGTCATGCCTGATAAATACAAATTGGAGGTACCAATCTGAGAATGTCAATGGAGAAGTATAACGAAGGTCAGAAGGATTTGCATTGTGTGTTTGTGGATTTAGAGAAAGCGTACAACAGGGTGGCAAGAGAGGAGTTGTGGTATTGTATGAGGAAGTCAGGTGGGGCAAAAAAGTAAGTGAGAGTGGTGCAGGACATGTATGAGGACAGTGTGACAGCAGTGAAGTGTGCAGTAGGAACGACAGACTGGTTTAAGGTGGAGGTTGGACTGCATCAAGAATCGAGTCTGAGCCCTTTCCTGTTTGCAGTGGTGATGGACAGGGAGGAAGTTTATGGATGTGGTGAGGGAAAACATGCAGGTAGTTGGTTTGAAAGAGGCAGATGTAGAGGCCAGGGGGTATGGAGACCGATAATCCGCTGTGGCGACCCATAATGGGAGAGGCCGAAAGAAGAAGGCATAGTACCCTGCCACGATTAGCTACAGAACACGTGTAAAGCTAAAAATAACTAGCTAAACTTGATTGTTAACTTTGAATTTGGCCTGCTTGGTTACCGGTAAATGAATTTCTGACAATATAAGAATATAAACGGTCAAAAATAAACAAAACAAAAAAAAACCTGCCTGCTTTACGAACAGTTATTTTACCAGCTTAGCTACTGTTACTACTAAATAGAAATGAGTTATGTACAGTAAATGCATTTCCTTCTGCAATAATTCTGATTTCCTGTACATCTTGCCAAGTGCACTTTAGGACTGAAGTACATCTCTGTAAGAGAGACACATTATCCCAAGTCTAGATGCTAATGGCACTTCAAATTGCAGGGTTAAACTAAAGAAGACCTGTGGTTAATGTCTGAGTTTGAGATGACGTGATGGCTCATATTTCACCTAATAAAATATAGTTCAGTGGTTACTCTGAAATGTAACCTCAAACCACACCATAGGAACGGTGTATTGTTTCAGACATTTTTATTTAATCCATCATAGACATCAAAAACCCAATACACTCCCATCTTTCCTTGCTAGCTGTACAGTATTTATATATATATATACAACAATGTTTGTTTATATTTAATTTTTTACTGGCTGCTATCCTGGACAATAATATGTGATTTATATTATTCCACTGTTATAAGACAGAATTTCCTACTTAAATTACATCATAAACAGAAGGAGTCTCAGTCCATGAAAAAGAATTTCACTGTTTGTCACTTAGTTTTTCCATTTTCCTTTGTTATGCTCCCACTAATCAGTCTGTCAATTAGTATGTTCTGTATACATGTACTATTTCTACACAGCAGTATTCATATGCATAAGAACTTAATTTTAATGTGCAACTAAAGCAGTATATTAAGTGTCTGGTTTTAAGACCGGTGTGTGATTATGTGGATGTTAGACAAGTTGAAATCTGAGAAAACTCACATGGTTCAGGAAAAATGAATACAGAAATATTAGATGTACAGTATAATGTTGCTTTATAAACGAAACACAATGCTAGTGACCAACCGAATGAGCAGGAATTACACTGCAAAAAAAATGCATCCTAGCAAGTAAATATACTCAAATTAATTTAATAAAACTGCAATAAAGCAAAAACTAAATGAAACCTATTTCAAGCTGTTTCTTGAAATAGTCGTGTTCTATTGGCAGCTTATGTTGCTCATTTATTTCTAGAAAGAAGCAAAAGGATCTGCCAATACAGTAAGGAAACTACAAGCTTGAAATGAGTAATAATGTTTAGAAATAGGTTACAATTATGTTATATTTGTAATGTGGACTTGAAGAGGTTTTGAGCACTTTGCTGTTCCTGGGAAGATCTACAACAATGTTTTTTTTTTTTTTTTGTGTTTGTTAATAATTATTTTTTACTGGCTGCTATCCTGGATAATAATATGTGATTCATATGTTCCACTGTTATAAGACAGAACTTCCTACTGATGATTAATAATTAAATTCCCATACTTAAATTACATCATAAACAAACAGATAGATGGATGGATGGATGGATGGATGGATGGATTAATGGATGGATGGACGGGCGGGCAGGCAGACAGATAGAGGATAGATAGATAGATGGATACATACATACATACATACATACATACATACATACAGACATTTGGGGTTGGAACTCATTTCCAGGCATGTAAACCGAAGTTTTAAATGAAAAAACTAGCAGGAAAGATTTACTTGCAGCATTACAGCTTGAACTCTGTCTTAAGTGTATTTGATATTCTAAATTATTACTGACCCATTAGCACCTTTAGAGAATGACAAAATGCATGTTTAAAGAGTGTGAGGATTTTCAATTTGCTAATGAAGAGCTTGTTTAGATGCTAAATGCTGGGGCAAAAGCTAAAATTGTGTGTGTCGGTGGGGAAAAGTGAGTCGGCTCAAATATAGGATTTTCCATCTTGCCCAGGATGATGGAATATATGATGGGGTTTGGTGTGTGATGTGTGTGTGTGTGTGTATGTGTGTGTGTGTGTGTGTGTGTGTGTTTGTGTTGTGGGGGGGGCGTTGTTGGTTGAGGAGGGGGTGCATTTCGAGCAGTTTTGCTTTCATGGCGGTTGCTGTGACAGCACAGAGGATTGATCGCTCAGGCTCCATTTTTCCAGGGCTGACGTCTTTGTTACGTTTCCTTCCCTTTATTCCTGCCACATGAATAGGATATACACTAGTCACACACTTGCCGCATCACTCTTATGTGCCACAGATTCACCAGCCTTTCCTTTCCTTCCTTCTCTCTCTCTCTCACTCTCTCTCTCCCTGTCTCTCACTCTCTCTATATATCCCCCTTTTTTGGTTGTCACAGTAACCATCTCACCTTCTCTCTCCAGTCACACATAATGAGGTGAGTGTGGTGTGAGAGATAGATAGAGAGAGAGAGAGAGAGAGAGAGAGAGAGAGAGAGAGAGAGAGAGAGAGAGAGAGAAAGCAGGCAAAAGAGAAAAAGAAAAGCTAGAAGGTGTTAGCATGAACGGAAAAAAAAAACATTGTTTATTGAGACGATGCCAAATATATGTTTTCTGTGTATCTACCCCCCCTCCCTTCTCTCTCCTTCTCTCACTGTCTCTCTCCTTTTCTCCTGCACATATTGCATGTTTTTTTTTATAAGAGGGGGGAAAACACAGTGCTGTCACCTATTCTTCATGTCTCCTGCCTCTTGTGTGAGGCAGAGAATAGACAAAAAGGATAAGCGAGTGAAACCATGCAAAGGAAAGAGAAAGGAGAGAGAAATGAAGGGAGAGGGAAGAGAGGAACAAGACAGTCAGTGACTTAGCATCTGTGGTCTTGTCATCTTTATGGTGTTGTTATTCAGTCTAGAAAACCCTCACAGAGCTCTGTTTTTTCCTCCCACGCACACACACACACACACACACACACACACACACACACACACACACACACACACACACACACACACCCTTATGTGTCTGTCAGCGCCTTCTACACTCTGTGGCTATTTTCTAACCAGCAGCCTGCCTTCAGACAAAAGGAAAGCACTGCAGCTCATATGCTTTATCTCTGCTTGTCGTAATTGCCTTTCACTCAAACGCAATAACATAATCATTAACAGTTAATCACCCACCACTCAAACAGTTATAATGATGACCAAAAATTGCCATAAAATTCAAATTCACCTTGTGCTCCTTATTGTGTGGTGGTGATGGTGGTGGTGGTGGTGCTGGTTCTGTGTATATACCATTCAATACTTTATAAAGCAATTGAATTGCTCCATGAATTGCTCAAGTATTTCAAGAAGCAGCATATGCTTAACGATTATCCTAAATAATTATAATAGATATGGCTTAATAATAATAATAATAATAATAAATATTTCTTTTCATCTGTTGAGACCTGACCGAGTTGAATAAAATCCCGTCCTTATCTCCAAGCAAAACAGCCACCAGACACTGTTAGTGATGTAATATTGTACAAAGCAGGTTTAACCATTGCCTCACATTCTTTTTTTTTTTTTTTTTATAATGTAGTCTTGACTGTAGGGATTTTTATTCCCTGTCTTTTTAGCTTTCAGGAGGCTATTACATATATATATATGTATAGGCATGGATATGATTCTAAAGACATTAACTAACTATAAATCTGGCGGCTAAGCAGAAAAAAAGCAAAGCAGAATCATTGTTAAGGGTAGGTCCTTTTTGAACATTGTGTCCTCACTGCTGATTGGCTGCAGCGTGCGTCAGTCTGAAAGGCTGGAAAAAAAACACACAGCTGAGCAATTCCGATGTTAAGAGGAAATACGAGCAATCTGATATACGAGCAATCTGATGTAGATATGCGATAAGGACAAAAGTTTGTGGACACCATATTCCACATTTAATCCCCAATTGCTGTTACAATATTAATATTAAAATAAAAAACTATTTGGGAAGATGTTCCACTGGATCTTGGAGTGTACGTGCAGAGATTTTGAACATTCAGTTACAAGGATGTTGTAAAGTTTAGGCAGGTACTTGTGCTAGGTGAAGCCAGAGATGGCAAAAGTACACACATCCTTCAGTCAAGTAAAAGTACAATTGCTTATGTTTTAAAAGACTCCGGTAAAAGTTCAAGTACTGACTATACTTTTTCCCCTTAAGTTAAAGTAAAGAAGTATGAGCTCTGATATGTAACTTTACCATGTAAAGACGCCATTAGAACTACCTGTTTTCCAGGTTCCAGGATGAACAACCACCATATAGAACACGAACAGAGAAAATATGATGATGATCAGGTGATCAGGAATATCTCTTTTCTCAGTCAGGTTTACATGGCTGACTCCCACTGTCTCATCCACGTTAGCCCCTGGGGTGCAGTCAGCATTCCAATGCATCCCAAAGGTGTTCAGTAGGGTTGAAGTCAAAGCTTTGAAGCAGGATACTCAAGGCACTCAAGAGTTCCAATTCATCCCAAACATGTTCATTGGGTTGAGCTCAGAGCTCTATAACAGGCTTTTTGTCTTCATGGATCTGGCTTTGTGCACAGGGGTATCATCATGCTGGAACAGGTTTGGTTTCTTCTAGTTGAATTGAAGGGAACATATAATGTTAAGGCATCCAGAGACATCCTATAAAATTGTGTACCTCTGTCTATGTGGAGGCCAACAGTTTGGCGACGAACCACATATGGCTGGAAAAGTTAAGAGTCCTTTTGTTAATATAGTGTATATAATTTGTATTTTATATTAATTATACTTTATTAATCCGTAATGAAATTGTTTGGTTGCAGTTGCTTACAGTAAAAGAACAAAGTAAAGATTAAAATAAAACATAAGTAAATATACAATTATATACATATAAAGGTATATATTAAATTAAATGTATAGCAACATGAAATTTAATTTGTAGCAGCAGTGACTACCATAAATGTTTTATAAGTTATTGCAAAAGTACAACTTAATTATTATTATGATTTTTTTTAATAAAATTGCACATACCTGCCCAAGACATTAACACATATAAGTGTGGCAAGAAATCTATAAATATAAATATATCCATATTATCTATATTAGGAAGCAGCTGTTTATATGATTTGAGTCAAAAATTCTGTTGAGATGCAGAATGCAGATGATAATTATTGCTGTAAACCAACCACTTAAATGATGCAGAGATAAAATGTCCTTCATATATAAGTATAAATAAAAGCCAGTTTTTTTACACAGCCTTCTATATTACATTTTCATTAAAATAATCATAAAGAACCATTTTGTCACTGATGGCAGAAGGAAATGGATGCAAGTGCAACTTATTTCATTAACAAACACTAGGACCATGCAGGGTGTGTTTCTGCCACACACTCTGTGTTCCCAGGTCAGACTCTGAATCCACAGTAACCCTGAGCAGGCTAAAGCTGCCTGCCAAATGGTGATACCTGGCTAAACCAAAGATTAATTTCTGTCTAATTAATATTTTAATGTATTAAAATAAAACGCTTATATGAAGCAGACTATTCTCTGAATACACTTTACAAATATTGTGCCATAACTCATATATTCTACATCATCCCAGTTATGTTTTTTATCATCGATTAATGATCACACAAGATGGGAGTATGCCATATTTTGATTATATTCTGGGTTCGGTAAAAAACCAGGGCTGTAAAAATTCATTGTAACGGCACAAATTTTATTAACACGTGATTAATGCAGCGTGCAATTCTGTTTGACCATTTTTATCAAAAGTATAAATTATTAAATATCAAAGAGGAGAAATTAAAACATTCAACGCAACACATTTATTCTCAGTTTTTTATAACTTACATAAAAAAAAAAACTCCACTGAAAATCATATTTTCTCATTTACTAAACATAGATTTTACTGATGCGCCAAGTCTTAGCACCAAAACCCGCCTTTATGAACACATCTTAACCCTCTGGCGTCGAAAACCGTGCCCTCATAAAGCCAAAACAAGCTTAAATCACTTTTTTTATTGTACAGATAAGAGGAATTAAAAACATTTAAATTGAAACAAAATGTAACCCTCAAAATCGATAAAAACAGTTACATTAAAAATGAAATAACTGGAGGCTGCTCTTGTACTGTATAATGACAGCAGACCTGCTCAACCACTCTAGCAACCCGGAAAAACTATCGGTATGGATTTTTGCTGAAGATATTTGCTCTTTTTTGTCTTAAAATTGACTTAAAATTTTTATTAGTTCATTTTATTTGATCTTGAAGATTTTAGATCAGTTATACTGAGATATTTATTCATGTAATAGAAGCAATGTCAAATAGGGACATTTACCCTGTCAGTATACAGTAGTTGGAAAATGGCTGTTATGTTGTCCCCTAACAGACAACTGTTAATGTTGGCCCCCTGTGTGACATAGGAAAAAGCAAGTACAGGCTGGATAGTATCGTACCCTACTGTAATTAGCTCTCCTTGTGTTAAAAACAATGAAAAAAGCCTTTACAAATTGTACAAAGAGTGAAATCTGGATACAGATCAGAAGTTTTTCATTCTACACAATAGGACACACCCTTGATCCTTCATATATACAAGCAAAACAAATACAGTAGTTAGTTTTGGTAATGCCATCACTAAATAGAGACAATATGTACAGTTGCCTGTACTGTAATGTTAACATGGAGAGTCAAGCACTTTCCTTTTTTTATTCATTTCTTGCATCAGCTTAATTAGTCACATCTGATGTTAATTACATGAAGTATAGAAAGTAGCACTCTCAAGTAGATCAAATTAGACGCCATACAGAGATTGAAGCGTCTCGTTCTTTCTGTCTGTAGAGACGGAAAAATGACCTGTGAGAGGCGTACGACTGAGAAAATTAGTCTAAATTGGAACTTATAGCGGAGTATAAAATGTCGAAACTAACAAATTACCACTTTTTCCCTTTCATTTTTTTGTGAAAAAATCCAAGTTTTCGAAAACAAAGCGTTGATGCGAACAAATCATTCTCATTCATTTCCATACAACTCATTCTTCGCTTTTACGGAACAAGACTTGGTATTAAGTTTGAACAAAAGCGGAACCGATGCCGAACAAACTGGGACACGAGGCTCTTAAAAAACAGAAAGAACTAATTTCAAATCGAACTCAGACTTGAAAATAGTTAATAGTTATGTCTTTTGCCATGGTATTATTTCAGGATCCAGCATTATGGAATCCAAAAATATTTTAAATGATATTACAACTGAAATCAAAACGATCGTATCTTGACAAAGCTAATAAACAAGTCGATGAGAAGCCCTTGAATTATATTTCTGCGTGAAATAAATTCTCATGAAGGACAGTTGAGAGAAACGCATGCTTTCAATTTCCATGCACATTTCTCATCCCCTTTCTTTTCTTCCTGTATTTTTATTTGCAATTATTTCTTTTTCCCAAGCGTGTGTTCCTTGATGAGATTATGTCAGTGTTAGCGAAGTGAAGCATATCCTGCCTACATCCAGGCAAAAAAACTGAAAATGCACCAAACCTCCTTCTTAAAAAAATGTGCTGTCTCGCTCTTCATATCTTTTTCCTCATGAATGTCAATTCTGCCTCGCATTGTTTTTCTTTCCTCATCTTCCCCTCCCTCTGTGTGTGTGTGTGTGTGTGTGTGTGTGTCTGCTTGTGGCAGGGATGCAGCTGATAAAGGCAGCTATTTGCTCAAGCTTGGCCCACGTGGCACATAATTTTTAACCTCAATTTCCTCATGTGAATGGAACCCCTTAACACACACAGACAAACAAATACTGCTTGCTCATAAAGTACATACTTTAAAACACCACCATATACTTCTTCTGCCTTTTAATTGGCCTGTGTTTGTTAGATTCACGCCACTAAATTATTGGTCTTGACACAGCTGCGATGATCAGATTGGCTTTTATTTGACTTGAGACCAGCAAGTAGAGTAAGAACTGACTTTACATCCTGGCAACCAATCATGTAAAGCAATAAAAAAATAGAGAAAATAGAAAATATTTAATACAATTCAATGTGAGTATGTATATGTGTGGTACCAGGTATTTTAAACAAACAACCAAAGAGCAGAAAAAGAAATCTATCATGTTTTGCCTCTAAAATGTGGATATTACTACTTTAAACAATGTGATTTCCCTCATGACTTTTAAAATACGCTTTGTTGAATATCTGTGTGCTGTAGGAAAGCAGAAATATGCATGACAATTTAATCTGTAATCAGATCCTGGCTTAAAAAAAACTTTAAATATAATTTTATCTTTATTTTATTTATTTTTTTACTTCTGAGATAAACCTAAAATGCGGGAATGTTTTCGAATTGTGGGTCGAGTATATGCAAAAGAGAAAGTTTTTCTGTCCCTTGGCAAAATATTTACTGTATATGTATTACTGCTCAATAGAGTAATAAGTGATAAGTGAAATTTCCCAGAAGAGTGGAGGGAAAATTAGGACTAAATGGGGAATGCAATGCTCCAAAAGCACATACTTTTGTACGTTTTGATACTTATGAACAGCTTTTATAAGTATATCACACACACACACACACACACACACACACACACATATATGTATCAGCTTCAATGCTATGATTCCTTTAAAATATTTCATACATACATTTTACCAATGCCCCACTCTTAAAATAGAGCAAATACTCCATACTGCATGCTTACTCCATTTCTATCTACTAATGCCACACACACACACACACACACACACACACACACACACACACACACACACACACACACACACACACAGCATTATGTTTTTGGTTTGCAGAGTTATTTTTAAAGTCCTGCATGTGTTTCTGTCGACCGTGCAGACTTACATTCTAATTTAGGTTGTTAGTG
Source organism: Silurus asotus (assembly GCA_024362625.1). Lineage (NCBI taxonomy): Eukaryota > Metazoa > Chordata > Actinopteri > Siluriformes > Siluridae > Silurus > Silurus asotus. The sequence continues at coordinate 1,511,519 of MU551532.1, forward strand.
CTTAGTTACACCCGGCAGGATCAATTACGAGGAATCTGTGTTCATTTCTATGCCATTAACTCACTAAATCTTAATCAACTCACCCGGCTGTGTGAGGGAAAATAGCTCTCATGCTCCAGCATATCACATGACTGCACATAACGATATACAAGTCTTTGCATCATGTAATCAAATCCATCAAATAGTAATTAAGGTGCAGGATTTGCTTAAGATTTGGCTTTTTTTTCTGAATATAGGTCGGCACAGGTTTAAAGGCCTCCGGATGTTTTCGCATGATTTCACTATGTGTTTTTTCGGTAATTTTCTTCCACCATTTCGAATCCCTGGAGTGCACATTTAAAGGCTGCCTTCAGCACCCTTCCAAACTGCTGTGAAGCCCGGAACTATAGTCCTCTCTCGCCTCCTTCACACCCTCGCACCATCTCCCTCTGTCTGTCTCGTCAGGTGAACGAAGGCTCGGTTATTGCAGATTAACGGAAATTAAAGCACTGGAGCTGTTTGAACTTTCATACGAGCCGATTTGAAAAATGCTATGTGTAGGCGTTATCAAAGCTTCATTCAGCATAATTTAGACACAAAAATACGTCAGGAAAAGCAAGCATGGCATTCTGTCATAGCTGGGTGTGTAGCTCTCACTCTCTCTCTCTCTCTCTCTCTCTCTCTCTCTCTGTCTCTCTCTCTCTCTCTCTCTCTCTTTTTCTCTCTCTCTCTCTTTAGCATTGCATGCTTAGAGTCAAAATGCAAAGACTAGCTGTGCAGTGTGTCTGCATATACAGTTGTATGCAAAAGTTTAGGAACCCCCGACAATGTCCATGATTTTCATTTATAAATATTTGGGTGTTTGGATCAGCAATTTTATTTTGATCTATTAAATAACTGAAGGACACAGTAATATTTTTAGTAGTGAAATATGGTTTATTGGATTAACAGAAAATGCGCAATGCGCATCGAAACGAAATTAGACAGGTGAATAAATTTGGGCACCCCAACAGAAAAATCACATCAATATTTAGTAGAGCCTCCTTTAGCAGAAATAACAGCTTCTAGATGCTTCCATTAGCCTGTAATGAGTGTATTTTGGACCATTCCTCCTTACAAAACATCTCCAGTTCAGTTAGGTTTGATGGTTGCCGAGCACGGACAGCCCGCTTCAAATCACCCCACAGATGTTTAATGACATTCAGGTCTGGGGACTGGGATTGACATTCCAGAACATTGTACTTGTTCCTTTGCATAAATGGCCGAGTAGATTTTGGGTCGTTGTCTTGTTGAAATATCCAGCCCCGGCGTAACTTCAACTTTGTGACTGATTCCTCAACATTATTTTCAAGAATCTGCTGATATTGAGTGGAATCCATGTGACCCTCAACTTTAACCAGATTCCCAGTACTGGCCACACACTGGCCACACAGCCCCAAAGCATGATGGAACCTCGCCCAAATTTCACTGTGGGTAGCAAGTCTTTTTCTTGGAACGTATAGACACTGTACATTCTGTACACTATATTGAGTGTGCCACACACTCTACATTCTGTGCACTGTGGTACACACTTTACTGCACTATAAACAGAATGATCTACACACCATATGGACTCTAGCAGCCACTCTACACTTCATGCACTCTAAACTATAAAGCCTGTACAGACTCTGCAAAAACTATGTAGTGGTATATTAAAATGTACACTATATACTATAAAGGCTTTATATACACTGTATACAGACTGCACAATACACCATACAGATTACACACTATACAGATTACACACTATTTAGATTATACATTATATAGATTACACATTGTACAAACTACACACCATACAGATCACACTATACAGATAACACATAATACAGACTACACACTATACAGATTATACATTATATAGATTACACATTGTACAGACTACACACCATACAGATCACACACCATACAGATCACACTCTATACAGACCACACACTATACAGACCACACATTATACAGATCACATATTATACAGATCACACTCTATACAGACCACACACTATACAGACCACACATTATACAGATCACATATTATACAGATTACACACTATGCAGATTACACTCTATACAGATTATTCATTATATAGATTACACATTGTACAGATCACATATTATACAGATTACACACTCTGCAGATTACACTCTATACAGATTACACACTATACAGATCACATATTATACAGACTACATACTATACAGATCACATATTATACAGACTATACATTATACAGAACTCACACTATACAGATTACACATTATACAGATAACACAATATACAAACTACACACTATGCAGATTACACACTATACAGATTTTACACTATCCAGATCACACACTATATAGATTTTACATTATGCAGATCAAACACTATACAGATCAGGTACTATACAGTTTATGCACTATATAGATTACACACTATCCAGATTACACATTATACAGATCACACACTATACAAATCACACACCATACAGATTACACACTATACAGATCACACACTATACAGATCACATACTATACAGACTACACATTATACCGGCTTCGCACTAGACGGATTACACGTCATACAGATTACACATTATGCAGACTACACACTATACAGATTTCACATTATACAGATCACACACTATACAAATCACACACCATACAGATTACACACTATACAGATTACACACTATACAGATCACACACTATACAGACTACACATTATACAGGCTTTGCACTAGACGGATTACACATCATACAGATTACACATTATGCAGACTACACACTATACAGATTTCACATTATACAGATCACACACTATACAAATCACACACCATACAGATTACACACTATACAGATTACACACTATACAGATCACACACTATACAGACTACACATTATACAGGCTTCGCACTAGACGGATTACACATCATACAGATTACACATTATGCAGACTACACACTATACAAATTTCACATTATACAGATCACACACTATACAAATCACACACCATACAGATTACACACTATACAGATTACACACTATACAGATCACACACTATACAGACTACACATTATACAGGCTTCGCACTAGACAGATTACACATCATACAGATTACACATTATGCAGACTACACACTATACAGATTTCACATTATACAGATCACACACTATACAAATCACACACCATACAGATTACACACTATACAGATTACACACTATACAGATCACACACTATACAGACTACACATTATACAGGCTTCGCACTAGACGGATTACACATCATACAGATTACACATTATGCAGACTACACACTATACAGATTACGGTTTATGCAGATCACACGTTATACAGACTACAAACTATTCAGATTACACAATATACAGATCACACAATAACCAGGTTAAACATCATACAGATTACACATTATACAGACTACACACTATCCAGATTACACATTATACAGATCACACACTATACAAATCACACACCATACAGATTACAAACAATACAGATTACACACTATACAGATCACACACTCTACAGACTACACATTATACAGGCTTCGCACTAGACGGATTACACATCATACAGATTACACATTATGCAGACTACACACTATACAGATCACACATTATACAGATTACATAATATTCAGACTACTCAGTATACATATTAAACAGTATACATTTTCCACATTAAAAAGGTAAATAAATCAGACTCCTGAAGCCTCAGCTACAAGCGAACATACCTTTGTTAATACGATATGTTAATTCCTTAATGCTGCTCTAATCATAATTATTTGTGCTTAATGAAATGTCAATATCTTACTACAGTAAAGCTTTGGAATGATCAAATAACTCACTGCTACTATAAATGCATCTTTGTTTATATCCCAGACAGATTACTCTCATTTTGTTTCATACCTAATTATTTATCTGACCTTTTGTTAATGTCAAACAGCATACAGTTTTACATCTCCTGTGGATTATGTGACCTGGCAGGAATTTTCGGTTTCCCCCTTTTTTGGCTCTTTTTATTTTATTTATTTTTTTACAATAAGAATTATGGTCAAAGATGATCATTTTCCTATTTATGTTTGGATCCTGGATGACTTTATGCTCATGTTTTTACCATTAATTTATCTTTATACTGAACTGAAACAGGATGAGTTCATTTAATGACATTTTAAGAAAAAAATTTAGATTTAGATTCATTTGCACACAGAGCCTCTATCAGACTATTATACAGTACTGATGATGCAAGTTGCCTCCAGGGTGACCCCAGTTTTCGTCTAGCACGCATGGTTTTGTGAGATAGCATTCAGAGGACAGGAGCGCAACAAGAGGCAGATAAAGTGCCCAGGCAGATGATTGCACCAATCAGGTATTGAGGTGCATGGCCAAGCTGAAAATAACCGAGCTCTTGTCAGACAGACAGAAAAAGTGCTGGTAAGATTGACATGGCCCCCAGGCAGTGGTATAGTTTAACGAGTTCCAGCATAACGAAGTCTTATGTGCCGTTTGATTACTCTCTCTCATTTTATCTCTTGCCCTTGTACTCACTGGCTTTTTTCACATTTTCCCCCTCCATTTTCCTTCAATCCTTGTTCCTCCTGTCATGCTGCCTCCATCTCAGGCAAGCCAAACTCAAACATTTTTTTCAGCCTTATATGCACCCTGGGGTAAGGAGAAGGAAAAAAATTCTAATTTCACTATGTGGAATACTATTGCAATATTTATAACATTTATCTATAGATTAAATAGGTTAAAAAAATCATCCAGACAACTCTGTAGCCTGTTGTAGTGATGCGGCTTCGTTAAAAATGCTATTGTATTTAGTATAAATAATTGTCTACACTTAGAATTATATACACAAAACCCGTAAAAAACGTTTAACAGTGCTATTAGCATGTTCTAATCATGTTTTGTTTGACAGAATGTCTCTGAAAAAAAACATTGTTAATTTTGTGATTATTATATAATGAATTTAAAGCTATTTGGGATTCATCTTGTGTGTTAAAGCAAATAATGGTACATGAAAGATAAAGCTTGTGCTACTCAAGACATGTCAGTTATATTTCGACACATATCACAATATTATTCATTACAAATTATTTTAACATTTGTACTGATTAATATTGTGATTTGCGTCCAAATATAATTTCACATGGAGAAGGTAAACGTTTAATATTTAACAACAGTATTGCCACTGTACATTGAATTGAATGCTAAAAATTCTAATTGCTTGTAAGTTGATGTTGATGTTTAGCAAACATTTATTTTAAATACATCAAAAATACGGACAACCGATAGTGGATTTTACTGATACCGATAGCTTGGTTGGATTGTACTCGCTAGCTGTTTAATCAACCGATGGATACTGGATTAAAGAAATAAAATAAAAAATAACAAAATAGTAATAAACCTTATTTAAAAAAAATATATATATATAAAGTACTGAATCTTTGAAATGTTCTAAATGAAACAAATTATGAATATATTAATTATGTTAATAAATATTGAGGACGAGACATGAATGCAACTGAAACAAAAAGTAACAACATATATAATAAAAAATGTAAAGTAATAAAAACGATAGTTTAAAATTAAAATATGTGGCATCAATGATTTCTTTATAAAGGTTATTCTCATACTGTACAATGCAACCCGGAAAACCCATTGGTAGTAATAATATAGTGATCAACTATCAATGGCAATTATTCAGCTATACCTTTAGATCAAACCACATTCATGATCTTTTAATATATATATATATATATATATGTATGTGAGAGGGAGGGAGAGAGAGAGAGAGAGAGAGAGAGAGAGAGAGAGAGAGAGAGAGAGAGAGAGAGAGAGAGATACACACCTCTTTCAGTG
>MU551532.1:1517595-1625461 GCA_024362625.1 Silurus asotus
TTTTTTTTATTTTTTTTAATACCCGGAAGTAAATTCGCATCTCCTGCACTTTAAGGCGTTTTATTTGCAATTTATCTTGTAATTTCTTTTTTTATGCCTTTGTCATATATGAAAGGTGGAGAAAATGGTATTAGATTAAATATCTAACAATAAAATAAAATCTGTTCCTTTTTATCTGGTGCGACTAATGTTAACGCCCATAAGTCTTTTACAGGAAGTAAACTTTATATATATATATATATATATATATATACATACACTTATGCTTTAAAGTGCTAAAAAAATATTTATATATGTAGAGTACATATATCTTTTTGAAGCATGCTGTTACATGCCAGATGATGTCATCAGCTTTACGTTAAAAGTTGGATTGTTCTGTACTGTATTTGTTCGGAGTTCCGGGTTACCCACTGTTGCCATGATGATGTTGGCTGCTGTCAACACATCACTCTAATAGTGACAAATGGTACTCATTACATCAGCGTTAATTTGCCCTCTCTATCAGCCTGGGATGCAGATACTCAGGCTGAGCTGATCGAATTGTCAGTGTAATTACTGGCATAAGACCTTATTAAAAGCCTGGGCCTCTGGATCCAGTGTCAGTCACTATAGGCAGGCATATCACTCACTGGCATCTCCATACTGCTCACAGACACTCTTTACAGGCTTTACTTTTTGTCGTATTACTTATATGAAAAGATGTGGGTTCCCCGGTGGTCTAGTGGTTAGGATGCAGCGCTCTCACCGCTGCGGCCCCGGGTTCGATCCCCGGTCAGGGAACCAACCCCAGCCATTGGGGTTGCACATGCCTTAGTGCCTGGTCACAAGCCCGGATAAATGGGGAGGGTTGCGTTAAGGAAGGGCATCCAGCGTAAAAACGTGCCAAATCATGTGCCCTTCTGGGCCCGAGCAAGGCCCTTGACCCCAATAGCTGCTCAGTTGTATGAATGAGATAAAAACTGTAATTCATTATGGATAAGGAAGTCTGGCAAATGCCGTAAATGTATTAAGGTTAGAAGAATTAAATCTGTAGATTAATTCTTAATTTAACAATGGGAAGAGCCACAAGAAAGGAAGAATAGGAAGCATGGAATACTAAGGCATACATTTATTGATGAACAGATACAGAAGGGAAACAAGTAAGGAAACTAATCAAGACACAGAAAAGGTGAACACATTAGGATAATTAATCAATGTCAATGACAGAGGTACGGACCAAAATCAAAGCAACATTGTAGCAAAAAAAAAAAAAGGCCAAATAATGAGAAGGAAAACTGCCCGGGATGAAAACATAAGAAAACCTAACCGCTGTATTTTGGGTGACATTAATGTACATTACAGTTTATAGATGCAAACAAAATGTGGATTTTGATTATAATGTTAATCATAGTGTGAATTGCTGACGTGCCTACTAGCTTATAAGCTATCCTCATGGCTGAATTTTATGCTTTCGGGGGGGGTGGTAGAATGGGTAGAATGGGGGTAGAATGTCACTGCAATGCATTTAGATCAGACTCAGAGCATGTCTCAGATATTTTAAGGCTCAGAAATATCTGACTTCTGAGAAAAACAGAACTGAATATACGGCTGCCTTATATTTAAATAAAAAGGCGATAAATAAATAAATATACTTGTGTGAGACACAGCAATTTACTATAACATTAAATGCCACATATAACAATAAATGGCCTCAGCACCAAGCTATATTTGGGGATTATTACAGTTTTTATGTACAGACTCAAGTATGTACAAGATTTGTATTTATTACAATTTATTACTATGTAGAAAAACTTACTGGGCAGTTCAGTGTGAACACATAATTCAAAACAAATATGCATTGTGTTATGTAATATGCATTTATTAATCTTTGTAACTATTTCTAATGTAATTCACACTGATCAATTGTGCAACTTTTGACCACAGACAAGAAATAATAAAACAAATTCCAGGTCAGAGCTCTGCAGCAGGCCACTTAAGATCTTCCACTCCAAACCATCTAAACCATATCTCAATGGAGCTGGCTTTGTGCTCAGGGGCAATGTCATGCTAAAAAAAAGAGGTTTGGAGCCTCTAGTTCAGGGGTGAGGGTAAAAATGTATGCTATTACATACGAAGACATACTATACAATTGTGAGCCTCCAACTTTGTGTTAACAGTTTGGGGGAAAAACACATATGACTGGAAAAGTCAGGTGTCCCAATACTTTTGTCAATATTGTGTATTTATTTTTTTTTTTAAGAATTTACATGAGGCTGTGCACTAAATTTGGATTGTTTGTTACACCAACATACTGTAATGTCCAATGTCCCAACAAGGAGTTATTGGACAAACAAAGGTCTAATCTAGAGTTCGGGGGATGGGGTGTTTCAGGTTTAATGATCTAAATTAGCAATGATAATTCTTCTTATCCCCTGTACAACTGCTCCCTGGCTTCAGAATTTACCTCCGATTAGCACCAAACAAGCAAATTGAAAAGAATTCCCACTTGGAATATTGAGATAATAGTGAAATGTTAATTCTGCAATCTATTGTATTCAAAAGCCAGAAATTTGATACATTTTGACTATAAATGTGCAGACGAATGCTAAGTTGGAAATTCATATAGATAATTAAAATGCTAAATATTGGTTTAAACATTCATGTCTTTTAGGTGCATTTCATTGCTGTTGTTGGAGCAGCACTAAAGTATAAGTAAGATATTTTAGTCTTAGATATGGCTTGTTTTGTTTACTGTTATTGAGAATCTAGAAGTCAGAGGAAGGTTAAGATAATCGCTCCTCCTACTGACTTTCTTTCATGGAAACACATGCACACAATGTATGTGTAGTGGTTTCTCACACACCTAGCTTTCAACTATGAGATTAACACCCCCCACCACCACCACCACCACACACACACACACACACACACACACACACACACACACACACACACACACAGACACCCACCCTTAGGATATCAAATCTTAAACGCCCATTTCTAAGTAGGTCATTGCTTACAATAGCTGCAGACTCCTTTTTCCCACTTTCCCTCCCCTGCCTTCACTCTCACACCCTATACGCCACTAGCTGTGTTTGGAAGACTGCATGCATCAACGAATGATTTCAAGCTGCATTGGCTTTTATGCATGGGAATGGAGGTAATGCAGGAAAATCACAATAAATAAATAAAAAAATGTCTCAAACGTTTGATTTTTTTCCCCTATTGTTATATGCGGTTCGAATAAACACAAGCTGTTTTGTTTAAATTCATTTCACTTTAAATTTGAGGTATCAGCATTGCACAGTCATCATACTCAATACTTTACCACCTCCCTCAAGTTGGCCCGTGCCTTTAACTAGAAGAATAAAATAAATATTTCACACACATCCAACCATCTTTCTGAATTTGATTGAATAGCCCAGTGGCATACTGTGAAAATTCTATGAATTTTACTTCTATGACTACGCCGACTGAATACAATTATACTGATTGTCTCGCTCTTTGTTTTTCTCTTTGCTTTTCTCTTTTAGGATCAAGATTTCTTGTTACATCCACAGGGGCCTTGTATATTCTGGACGTACAGTCAGAGGATGCGGTGAACATCTACCGCTGCACCACGCGGCATCGCTACACAGGAGAGACCAGACAAAGTAACAGTGCCCGATTACTTTTATCAGGTGAGAGATTTATAATAATAATAATAATAATAATAATAATAATGATTTATTTGTCTTACTAAATTACATATGGTTACATATGAGATCTTTCTTCATTTGAGGGTTAGGGTATCTGTACTTTATTATTTCCTTGTGGGGAGACTCTTATTTTGCCTTCACTACGTTTCAAAGTCAAATATTGTACTTTTTACTCAAAATAAATGAGACTCAGGACTGTACTGTATTTCCCTACAACACTCGTCGCCTTATTTGTGTGATTTTTTTAAAAGTAGTTAATACTTTTACTAGCTCATGATACTTTCAATAAATAATAATCAGTGTTTCACTAATTAATATCATTCTATTGATAGATTGGTGCTAAGAGTTACATTGGTCTTTTCACATAAACTGAGTTGATTAGACAAGAGTCTTAAGAGTAATATCTTTACCATGGTTTGTGTACTTCGTCCACCACTGTTTACCATTCTCATCAATGCGAGCAACCAAGGCGTCTTGGTGGTTCTCCTTTCAATCGCAGTGTTATGTACAGTACTTATCCGAGTTCGACTTCCTTTTTGTTTGGGAAAAAACACGGCTGTGTCCTTGAGAACTATGTATCAAATTTGCAAACAAATATTTGGGACACATTTTAAAGAACATACAGTGCAGCACTCATCAATAGTGCAAATACCACACTATAGCTGCCAGTCATTTTTATATTGCAGGAGAGAGCCCAATGGCTTCATCTGGATTGCAACTTCTCACATTTGCCATCTGCCAGCACTTTCTTACTCTCTATTTACAGTTTTTCCGCACTTAGAAGAGTGTAAACTCGACAATGCAATTACTAGAGAAACTAATAGGTTGTATTAACTAATAGCTAGTTGACTAGGGCAATCCCTAGAAAAAATCCCTCTCATACATATGTGGAAAACACCTTGTGAGAAATGCTGGGGTTATTCCCAGTATCTGGGACTCGGAGACCACAGGGTAGTGGCTAATAAGAGATGTCCCTTCAGTAATATTAACAGGTGAAACAATTATATTTTTAATTCAATTCGGGTATCAACAAATTTACTATACAGTATGCAATTCTGTAGGTGTTTTGTATCTTTAAAACTGCACATTCCCCTGGCTCAGGACTGAGAAATCCTTATGCCCAATGTGTCCAATACGTAGGCAGTATTGTTTACAAGTTTACACCTTACCTCCCACCACAGTTTCCTTTTTGGATGGGAAAAGTGTGCTGGACTAGCATATGATGCATGCACAGTACCAGTGACAACTGCCTTTACAACAGAGATATGTGCAATTGTCCAAATAAAGGACTACGGGCTTGCACACTCTTCAATTGCCAACAGCCTGCTATGGGTTTGGAACTCTGCTGATGTGAAATGCAGAATTCTTCTGTACAATGCAGGAATTAGATACAGAAATTCATCTTTCAGATCTTGAGAAAAACTTAGATCAGATTGATGGAAACCTAGCTTTACACTTTGGCTTCATGCCATGCTGGTTTACAATCATGGATTCATCAGCCTATTCCACTAGTGAGACAGTGTCTGCAGAGGTATTCGCCCCAACATCAGTCTTTCTGTATAAATGTATGTTTTTAGAGTTAGTATAAGGAGTCTGTTCTTAGGTGTATTTTATGTAGCTGATACATTGTTAGGTATCCCAGGATTTTACTTTGGCAACTGTACCATGAGTTGTTAGATCAAGCTTTGTTGCTTTAGGCATTCCCTGCTGCAGCTGTTCCTGAAAAATATCAGCATTTTTTACCAAAGTTGGCCTAAATTAGAGAAAGAGGACCTAGCTGTAGGTCTGTCACTGTATGTCTACTATAAGTTGCTCTAGCCTCTACAATTAAATACATTTTTGTATTGCTTTTAACAGCTGATTTATTTGCCACTTACTTACTGACAGAAATGTACCTTCTTTTTCTTCACTGTGGCCTCTTAACGAGCCTGCAGTACTTGGAGTTTGTTAAGGATATCTTTTGCAAATATTCAGGCCTCAAACAGTTTGGGTGTTGGTCATGTCTGTTATTTACAGTAACTCCATTGTGCTGGAGCATAGTCCTGACCAATCCAGCATAAACAGCATTAACTTTTTCAGCAGTTATTAGCAGCTACAGGAGATTGTCTGTTGGATTAGACCACATGGGCCAGCCTTCGCTCCCCACAAAGGCTCCCATCAATAAGCCATCCATGACCCTGTCGCCGGTTCACCACTGGTTATCCTTGGACCGCTTATGATAGATATTGACCACTGCAGATTAAGAACTCCCCACAAGAGGTGCTCTTGTTAAACTTGCAGATGCCTTTGTCAAATTTGCTCCAATCCTTACACCTGCCCATTTTCCCTGCTTCTAACACATTAACTGTAAGGAGAAAATGTTCACTTGCTGCCTAATAAATCCCTCCCATTAACAGGTCCCATGATGAATAGATAATCAGTGTTATTTACTTCACATAAAGTTATAATGTCATAATGTTATGCCTGATTGGCGTATGAACAGCTCGCCATCATTTAAAAGTTGATGGATTTGGAGCAATTGACAGAAATGATTTTTTGTGTGACTTGTTGACATTAAGCGATTATTTCTTTTTCCCTGCTGTGGCCATACTGCTGTACACCAAGTCAGCCAATTGAGAGCCATTTGGGGTGAAAACAGTAATTGTCCAGTATTTAATTGGTCCATGTCAATATACTAATTGCTGGTTCAGATGTTTAGCCAGAATGAGCTTTTATTGCCTATATGTTGTGTCTTGTATACAAAACATAAACAAGAGAATGAATAGGACAGATTACACTAATAGAAAGAAAGGAGGTAAACGATAAGGTTGGGTGTGTAACCATGGCTCTAGTACCAAGTGGAGGACTGTGAGGGTGCCTGGGACAATGGTGATTGTGTGTGGTCAATGGTCATGGATCCTAGTTATCAAGTTGAATGGATCAAGTTATGGTCATGAGGTAAAAGAACAAAATTAACAAAAGTTCATACTTCATTATTTTTATATTTGCACAATTGGCTTACTTTGGAACTTTGGGTTTTGCTTGAAGTAAATATCAATAGGTATACAGGCACATTTCCCATTAGATTTCACATCCTATATATTACATATATTTAATCAAATGTAAATAATTCTATTAATTATGCATTGTTCTCTGTGTAAAATGAAATGGATTTGTTACTTATAAACTAATTTAATTTGCTGCATTTACACAGTATTTGTATATTGTATGTTGAAAAGTTGTGACATTACTGGTTGTTAGATGATAGAAAATATTTTCAGTGCTTTACTTTAACAGGGAAAAAAAACATGTCATCTCTAGCACATTTCTGACCATGAAAATATAAATAGAGTGCAAATGGAAATGAAATTAAGCATACCTTGCTTAACAGTGCTGCTTGGTTATACTTGACCCAATAGAGCCCTGTATGTTACAAAGTTATATATTATGCCAAAGCAGTTTTCTTTGACTTTTATTAAATAATGACAATGAATATTTTAAATGCAAAAGAAACTAGAGGTATATTAACAGCAATTACTTTAAACTTCTGTCTACATGCTGTATCTTTGTGTTGCAGAGCCCGTGGATTCAGCACCAGTGATTCTAGATGGATTTGAGAGAAAGGAGGTCATGGTTGGTCATCGGGTAGAGCTGCCCTGTAAGGCATCTGGTCATCCTCCGCCTCGCTACCGTTGGCTAAAGGACAACAGCCCATTAGAGTCAGATAGTCGCTATCACCAGAGTGTCTCAGGCCTCCTGATTGAGGCCACCAGACCCAGTGATGGAGGCAACTATGTGTGTGAAGTCTGGAACAGCTTTGGCAATGCCAAGGTGGTGGGACGGTTGGTGGTCAAACGTGAGTTCCCAGTTTCTAGTAGAAAATTGTGAAATGTTTCAGAATCCTGAAGCCATTAATTGGTCACGACCGATTCCTAGCATTATGACCATTTGCCTAATTTAAACTGGTCTGTGGCTGGTCTGTGGTAACTGCAATGCACAATGTATTTTGACACCTTTCAATTAGAACTAGCATTAACATCTTAAATTTAATTTGAGGTACAGGAGCTCTTCTGTTGGATCCGACCAGCCATAAACCTGTCACCAGTTCACCAATGTTCCTTTTATGGACCACTTTTGATAAATACTGACCACTGCAGACCAGGAACGAACCACAAGAGCAGCTCTCACTCAGTTGTTTATCCCGCACAATTTAGCCATTATCAAACTCACTCAAATTTTTACGCTTGCCTATTTTTTCCTTTCTTGCTGCCTAATAAATCAAACCCTAACTAACATGTGCCATAATAAGTTTAGTGTTATTTGCTTCACCTGTCACAATGTTATATTGTCATAATGTTATGCCTAATAACATTGTAAATGTATTGGAATATCAATGTTAACAAAGCACCTAAGGATTATTATTGATATTAAGTCCGTACACTATACACAACACATTTTTTTCTCTTGTGAATATTTTAAGATGAATTATGAAAAAAATAGCTTCAATGGCTATTCTGTGTCTTTGTTTGTTTCTTTGTAGAGCCCCTGAAAGCAGTGGTGAGTCCTCGTAAGGTGAGAGGCAGCGTGGGCAGTCAGGTGTCTCTGTTCTGTAGTGTCACTGGCTCTGACGAATATGAAATCACCTGGTACAGAAATGGAGAAAGGATCCAGCCAGGGCCCAATGTCCGTATCACTGGCCTCAGCCATGAGAACCTGGTGATGGAGGGCATGGCCAAGAGTGATGGAGGAGCCTACCAGTGTTTTGCCCGCAATGGCAAGATGTCCACCCAGGATTTTGTGCAAGTCATTCTGGAGGGTGAGTTGAATTTAACCTAATCTAAAAAGACTTTTAAGATGGATTTAATCTATCTAAGACAAACACAATGTATGCCAATCTATTAAGAAGCATTTCTTTTGACATTCAATTAAAATCTAATATTTTCTATAGTTAAATTCACGCTTCACTGGTAATATTTTATCGCTGTGCATCTATAAAAATGTTTGAACACTTCGACAGTTTCATAATTTAGGTTAAATCTTAGTGTTGCAAAGATGACAGTATCAAAATTGATTGCCGTGACTTAAGTTACCTCTAAACAGAGAGCATCACTGCATTGCAGTTCAGAGGTGGCCACACTCCAGGTTAAGTGAGCTCTGAGCCCGAAAGGAGAGGGGAGAGCAGAGGACTCATAAGAGGAGGAGATAGCATCCACAGTCCACCTGCTAAGGGTCTGCTTAATCACAGGAAGACAATTCTAATATGGACTGTGATGAAAAAACAGCTGGGGCAACTTTCTTCACAAGGCAGTTCTGTGGACACACCGGGTTAAGGAGGATAGTCGAGAGCACTTTGGGGAAATACCCCCCTCCTGGGGTAGAGAAAGGCACTGGCCATGCCTTGCGTGAATTCCAGACAGAAGTGTGTCACGGAAAGGGTGTGAAGGCCCCCAAATCTCTTTAGAGATGAGATGGCCCATAAAAAGACCATCTTGACTGTCTAACATCTCAAGGGCAGCTCAGGCAAAGGCTTAGACACGGCCTTCATAACTAGGTGTCACTAGCGGGTTCTTCCCTAGCTTTTTGAGCAGGTCAGCCTGGTAGGTTTGCAAAACTGCAATGGTAAACCAAAGCCGAAGAGGTCCAAAGGGGTCTGGTGGGCTGTACCTGGGCTTTTAGTGATGACGCAGTACCGGGAGAGAGATAGCCAGCCAGTGCCTCTTCAACCCGGGGAATCGTCCCGTAGCCGCACTGTTTCAGTCCCACTACGTTAGAGTAGAGAGAAATATTGAGACTGAAGAGGCAAGCCAGAGAAGGGCTGTCCCCAGAATATGGACACCTCGGTGTGCAGATCTGGAAAGAAGGGCACGCTAGCTAGAGTGCCCTCCTTAAAGAGCGATCTCCTGAAGCGGAGCATACACAGGGACATGCATCTGCTGTGCGAGCAGTGCTCTGCTCCCAGACAAGCTACACATAGACAGCCTGAAAGAACAGTTGCCATTGGTTAGCTTTTCCAATTTGCTTGTTTACCGTTGCCACCTTATGACCTCATGGCGACTTCAAGTCATAGCCTTAAATAAAATTGCAGCAAAATGTCAGTGAAGACACAGGAATCAACTTTCTCAAAAGCCGCAGGACTGTAGCGTGGACTGAAATGGGCAAATCAGTGACACTCTTTTACTCAAAGCTTCACATTGGTTACATTTGGGGGTCAGATTGTAAACCACAGTATGATACAGTAGCAATAATGTAATCCAAGCAAACTCAATGCTATCTTGGCAAAACAACTTTCACATAATACAATGTAGCATATTGTATTAGCTTCCCAAAGAAAACTGTATCTGCATCTAGTTATAACAGCATAGATAATGATAGAAGTAGAAACCACAGGCATTGTGGGTAGATAGGTGCTGTGAAAAACCTGTTAAAGAGCCGATACACTGGTTTGTAAATCTTGCAAAGCTCAGGCTAAGGCTACATCTACACTAATCCAGATAAATTAGAAAAAAAAAGAAACGTTTTTGTCTAAAAACATTCCACGTTTTTTTAAATCTTTCCCAAAAGTATCTCATCCACACTGAAACTTCTAAAAATTAGCAAAATTTAAAATGATTCGTCTAATAATAATGGTCAAATGTTAATAAAATTTGTGCCGTTAAAATGAATTTGCATTAACACGTTATTTACGTATTGTTTAAATTGCTAATTTTGTTAGCTAATGAAAGTGTCCACGCTGAACAACCACCATATAGAACACAAGCAGAGCAAAGATGATGATGATCAGGTAATCAGGAATACCCCTGTTCTCAGTCATGTTGACATCGCTGACTCACTCTTTTTACAGTCCATACTGTGACTCGAAAACCGCATTTTCAAATGTATCCATTTCGGAAAGCGTTTTCAAAAAGCTTCTTTTTGTTGACTACAAAGCCAAAAAGGGGAAAAAAATATGCATTTGCAAACTAAAACATGGCTTAAGAAGGCACTGGGTAAGCACTCCTTCATGGTTGAAAACTCACAACTATGCATAAGTGACCAGAGGAATTAGTGACAAAAGTTATCCAGGTTACAATACATGCCTCGTTGCTACCATAACGACAATCGGGATGCAAAGGATAGAGGAGAAGACTAACCCAACATTAGTATGAGGTTAGAAAGTACACATTTGACAATTTTCAACCTGTGCTATTAAAACACTAAACGTTGATTTGATCAGATCAAGTCCACAAAGTATCATTTACAGTTTCGTTATCCACCATGGAACACAACGTCCATCTCAGATAAGTGCAACACCCAATTTAATTGCCCATACTGAATGTAAAAGTGGAGTCAGTATTAAAAAAAAATAAAATGCTATAGAGATTTCACATGAGCCAGAGCATCTGGAGAGATTTTTTTTGTCGAAGATATTTTATGACTGCAAAAAAAGGAATTTCTCTATTCCAAATGCTTATTTCATGTATGTGTCAGCTATATTATTCGGACGTTTTCTCAATGGAAAACCAAAGATTGTTATTAGCAATTGAACATACTAGAAATTAAGGCCTTACAGATAGTGCTGGCATAAGAACCAGGAACAGCTAAGGTACTATTGTGGACGGATAACACTTTAGTGGTTTTACATCAACCATTGGCTTATGGTCATTTTAATAGATATCAATCAGTTTTTAACTAATTCATATTATTATATTAATAGATCGTGTGTGCTAAGAGTAACAGAGTCTTTAAACATAAACTGAGTTAATTAAGCAAGAGTTTTGTGGCAAAAATCATAATAGGAAAATTACACTATAATAAATCATTGCACATTTGATACTGGAGTTCATTTGAAGGGAAATAGTTTTGTACTTATACTCAAGAGAAATTTTTCAGGGAGTACTTTTACTTTTTACATCCATAATCAAGAGCATTGTTTGACCATTAATAAGGTTTATCCTCAGTTGCACAAAGCATTGGTTGTGTGAGTTATCATCATTTTCAGAGTTTAGTAATGAGATCTTGAGTCTGTACTTTAATTAGGATTAGAATCTTGAGGATATGAGTGATTCTCACCTAGAAGAGAAGACAGTAACAGTTTAAGGTAAGGTACAGTAAGGATTGTGTGATACATCTTTGTCAGCATTATGTGATGTCTGCTTATTAGTAATAGGGTACGGAATTAATTTATGGAGAGATTATCATTACAAATGGAGAGCAGTGTCAAAACAGTGTCATCGATTCCAATTTTTAAATCACTATTATTGCAAACAGTATATATACTGTAAAGCTAATGAATCACTATTAGCTTAACTGAGCAAGAGAGACCAATATACATGCTTTGAGTTGTAAATGCTACACAAAAAATCCGATCAACGATGAAGGTAAGCATTGTCTGGAAAGGTTACAAGCTTCAAAGATGATTTTGAGATGCAGTCAGTAGATTTTTGAAGTAAACCTCTGTGGAATATAAGGAAGCAGAACAGTAGGTTACATAAGAAAACATTTGAATGTGATCTAGCTAAAGCCTTTCTTTAGGATTTTCTGTATATGTTATGCCACTGTCACATTGCTTAAAGTGGCATATTCTGCTTAAATGCTTGAATTTGAAGCAGAAATGGTTCTTTTCTGGAAGACCTTTGTTTGTTATGATTCCACAGACGCATATGTAGATAAATCAAATTCCATCTATAAACCAGTAAAATGTATAGGTAAAATAAAATTTGTTTTCCTCATCTACACAATTCACTTTAGTTCACACTTGGACCTTTGGATGGCTACATGAGTTCCACTGATGAATGAAGCGGGTCAAGTGTAGCTGACCAGGCCATGATAAGAACCCTTTTGAAATACAGCCAAGATAACATTTTATCAAATGCTGAGACAAAGAAGTGTTTTCTGTAGCATTTTTACCTTGAGATGACCATGGACCTTCAGCCAGCAGATTCTTACCTGAGCCTGGTTTCTGTGGCAACTGTGTTTAATGGCAGTGGAACTGAGTAAAGAGATATTGATCATCTATAATGATGTGAAGTGAGTCTGCACAGTCAGAGAGCAGTGATGAGCTATGACTTCAAAGGCACCAAGCTTGAAATTACAGCTGTTTTTTTATTGGCTGAAAGGAATAAAGGAGAAACAAAAAACAAAAAGTCATTTTGAAGGTCAAAACTATTTCTAAGTGATGAAATTGTAGGTTTTTCTTTTTTTTTCCAGCAAGGAGTTTGGATTACACCTACAGTACAAACAGACAACCTACACTGACTATTCATGGTCTTTAGTTTGCGCAACAATTTCAAGAAGCATGGTTGTGACGAGCCGTTATGTAAAATAGTATAGCATAATATTAATAATGTTTCATACATTTCATACATAATACAATGGCATAAAGGTTAATACAAGCATACAAGCATTTGGACTGTGATGAACTGTTTTTGAACATGCTGTATATACATTGGTAAAAACTGCTTTAATTATCATAAATTAAAATTATTAGTAGATGCACTATACTTATTTAGAAAGTGACCAAAAATTTGGGACTAATATATTGAATGTAGATTGATTTCTCCTCTCCTAACACTTTCTTATTCACATTCTCTCAGCACCACTGTTGTTTTGTGAATATGACGTTTCACAACACTTTGAAAACCGAAATGATTAATATGCCATGTTAATATAGACTAACATGGCAGAGGTAGAGCTGCATCTTCCTGGAGAAAGAGCAGAAAAATTATGCAATATTTTTTCTTTTTTGCACTACAAAGACCTGTCTGTAAAAGGGCCATACATTAGAAGTCAGAAGGCACTCAAGTAAATTTATGATTTGCTGTCTGTCGGAAACAAAGATATAAAAGCCAACTATCTGTACCACATTGAATTCATAGCATAATTTTTTTTCTATTGCATCGTATTGCATATTGTGTTAAATCAAATAGAAATCGGAATGCACTGCATTGTAATAGGGGTGAATCATATCTCATCGCATTGGTAGCTGCTTCATATGTATCTTTAATGTATCCTATCCTTGGCTATGCTGTACACTATATAAAAATACATATAAAGTGCATCACTTCACTTTTTCCACATTTGTGGCTGTTAGGCTTATTCCAAAATGGATTAAATTAATTTTCCTCAAAATTCTACAAACAATAGCCAATAATGATAATGTAAAAGAAGTTAGCTTGTTGTCTTTGCAAATTTATTCAAAATAAAACACGAACTACGATTCTTGAGATGTTTCTGCAACTTGATTAAAGTCCACATGTGATAGACCAAGGAATTGACTGTGGACCTACAAGACAGGTATATATCGAGACACAGATCTGCATTAGCATTGAATGTCTCAATAAGCACAGTAGCCTCCCTCATTCGTAAATGGAGGAACTATGGAACCACTAGGACTCTTCCCAGAGAGGGCCACCTGGCCAAATTCAGTGATTGGGGTAGAAGGGCCTCGGTCAGGGAGGTGACTGAGAACTCTGGAAAGAGAACTCTGAAGGAGCTTCAGCATTTCTCTGTTGAGAGAGGAGAACCTTTCAGAAAAACAACTATCCCTGCAGCACTACACCAACTAGGCTTGTTTTTACCAAAAGGCACCTGAAGGACTCTCAGACTATTAGAAACAAAGAACTCTTTGGCCTGAATGCCAAGCGTCATGTTTGGAGGAAACCAGGTGGTGCCTGGTGATTATACTCATCACCAGGCTAATACCATTCCTACAGTAAAGCATGGTGGTGGCAGCATCATGCTGTGAGGATGTTTTTCGGTAGCAGGAACCGGGAGATTAGTCAGGATCGAGGGAAAGATGAATGCAGCAATGTACAGAGACATCCTTAATGAAAAACTGCTTCAGAGCACTCTGGACTTTGGACTGGGGCGATGGTTCATCTTCCAACAGGACAACAACCCTAAGCTCACAGCCAAGATAACAGAACAGTGAAGCTGGAGAGGTTCTGCAAAGAAGAATGTGAGAAACTTTCCAAAAATAGGTGTGCCAAGCTTGCAGCATCCTACTAAAAAAAAACTGAGGCGCAAAGGTGCTATAACAAAGTACTGATCAAAGCCTTAATAAATTAGCAAATATTTCAAACAAACTTCTTTCACGTTTTCATTATGGGGTATTATTAGTAGAATTTGGAGCCTTGTGAATACTTACCAGATACGCTGTATTTGTGATTTCCCTAACAATCAAGTTGCATTAACATTCTGTGTTTATATATTCTCCTTTAGATGGCACTCCAAAGATACTATCAGCCTTCAGCGAGAAGGTAGTGAGCCCCAACGAGCCAATTTCCCTGGTGTGTCACGTCAAAGGCACCCCACTCCCCAGCGTGACCTGGACACTGGATGATGAGCCGGTCATCAAGGACAGCCACCATCGCATGGATCGCTTCATCACGGTTGAGGGCCACGTTCTCAGCTACCTGAATGTTTCACATACGCAGGTCACCGACGGCGGCGTTTACCGTTGCACTTGCAACAACTCTGCCGGATCGGTCTCCTACCAGGCGCGAATAAACGTAAGAGGTGCTTGTCAGATCAGCTCCTCCAACAAAAACAAACAAAACTGCACTCACATTACACTTTTATGATACCTGTGTTTAAGATGTTTATTTTTTTGCCGTCTGAGAGACACTGTCGGATTGTTCATGTTGCAGCCAGCGTTTTTAGAAAAAGCCACCATATATTTTTTTTGTAATCAGGGTTATTTCTGAACATTTGAAGACTCCAAATATGCTACTCTGCTAATACAATTATACAAAATATGGCTAAGGGTTTGAAGGTACCAGACTTTCACATGCATATGTGGGTTTTTTCCAAACCTTTGCCACAAAGTTTGAAGCACATAATTGCTTATGATTTCTGTATACTGTAGCATTACAATATCTAATCACTGAAACTAAGTCTAGACTAATCCAGTTTCAACAGGAAAATACCCCTGTGCACAAAGCCAGATTAATACATGGTTTGCCCAAATGGAAGAGCTCAATTAGCCAGCACAGAAGAATGAATATTATTATTATTATTATTATTATTATTATTAACAGCAAACAGGGCTAAATCTGGAATGAGATGTTCGAAAAGCACATATGTTGGATTGTCAGACATTTAATTTTATAGTGTACTTCTTAATTTGTAGACCACAAAGAAGTTGATGTGAAAGCCAGAACCATGGTTAAATATATCATTCTAATTATAATGGGCGTTTAGAGGCCCTGCATGCCTGCTTAATCCACTTATAGCTAAAACAGCCCTGTTTGTTAGTATACACTCAATGACTGTAGCATACTGTACTGTGTAAAACCATACTACAGTATATCCTGTCAGTCACTAGAAAAGAATAGAGACTACCATAGGACCACTTAGCAGATAATTAATTAGGTTGGATTATTCAAAACCAACAAAAGCTATTTAGTAAAAGCTTTTTTTATATTATAACTGCTTTATATGGTAGTTCTATAATAATCAAACACCTACACAGTGGACCAACAATGTCATTGTGTCTAATAAAGTGGCCACTATGTATACGCGAGTTCTAATGGCAAGCCACGTGTATTTTTACAGTTTCTGCGATTTGCTTTATAACATAAAGATTAGGTTTGTATGCTAATAATACAGAATATGGCATTATGAATAGCTTGTTATATGAATAGTTTTTTATATATAACAAATCTTGTTGCATACAGTGCAATCTTGTGTAATAGCACACAATATTATCTCTGCACTCCAGCAAACTGGAATGAAACTTATGAGGTGCAGGTGCACACAGCCTCATGATATTCATACAGCTTATTTAATATATAGCCCTAATATAGCAGGTGGCTGCTCAGATGTTTCTGTATATAAATATAGTCTTGAGTAAACTGGCTCATAACCGTGATCAGCTTAGCGAATAGGCGCACTTATGCTAATATATTAAAATGAGATATATTGGCCCTCCATGGCTATGAAATATAGTTATGCTCAGCAGTACAACTCAACAAAAGGATCAACGTTCCGGAACATGTTGACATTCCTGATGTTGTCTTTTCCCTAACAGGTCCTGCCAGTATCCGCCCAATGAAAAATCTCACTGCCATCGCGGGGCGGGACATGTTCATTCACTGCCGCATCATAGGCTACCCTTACTATTCCATCAAGTGGTACAAAGATTCCAACTTACTCCCCTTTAACCATCGCCAGCGTGCCTTCGAGAACAACGGCACATTGAAGCTGTCTAATGTGCAAAACTCAGATGAGGGCGAGTACACGTGCTACGTTCTGGTCGATCCTGAGAAACAGATCCATCGCAGCGTCCATGTTACAGTAAAAGGTCAGCTGGCAAGAAGTGCTTTAACTTAAAAAGGAAGCTTTGCTTAATGCATTTACAGGTTTCCAGGTTTGTAAATGTCTCTCAGGAATGAATAATGTGATCTAACAGAATAACAGAAGCAGAAAGATCTCCATTTATTTATTTTGCATGCACATGTATTCCATTACAATATATACAGTTTTGAACAGGGACAGCTGGTGTAAAAATTGGACTAGCAGGGCATTCAGAGTTATAAAATATATTAATATAAAGTATTTTTTGGCAGCTATTACCACATTATTGTTGTAAGCACATTAGAATTGTTGATTGGAATTTTGCAAGATTATGCAGTATGGTATGAAGACATAGGGCTGGAGTAGTATTTTCCCTTTTTGGATTGTTTGATACATAAGTGACAATAATGTCAATATTAGGTCTACAAAACATACAACATTTTTAATATCTGGATTTGGAGCAGATATGGGCTAATATAAGTTGAATCAATTGTTTGACACGTCCTTTAAGCATGGATGATACATAAGTTTAATCTAACATATATGCAAGAAGGCTGTCACAAGAGTGCTGTCTAGTGTGTCTGTCTGCTGAAATTAATGCTGCATATCTGCATGACACAATACTTTCATACATAGTAGAGGCGGTTTAGCTCTTTGTAACGATAACTGATTAATCATATTGGGTTTACAGTAGGCGCTTAAATAGTAAATAAATCTTAAATAGAGTATTAATACTAACTGCTTTATTATTAGAGTTAGTTTGTGAGACATCCTGTTGGTGCTGAGGACATTGGAGGTAGGTATAAGAGAGAGGAGAGCTGTGTAGGTTCTTTTTTTTTTTTTTTTGCCATTTTTAGTGCTTAGAAAATGAAAATAAAACACTCACTAGTACAAAAAACAAGACAGCTCATTTATATTACACAGGTGTAGTCGCTCGTACTCTGAAACTTCTCCCTTTTACGCTTGGCTTTGCCCTCAGTGCTACAGAGGATCAACTAAATGTACATTAGATAAACTAATCAAAGTCTGATTGCAGTATAAATGACAAAATTAAGTACAATGGAACCACATGCTTAGTTGGGTTACCGCTTTTCTGTTTACTATGTTTAGTGTTTACAAGAAACACGACATGAAGTGAGAGGGCATTACAGACTTGAATAATTTAAAACCATAAAAGCAGCTGCCTTTTTATCTTTATGTGTGTGTGTGTGTGTGAGTGCGTGTGTGTGTAAAGGTTTGGCTCACATCATTCTTATTATATTATCAATGAGACCTAATGATATATTGCATCGTTTAACTCGTTGAGATATTAAGAGAAATCAGCCTCCCTTCTAACATCGCGACCAGCCATGACCGGTTTTGACAATAAGGCCAATGCCTGTAATTCATTATAACACATTGAATTGTTATAATGGTTTATGCATAACACCATAATCCAGTCCAACTTAAAAATCATCACCATGCGTGTGCTCTCAAGTAGCATCGGCAGCATATGCTCAGTCATCTTGTTACTCTTTTGAGTGGATGCCATCAGTGATAGAAAGAAAAAAAAACATCTCCACGATTGAGTTAGCTAATTTGTTCATGCTTAAAATTCTGAAGCAGCTAGGGGGGAATCCCTAGAGTCCATTATCCCCACTTTGTTGTGAATTAAATAAGCAGTGAAGTGCTGCTTTAGTTCAGCGTTATTTTAACTCATTGATTCTCACGACAGGCTGATGCACACCATGGCTGGGTCCCCTGAGAATGCATTATGCTAAATTTGCCGGGAAAGGAAATAACCCTTTTATAGTTGTCTTTTTCCTCTTCACTGCTCTGCTTCTCCCCTCATTAGCTCACATTATGCTTCCTCCTCAGTGAAATCTGCAGATTTGGAGGCGCAGGGGTTTGTGATACAGGCAGAGCAAAACCTTGCGGTTGAAAATTCCTGGTTATCTTACTTGTGATAGCATGCATTTGGTGGTTGCCTCGTCATTACATGTTATGTAGTATATTCTTATTATTTATAGCCATTGGGATATTTAGTGTAAATAAGTGGAATGTTGTCATTAATGCAACTCGAATCAACCAGAAAATCTTGCGGTTTGTACAAAAGGGGCTGAACAGTCTTCTTATTAAACTTGTAAAAAAAAAAACATTCTATGTGCAGATTATGGACTTTATTATAGGATATAAATGAAAATGCGGTGCATCTGGAACGCATTCACAGTACTTCATTTTATGTTAAAGTCTTATTTCAAAATGGATTATATTAATTATTTTCCTCAGAATTCTACAAATTATCCCTCACACTGACAACGTGAAAGAAGTTTGCTTGAATTATTTGCAAATTTAGGGGAAAAAACAACAACCAAAAAAAAAAACAATCACATGCACATAAGTATTCACAGTCTTTGCCATAACACTCAAAATTGAGCTCAGGTGCATCCTGTTTCCTCTGATGATCTTTGAGATCCTACAACTTGAAAACCTGCTCCGGGGCCCTTCTTAGACCCAAGACTGGAACGATGGTTCATCAAGACCCCAAGCACACAGCCAAGATAACAAAGGAATGGCTATAGGACTCTGTGAATGTACTTGAGTGGCCTAACCAGAGCCCAGACTTGAACCTGATTGAACATCTCTGGTGAGATCTAAAATTAGCTGTGCACCGACGCTTTCCATCCAGCCTAATGGAACTTAAGAGGTTCTGAAAAGAAGATTTGGAGAAACTATTCAACTATTGTAGCATCATACTCGAAAAGAGTTGTAATTGTGGCAAAGGTGCTTTAACAAAGTATAAATCAAAGGCTGTGAATACTTATGTACATGTAATTTTTTTTATATATATACATTAGCAAAGATTTCATGTTGTCATTATGAGGCATTCCTTTATATTCTGAGGAAAATAATTAATTGAATCCATTTTGGATTAAGACTTTAACATAGCAAAATGTGAATAAAGCGCTGTGAATATTTCCTGGATGCACTGTATATGGTTATTAATATTTTTTACAAATGACAATATTACTTATGCCTCTTGGGTCACTTTAAATGGAACATACAGGAAGCAAGTTATATTATAGTGCCTATAGATGCTTAAATTATACTAATAATATTAATGTCCCTTTATGGTTATTAAGACAAAAATTAAGACTGCACAGAAGGTTCTGTCCTAAAGAGTTTTCCATGGTGTAAAACATAAACATACAATTTCACGAAATTGCACTTGAGAAGATCTACCACTGGCGACCCCTTCACTGTTAAGTAAACCTCACTATATAAACAGTTCTATATCTATTTTTAATTAAATAACAAGATGTCATGTTTATCACATATACTACATTATGCCACATAGGCTGCACAAGTCCCTGTATATAAAGTGCTACCATAGAAAGATATCATAAGCGTATTACATTAGTAAGTCTGCGATTCATCCTACAACGAATATAGCATAAATAAATAATGGTATAATTACGCTTTAACCCCTTAAACTTTTGGTATCAAATGAATTCATTCATTTTATTTCTCTCCCTTATTCTCTGTCCCTCCTTCTCTTTATCTCTATGACATAACTTTCTCTTAGTTCCACCTCTGATCCAGCACTCAGACTCCCAAAGCGCCTCCATAGGTCAGAGAGTCTTCATCCCATGTGTGGTGACCTCCGGCGACTTGCCCATGTCCATTACTTGGCACAAAGACGGCAAGCCCATCAACGCCAGCTTAGGTGTCACTATCGACAACATTGATTTCACCAGCTCGCTGCGCATTTCCAACCTATCTGAGATCCACAATGGGAGTTATACCTGTATAGCCCGGAATGAAGCGGCTGCTGTGGAGCACAGCATTCAGCTTATTGTTAAAGGTCAGAGATCACATTTCTAAGATCTTTTAAAGGTGACAATAAGCAAAAATTTGCAAGAAATATATAACTTAGGTTCATTTCTTACAATGGCTATATGTATGCACCCTGTAATTTCCATCTGACCTGCTCTTATAGAACAAATAATTAACTATAGAAGTGAATAAATAAATTGTGTATTTCAGAGTAATAAACATATATGTATAATTTAAGGTGTGGTAGAAGGTTCCTTATTTATATGCAGTGGTGGATGAAGTACACAAACCATGTACTTGAGTTAAAGTAGAGATACACTGTAAAATATGACTTCAGTAAAAGTAAAAATGATCCATTTAAACTTATTTGATTAAATGTACAAGTATTTGCCTTCAAATGGACTTAAGTATCCAAAGTGCTATGATTTATTATGGCTATAATTTTCCTATTATAATTTTTGTCACAAGACTGTTGCTTAATCAACTCAGATTATATGAAAAGTCTCAAATGTTTTTCTTAGCACACTGATCTATTAATCGAATGATATTAATGAGTCAAACGCTGATTGACATCTATATATCTACACCTTCTCATTCAAAGAGTTTTCTTTATTTTCATGACTATGACAATTTGTGAGAGTCACACTGAAGGCATCAAAACTATGAATTAACACATGTGGAATGATATACATAACAAAAAAGTGTGAAACAACTGAAAATATGTCATATTGTAGGTTCTTCAAAGTAGCCACCTTTTGCTTAGATTACTGATTTGCACACTCTTGGCATTCTCTTGATGCCTACTCTGAAGAACCTACAATATGAGATATTTTGAGTTCACTTTTTTGTTATGTATAGAATTCCATATATAATTCCACATGTGTTAATTCATAGTTTTAATGCCTTCAGTGTGACTCTGTGTGAAACAACTGAAAATATGTCATATTGTAGGTTCTTCAAAGTAGCCACCTTTTGCTTAGATTACTGCTTTGCACACTCTTGGCATTCTCTTGATGCCTACTCTGAAGAACCTACAATATGACATATTTTGAGGTCAATTTTTTGTTATGTATATAATTCCATATATAATTCCACATGTGTTAATTCATAGTTTTGATGCCTTCAGTGTGAATCTCACAAATTGTCATAGTCATGAAAATAAAGAAAACTCTTTGAATGAGCAGGTGGGTCCAAACTTTAGGTCTGTGTATATATATATATATATATATATAGTAATGAGGGAAAAAAGGCCGCAGGTGTTGTGGTGAAAACTGTATGTTGGTTATAAGTAGATACACCAAGCGGCAATTAAAACAAGTTCGACCCTGATTGGTGGATTGCTGCGTGTTTGACCAGTTAAGCTTTTATCCAATCATAAATAAAAGGAACAACTGATTTTGCAAAGTGTAATTGAGTAAAAAATTAAGAGATTTGACTTGGAAATGTAGTGAAGTTAAAGTCAAAGTCTCCCCAAATGGAAATACTTCAGTAAAGAACAGATACTTAAAAAAGCAAAGTACTGTAAAGGATTACATTTACTTTGTTACTGCTTGCCATTGTTTATATGTTATTTGTTTGTTTTCTACAGTCCCTCCACATTTTGAGGTGCAACCTCGAGACCAGGACGGAATCTACGGGAAATCTGTTATTCTGAACTGCTCGGCTAAAGGAAACCCGATTCCTACAATTGTGTGGAAACATTCTAAAGGTTAAAAAAATGTTATAAAGTTTGTTGAATTTGCAACTGGATAATATTTTTGTTGAATTAATCGTTTTAATTAATTTCCTTAATTGTATTAAACTAAGCATTGCTGCTTCTGTTTGAATGCTTTGTTCATGAAAAAGTGAAACCTCATTCAGCTTCATTTTTCTTTGTAGCTGAATTTAGAATATCTAATACGCACCAAATTATAGCAATGCCAAACAGCTAGCTCGTGAAAAATCACAGAAACAGACTATGCTTGTGAAAACATTGATGGTAATTAAATAAATTAAATAATTGCACTGCTTCTTTGTCAGTCTGAAAGTACATAGAAATTAGGGTTCAATAAAAAAAAGATTGTATTACTAAGTGTATACATTAGTAGGCAGATTTGCACTGTGCACTTCATTTTGGAAAACTGATTCATGCAATTGTGCAATCAGCAAATCATGAGGCAGCAGCATAACATGCAATAAAATCATAATCTTATTTCTCAAATCTATTCAGTTATATTTGTATAGCGCTTGGACTTCGTCACAACGCAGCTTTCCAGGAATAAATAGATTGAGAATATTACCTTTAAAGTCATAAAATTGTCCCTACGCCAGAGTGGACTGTTGCAAGGAAAAACTCCTACATCAAAAACTTGAGAAATCAGACTCAAAAAGAAAACCATCCTCAGCTGGGTCACATATAAAATTGTATAACTCCTTGTTTTATACATTGTGTTCCCAGGCGCTGGAGTTCCACAATTCCAGCCCATTGCTCTGAACTCGGGATCTCGTGTGCAGTTGCTAGAGAGAGGCTCACTGCTCATTAAACACGTGCTGGAGGAGGACAGTGGCTACTACCTGTGCAAGGTCAGCAACGACGTGGGTGCTGACATCAGCAAGAGCATGTACCTCACCGTCAAAAGTAAGGAGCTTCACTCAGTCTGTGTGTGTCTTTGTGTTTTTGTACATCAAGTGGTATCCATTATGCAGATGTGCTCCTAACTGGGAATTAAAATTATTTTATTAAATCCACTGATAATTAGTCAACAAAACATCTTCTGGTCATTACATTTTCTTCATTAGTGAATTGTGATATAAAAATCAGCATATATGATAAAATACATTTCACTTAACAGAGGAGAGAGTAAACATTGTATTTCATGCAGTAATCAAATGATTAGTACATTTTCCAGTCTGATGGGGTTCGTGTGTGTGTATACATGTGTGTGTTGGATACAGTCCACAGCACCACAGCGCAGGCCCCCAGGCAGCTTTCTGCCCTGTTGAGCGTTGTGAATGCGGTATTCTGCTCCACAATAAACTCTATTTGTGAAGGAACAGACTTATATACCCTCCATTACTCCTCCACAATTCGAAACAACACAGATATGTTTACTTTTGCCTACGTAAAACATTCCATTATCCACTTTTAATTATCAGGTATTTTCCATCATATCAGGTATCCAGCAATGACCTAAAACTCTTTGGTTGTCATTGAGCCTTATGAACAACTTAATAGTATATTTAATGAAGTGTAACTTACAAATTTGGGGCTATTTTGCATAAATCTTCATTGAACAAATGTTTGGCAGATTGAATAGTTTTAATTACTATAAAAAGATAACTGTGACATAATTTACCTTTTATGTTAATATAGGATAAAATATTAGTGTCAGGATCAAACTATTTGTTTATCAATTAAAAAAAAAAGCATTTAAGATATGCACTTTTTCTGCATAACATATTTATACAGTAGAATATTTAAATGATTAAAAAAAAGAAAATATATGTTAGACATGGCCTAGCCTATTCAGAAGTCATAAAGAATGGTGATCAATATGCGTTAGTATACTTCATACAGTACATAATTTAGCAAAACTGTACAAGTTACAGTACCATAGTGTATAAACTATACAGTATATATGATTGAGAGCACCGGTTCGAATGGAGGATGGAGAATATGCCGTTATTTTTGCCTGCTGCGCCAAAACGTACAAATATTTTTACAATTCATCATTTACCAAAAAATCATCATCGTAAGATTGAAAGAACTTATGTTATTTGTTACATTTATATGAACATACATTTTAAAGTTTTATATCAATTAATTCAATGCATTTTATTCATTTATATTCACAGTCAATGTTATGGGATGCTTGCAAAACAAATTAAGGTTTTGTTTGAAGCTAGAATCTTTGGAAATTACTTCTAAAGCCTTTTTTGTGTTTTTCTGAAGATTTTGATCTCTGTTACATCATGGGGCTGGTACTGGAGACTCTATCCACAGAAAAATAAAGAAAAATATAATTTGGAATGTCCGCGATGCAAGACAAGTAACATTATGTATTAGGCATTGACCTGGGATTTGCATTATAGCCGGAACTACTGCCAGATCTGCCCGGATAATGAGAAATAACATATACCAGGCTGTTATATAATACAAAACAATAATTTCCGATTAATTAATTTCCAATAATATCCCAATTTTTTTATTCTAAACATAAAAACACAGTATTTATAGTTAATTTAATGTTATGGAATGCCCACGAGACAAATGAGTTCTCTGGTATACATTTAAGCAAACAATGTAAACTTCTCTCAGAAGCTTCTTATGTATTTAATTCTATTACAAATAATAGAGAGAAATATAAGAGAAAAAAGAAAAAGGGGAAAAAGCACAGCTGACACTGGAGACCCCTTTCATAAAGGTTACAGAAACTTGCCAGTTACAAAAACATGGTTTTCTTTACTAAACTTGTATGTGTAACTTCTATACAAGCTTATCAATGTCTTTTATTTATATTACAGCTGGGAAGAAAAATCATGCACACCCTTTGATTTGAGAATGGAAGTAAATGAATTCACCTTCTCACTAATCAGAATAAACAATTTCATATCATTGGTATAAAATATTTTCAATTGTAAAAAAAAAAAAAGAAAAAGATGGATATTGGTAGGAACTGGAACATTATTTTTGCCCTTATTCATCATGCTGGGCTTAAAATATACAGATCATTGGTTGTAGGATTTTTTATTTTTTTTGCTTTCTATTTTTCTCCTTCTCTTCTTCCTCGGCTGCTCATGTGAAAGCTCGGCCCTCCGCCTGCAGTATCAAAAGGGAAAATGTGCAGCCTGTGACCAATTGTGCATGGAAAAGGGGGAATCACTTTGGCATGGCAGCCTGTTTTACACACACACACACACACACACACACACACACACACACACACACACACACTTACTGCCCCTCCCAGCGTGAAGAAAAATGCACTTTACTGCACTCCATTGGACAGCAGGGAGGAGGTTAGGTGATACCATGTGAGTGTTTAGGAGAGGGGTGGAGAGGGTTGGAGATGGCCAACCAAGGCGCAGTGACGTGGCCTACTTTTTGCCAAGGTGCCCTCGCAGATTTAGTAAAGAGAGGGGATTTCATACAGCTCTGCTTCAGAAGGCCTGACCGCAAATCTGATATGACCACTAGAAACTCATCACACTGATTGATTAGTATGTGGTGTGAATAGAAAATAAAGGAGGAACACCTCAAATTAACACCTTATACCTTTCAAAAAAAAGAATCTACACCTTTACAGATCTTTAGGTTTGTCAAGCATATGAGCAATAATCTATTTTTAATTACGTTATGGGCCTTTTGGGGGAAATCCTCAGGTCAGGATAGATATCAGCCTATTATTAATCCTCACATGGTTTGCTGTAAGCCTGAATATTTATCAAGGTGCAGTAGTTGTTTTTGCTCCACCAGGTGGCGTCCTGCCAAAGTTATCAAAATGAAGAAAATACCCGCAGTGCCCCCTGGTGGCATGGATGGCCTAGCTTTAAAATAAACACAAGAAATTGGCATTCAGTGATCATGCGTTAATATGCGTTAATAATAAAAACAATGTAACAATGTCAATGTCATTAGAAAGCAGGTTTATGATTTAAAAAATTAAACGATATTGCATAAATCAAAGCAGCCTAATGGTTAGTCTGTGCTCATATTTCAGTCAGTGAAGTAGAGTATCTCAGCCTTCCAGAAGCCCGACCTGACAGTTGTATTGAAGCTCAATATAAATTCAAAAAGTGATTGGTTGATTCCAGTCATGCTGGTGGTTTATCAGACTCTCACAGCCTTCTGTCCTGCCCCTGACAAGTGTATGAACAAGCTAGTTTTTTATCTGCTTAGACGCAACAGCTTTATTTTTTTTCTTTATCTTTTAGTGTTTCAAGATGATAAGACGTTTCATGCTAATCAACAATAAACAATATCGGATAGGCACATGTGGGAGGCGGGGCTAACAGCTTAAACAAATAAATGAAGACACAGATATCAGTATACAAATTATTTTACCATACATATATAATTTTTTTAGACATACTCTGATTTAAAGAAGTATTTGGCTGATTTTGGTTTAACTTAGAACATAGATTCATGCAGCCTATGAGTGGATTATATCAGATGATTTTTTTAAACTTGCTTTAGTGACACATTCATACCACACTATCAGCAGTGATTGGGTTTGCAGGTCTGATAAATTGTGTACTTAATCATTATGTTTTTTTGGCCCTTTTGGAGGTAAATTAGATACACTATACACCTATCAAGTAATCAAAGTACAAGTGACGCAAAAGGATCTAAACATCTCTTATTAATACAACAAAGAAGTTGAGATGCTGTGTAAAAATATACATGAAAAAATATCTTATTCACAATAGAACCTCGAAAATATTTCAGAATCGGAAATCAGTAAGAGCTTTTTGCTAAGTGTGTTTGCAGATGCAAGGAATATGTTTTGGTGGCAGAAGCTTCCAGACAACAACAACACGCAGATCCTAAAAAAAATAAAGATTTGTGAATAAAATACATATAGATAGTTAAATAGATAGATAGATAGATAGATAGATAGATAGATAGATAGATAGATAGATAGATGGATAGATGGATAGGATGTACAGGATAAATGAAACATCATAGAATAAGATGTAGGAATGTTCTAAGAAGTAGAGATGTACATATTTATATTGCCCAATAGGGGAAAAATTGAAATGTTCATGAAGTAGATTGCCTAAGGGAAGAAAAATGTCTTGTGTCTGTCATGATGTTCTGTGCACTGACCAGACAGCAAAAGTTAAAAAGGAGATACATTGGATGTGAGAGATTCAAAGTGATTTTCTGAGTCCTTTTTTTCCCTCTGGATGTATAGAGTTCTTGAAGGGTGGGCAAAGGAGCACCAGTAATTCTTTCAGCAGTCCGAACCATCCTCTTTAGTCTTCTGATATCTGATTTTGTTGCTGAGCCACTATGTGGACAAAAGTAATAGGACACCTGACCATATGTGGTTCTTCTCCAAACTAGAGACACACAAATGTATATGATGTCTTTGGATTAGGGTATAATACAATTTTGTGTTTACTTCTACTTATATAAGTTAACTATAACTTATAATTAGGTGTCTGCAAACCGTTGTAATTTTATTTTGTGTACATATACCATGTGTGTGTGTGTGTGTGTGTGTGTGTGTGTGTGTGTGTGTGTGTGTGTAATAAAAATCTACATTCTTCTCTGGATAGATGTTCTTTTAAACCCATTAACTGCTAGGGGGAAAAGTATCATCCACCTCATTGAACACACTGTAAAGGACAGTGAAGAGCACACACATAGGGAGATGAATAAAAGCATTTAGTTTTATTGTGATACTGTGTGTGTGTGTGTGTGTGTGTGTGTGTGTGTGTGTGTGTGTGTGTGTGTGTGTGAATGTTTTTAATTTCTTGGTAGGGACCACTTCTTTTCTAAACCACAAACCACCAGATTAAAAATATCCAATTGGTTCCAATTAGAAAAACTGCTTTTGTCAAAAAAAATAGAAAAAAAAAGAAAATGGGATAGAAGATTTCCTTTTAGAAGCATAAATAATTATAGAAATGGAATGTGTGTGTGTGTGTGTGTGTGTGTGTGTGTGTGTGTGTGTGTGTGTGTGGTTGGAGGCTGAATTATTTGCTATGATGATATATAGGAATGTTTCACCCTAATACCCATTTTGAATAAATACTTTCTATACAAAGGTTTGCACCCATTTCGATTTAAAATTAGATAAGTAATGCAGACGGTTTTTGGAATGTAACTGTGTGTATTTACAAAATTTACAAATAATTCTTCATGTGACACAATCAACTAATCCGTGAATAGATACATGATCATTGCATTTCCTCTTAGAATTGGATTTTTCCTTTTAATTTCAGACATTTGTACTGTTTTGTTCAGGATACTCATGGAGTTTTACAATTATAACTCAATATTGAAATATAACAATTATTTGTTATATGTAACGCTGATGCAAACAGCACTGGAAACCATTAGCTTAGCGATCATATTGGTAACGTTTTAACATATCTTAGAACACCATAAATTGCACACATGGCCTTTCCCCGTGGTCCTCCTTAGTTCGTTTAATAGTTACGCAGTGCACTGGCTGCTGAAACAAATAAAAGAAGACGGCCCGATGTGAGGTTATAGCTGCTATCAGCGCTCCTCGATTTTACGAGCTCATAATATTACTAGATATTAAAAATATACATCAACGAAGCTGTTATGGGAATACCGTTTAGCCTCTGCTTGTCTGAAGCCCCATTTCTGCTGATAGTAAGAGCCGATTATTAGCAGGCTTTTTCTTGTTCGTTGCACCTACCTCGCTTATTATGTAAGCTGTCAGGAAAGGAGAATACAAAAGTTTACCTGAAGATCCTGTCTGTCACTGTGTTTATGGTTTGTTTTGTCCATGCTAAAACCTGACACGTCATATTGGAGATTTGAACATGAAATGTAGTTGGTTACAATGGAAGCATAATTTCCAAATGTTTAGTCTAAAAACTGTGTTCAGTCTGTATAGTTATACATATTTCATTGTCCATTAATTGCTATCAGTAAATTGTAATTTAGTTTGTTTGTTCTATGCAAATTATGTAAAAAGAGTTAGAGTCTAAGACAAGGGTTCCCTGGTGGACTAGTGGTTACAATTCGGCGCTCTCACGGCCCGGGTTTGATTCCCGGTCAGGGAATCAATCCCAGCCTTTAGGGTTGCACAAGCCAGTGCACTCTTAGTGACGGTTCCAAACCCGGAAAAATGGGAAGCGTTGCGTTAGGAAGGATATCCGGCGTAAAAATATGTGCCAAATCAAAACATGAGGATCACGAATATGGATGATCCGCTGTGGTGACCCCTATTAGGAGAAGCCGAAAAAAAGTTTTTCTATATTTTATATATAGAGTTATCTAATTTTATATAATTAGATAACACAATGTTTGGGCATAATTTTTATTAGACAGATCTTCTTTTGGCAATTTTGACAATATTTACCCATATACTTTATTCCATCTATGAAAAAAAAAATTCTACATAGGAACTGAAAGAAATATTATGCTGGTAAGAAAACATGTGTCTTTACTTTTGAGATTTTATTTCAGTAAACTAATAATTTTTAATAGTTACACTATAGACATCAAATAGGAAAAACAGTTTGTGGATATGTGCTTTTTGAACTTTTCATTAAATGTAGTCCCTATTTGCTGTTAATAATTTAAATCAAGTTTATTTGTATAGCGCTTTTCACAACAGACATTGTCTCAAAGCAGCTTTACAGAAATCAACAGTGAAGGTGAACAATGTGTATTTATCCCTGATAAGCAGCCATGGCGACTGTGGCAAGAAAAAACTCCCTTAAATGGTATGAGGAAGAAACCTTGAGAGAAACCAGACTCAAAAGTGGAACCCATCCTTATTTGGGTGACATCAAGAGTGTGATTATAAATCTTCAAACAATACAGAACACTGGAAAGTGAGAACTAACATGAGCACTGAAGTGTAAGATTATAAGTACCGTCCTTTCTACAGTCTTTATAACAATATAAAGGTTAATATTAACCTCCATTCTCATACATCTGAGCAGCAGCCCAGTGATGGGAGTGTACGTAGTGGTGGTGGAATTTGAACTCATGACCTTCTGATCAGAAGTCCAACAGCTTCACATCTGAGCTACCCCTTCTCCATGTAGCTTTATAGATTTATAGATCTGTAGATCTTTCCCTGCTTGATCAGTTCTGGTACCATTTATAAGCATGTTAGCAGGCCCTTGATGCACTGCATCAGTTGTGGCAGATAGTGAGTAATATTTTTGAAATCACCAGCAATATAATTATGGGCTCCTATATTTAAAATGCTTATAGTTAAACAACAGTAGCATTTAGAAAAAGGTTTTTTCTATACTTCACTTAAGTTTCGTGGCTGTTTGGCAAAATAAATGATGCAAAAGTTTTTCCTGTCCTGTGTCACCATGGTCTGGGGCTCAAGAGTGAATTAGAAATTAGACTTAAATGTTCATGGCACTTATGCTGTTACACTGGATCACATCAGCGTGCACTTTCTGAGTTCAAACTCCTGCCCGTATGCACTTCAGGAAAGAGCAGGTGCTGTGCACTTGTGTACATATGTGTAACTGTGTGTTTTTACGTGTGTAATGCAGCGTGTTGGATCAAAAAGAGCACTCATTATTAAATAATTCCTGTGTAAGATCGCTCTCTTTCTGCTCCAGGATTATAAGCACTCCAGCAGAATTTTTTTTTTTTAATAAAAGGAGACAAACATAAAAAATTTGTATATTGTTTTACCTCACATTAAAATGTGTAGGTTGTAATAACGTACATTAGTATATTTTAGCTGAGTTTTGTTTCACAAGCTGATATATCTGATATCATCTGATCCCTGATGTATGTGTTAAAATCTACTTTTTCTTATGAACGACATTGCATATTTTTAAATAGGTTTTTGCAACCAGATAGCTGTGCAATCAGGACAGTTACAGAAAGTAAGAGGTTTACACATGCTGCCATTTTAAAATGATTCTAAAACTAAACTTTTTCGTATAATTATACTGATGCTGAAGAAAAGCTATTTTTATTATCAAATCCGAGTACTGTATCTCAGCTGCATGGAGTTTTCCATGTTTTTTCCAAGCTTACATGCAAAGAGGGTTTTTTTTGCGTTCTCTGGTTTAATGCCTTTGTAGAAAAAAATACAGGTAGGTTAATTGGATATATACTGAATCCTGTATATGTAGTCTGTCAATGTGTACCATCACCATGTCCTGTGAAGTTCTTTAGCTTATATTAGGTTTCAGATCTATCCTAACCCTAGCCAGGGTGAAGTGCTTACTGAAAATGAGTGAATAAAAGTATTATCGTTTTGTGATTCCTCCATCACTTTACAAGATAAGGACATGAGGTTTAAGTGCCCTTCTAAGTTTTAAAAACACTAGGGATCCAGAGGTTTGGGAACGAGGCAGGAATACGACACATTCACAACTCCAGGAAATTTAGCATCCTACTTCTGGCAAGTTTTGTGGGTGGGGAGGAAACCTTAGAACCCAGAGGAAACCAGTGGACAGGACACGGTAAGAACATTCGGGAAAAATATGACAGAAAGTAAAACAAGCATAAAATCCACTTGACTTAACAGACTGTAGGCCAGCGTAGAGCACACATAGAGATGAATTAAAGCGTCCAGTTACACTGAGATACTGTGTGTGTGTGTGTGTGTTTGTGTGTGTGTGTGTGTGTGTGTGTGTGTGTGTGTGTGTGTGTGTGTGTGTGTGTGTGCGCGTGTGTGTATTAAGCCACAAACCACCAGATTAAAATATGTGATTGGCTCCAATGAGGGGAGGAAGGTGTGTGTGTGTGTGTGTGTGTGTGTGTGTGTGTATATAGGGGGTAGGGGTGCTCACCCTTAAGACAAATCAAAAGAAGATGAGTATGCAGATAAAGTAAACCAAGCTTTAAATTAAACCGGGGATCCGGGAAATATGATACAACATCCTTATCCACTATGCCATCATGCAGGCCTCGAGGAATCATAACGTTAAAAAGTAACTTTTTTTTAGATGACAAGATGTAGAAGGTAACAAATCAACAGTACTAACAGAGAAATGATTTCTGTCAAAACTCAATTCACATTTTGTTCTCCTCTATATGAGCTTGTGTTACTGGTGTCACTCATGCCATGTTTCTTAAAAAAAAAAAAAAACATACTTTGTTCAATCAAGCCTTCAATCAAATATATGTGTTGAGTTTTTTCAGGCAGTCTTTCACTGGTTGGATTAAATGGCACTTGTGAGTAATTAAAATGATAAAAAAGTTCATTTAAAAACAGAAAAGGTCACATTTGCTGTATGCAAATGAATAAATGCGCATGAAATGATCGTATCATGATTTTTTGACATTCCACCATTGATTAAAATAAATGAAAAATGCGTTATTGATCATCAAAAAAAAAAATCTGTCAGTTTCTTATCCTCTCTCATTCTGTTTCCCTCTTTGTCAGTTCCTGCCATGATTACATCCTATCCAAACACCACTCGGGCAGAACAAGGTCACATGACTGAGATGAGCTGCACAGCGCATGGTGAGAAGCCCATCAAGGTGCGCTGGGAGAAAGAATCCCACATCATCAACCCTGACATCAACCGCTACGTGGTGAGCGTCAAGGAAGTGGCTGATGAGGTCATTTCTACGTTACAGGTGAGCGAGTCACAGTTGTATTCAGCCCTGGAACAGTGTTGGCAGATTACTTTGAACATATATGGAACTGTTGTTGTACATATGATCCTTACATGTATGTCCATGCTTTTTTTTTTGGTTCCCTTACAGATTTTGCACACAGTCAGAGAGGATTCTGGGTTTTATTCCTGCATTGCCATTAACTCTTACGGTGAAGACAAGGGAATTATTCAGCTTATAGTTCAAGGTAAGGGGACTGCAAATTCGTGGTGAGGTCTCTTCTGAAACAATCATGGATCAGTCTGTTATCAGACAAAACTATTTTGAAAACATTTTGGGGGAAATTATTCATGTGAATATGTACATTAAGACATTTACATTTCAAAAATGTAAAAATAAAAAAGGCATTTCATTAATATTTGATAGCTTCTGAATATTTCCTGTAAAATTACCCTAACACAGATAATACAAACTAGTAAAAAAAACTATAAACACTATCTTAATTAGGGTTATTTATTTATTTATTTTTAGTGGATCAGATGTTAGCTTTGCTTGCCCTTTCCATTTCCCCAATTTTAGCACAAACAGGCTTTTTTAAAGCTAGAGCACTTTTTTTTTGAGGTTGTGTTTACGGTCTCTGAAAAGCCACAATGTTAATTTAAAATCTTATAAGACATAATGTAAACATCTGCCACTTCTTTTCTCTATTCTAATTTTAGATCGTCCAGACCCTCCTGAAGTAGAAATCAGAGAGGTGAAAGATCGAACCATTGCGCTCCGCTGGACAATGGGATTTGACGGCAACAGTCCAATTACCGGATATGACATCAACTACAAGAACAAATCAGGTAAAGAGTATGGAACTATATCACTTCTTTACATATACATTGCACCAAAGATTCAGCATATACAGAATTTGTATCAGGCTTATTATCTTGATAGCTTGATTGTTACAGTGGGCAGGAAATGGTGGCAGTGTGAATGCTTTGCAGGATAAGTGTGCACTTTTTTCCCTACAGCATCCTGGGCAATGTCCCAAACTACCAAAGACGTCTCACCTCAGCTGAACCAAGCCACCATCATTGAGTTACACCCTGCCTCGACTTACAACATCCGCATGTTTGCTAAGAATCAGATTGGAGAGAGTCGGCCCAGTAACGAGCTCACCATTACTACAGATGAAGCCCGTGAGTACATGCATGTTCATGGACAATATGCTCTACTTTTTCTTAGTTTTGCAAAATTCTCACTTTCTACGCAGGGCAGTGTGATGCTAGTATACGTTTGTGTCTCTTAGTTTGAATAAATAGCATATTTAACGCCACCGCATCCTCAAACATATATACAATTGTGTGCCTCCAAATTTGTGGTAACAATATGGGGAGGAAGCACATATGACTGGTGTCCTGATTCTTTTGTCCATGTACGTCTTGCACATTTGCAGTTGTAAGGTCTGTAAAGATGTGAAAATATTGCCATCTAGTGGAATCTTTTATATCGATTTATCTATTTTCTAAGTTGTGGTGTTTATGATGTTTGATTTGTGCAGCTCCTGATGGCGCACCCCTGGATGTGCAGCTGGAAGCGATATCATCCCAGAGCATTAAAGTCTCATGGAAGGTAAAAAGGTTGATCCTTATAGAGATGTAAATATTGAGTATTGAACCTGCGCACAGTCATCATATTAGAAAAAAATCCCTCTTCTCTAAAGCTGGCAAACTATCCAATAATAATCCCACTTGTCTAAATTATGTAAGGTAAATTACTAGACATTTCTTAATTTTTTTTTTATTGGAATGTTTCATATGGCTTGGCAGATGGATAATCATTTATCATTCAAGTTTAAGTAAGTTCAAGAAATTCAAGATCAAGTAGGCTTTATTGTCATTTTAACCATATAAAGTTCAGTACACAGTGAAACGGATCGTCATTTTTCCAAGACCAAGGTGCTGCAGCAAACAACATAAATTAATTAGAGGAACACAGAACTACACAAACTGTAACTCCACACAACTCTTCACATAACTAACAACACAAAGTGCAAATGTGCAACATTTAGTGCAAAAAGAAGAGGAAGAGACAACATGCTTATGTATTATTAAACCCAATTTCTTTGACACCATTGAAATAATACTGTCCTATAGCAGAACCTCGAAGATCATTGTTGTTAATTAAAAAGCAGGATGTCAAGAAAATCTCTAATTACATCATCAATGCTTTTCATAAAATTCCGTGCTGAAACATAAAGCTCACACTGTCCATGTTGAAATCAAATCTCAGGCTCC
Source organism: Silurus asotus (assembly GCA_024362625.1). Taxonomy (NCBI): domain Eukaryota; kingdom Metazoa; phylum Chordata; class Actinopteri; order Siluriformes; family Siluridae; genus Silurus; species Silurus asotus. Next base: position 1,552,866 of record MU551532.1, read on the forward strand.
TCACAAGCACCTTCAAAACGGTTTGATCCGGAGCTATCAGGTGTGCTATAGAGAGTATGGCACAGGAGGAAGCCCCCAGTACAACACCATCAATCTGGATACAACGGGCGACATGGAGTCCATCACTCTGGACAACCTGAAGAAGTACACACAGTATGAAGTGCGTGTGCAGGCTGCCAATCGGGCAGGAATGGGGCCCACATCTGAGGAAGCCATCATCACCACATTGGAAGACGGTCAGTCAAGTCATAGTACATCAATAGTGTCGATTAAACTTTATCAAAAAGCTCAGGAAATGTAGGAGATTTGTAGGGAATGAGAGCAGACACTATAAATCAGAATCAGAATTATTTTTTTTTTTTTTTTTTTTTTTTTAAAAGGGTTTTTTTCAAAATTTTTTTTTTTTGTCTAACAGTGTTTTTGTCAGAAAAAGAAACGATCATAGAAACATTTATTTGTTTTTTTTTTACTACGTCAGAATTCCAGTGAATCCAAAGTTTAGGAATTCTTTCTTAATTCTGATACATGATTAAAACATTATAAATCAATCAGATTTGACTTTTGCTCATTACTGATACATATATGCCTGTTATTTCCCTCATTTATGTATGCATGCCTGTTTTCCTTTTTTTTTTTTTTTCTTCTGTCTGAACTCTGTGTCTCTGAGAGGACACATTTTTTTGTACTCAGTCAGCACGTCTTACAATCACGTCCCAAAAAACTCACTTTTTATACTTTGATTATTTACATATTTCTCTGAGATACATTTAAAGTCTCATTTGCCTCATTCGCATATTCCATTAATTTCTCTTTATTTGTTGGAATTCTCGCTAATCCACTCCTTGTCCTAGTTTTATATTTATATGATTCTGTAAAACTCGCAATGTTTTTTGTCACAAGGTTTTTGTCTTTGTTCTTGTTTTTACACTCATATTTTGCATTAGACCTTAACATTAGTTTCCACATTGGTCCCACATGCACTTACACATCAGTATAAAAACTGACCATCTTTCGTTTACAGTTGATCTATCAAGTGCTCAGGATGTTATGTGCATTCCATAAACTTTCTCTTTGATTTTCCTTTGTCCACTTTTTCCAGTTCCAAGCCGACCACCTGAGAACGTCGTGACTACGGCCACAACCCCAGAAACCATCTCTTTGTCCTGGGCCCCTCTCCCAAAAGAAGCTCTAAATGGCATGCTTCTTGGCTACCGAGTCATCTACTGGGCCAATTTATTAGACGGAGGTGAGACAGTATATTATCTCTAACGCCTAAACATATATATACATGTGATTGAATATAGATTTTTATCTATATTTATCTATAATATATGCAGTGGCTGTGACACATACATACTGTACACTATATTGCCAAAACGATTGGGTCACCTGGTCATAAGTATGGTATGTGATTTTTTGTATGTAACCTTGCATTTTTTATTTAGTCCCAATTCGCTCTTATAATTCCCTCCAGTCTTCTAGGAAGATGTTTCACTAGATTTTGGAGTGTGCTTATGGATATTTGTGTTCATCAGCCACAAGGGTATTACGAAAGTCAGGTACTGATGTAGGTGAGAAGACCTGGGGTGCAGTCAGCATTTCAATTTATCCCAAAGGTGTTCAGTAAGGATGAGATTAGAGCTCTATAGCAGGCCACTTAAGATCTTCCTCTCCAAAGCATATAAACCAGATCTTTAAGGAGCTCACTTTGTGCACAGGGGCATTGCCGTGCTGGAACAGGTTTGCGTTATAATTATCTTATATGATGTTTCTTTTTTGAATGGATTTTTTTGATAACACTACAACTAACTACACAAAAAGTTTGTGTCTAAGGTGGAAAGAAATAAACTTGACTCAATATTAAAGGCATTACTTAAATATAGCAAAAAAGAAGCAAAAAGAAAACGAACAACGCCCCCCCAAAAAAAAAAACAATCGAAAATACGCTGCTATTTAATTTCTAGTCTTCACCTGTAGGTGGCACTGTTAGTTCCTGAATATACTTAAAACCCAGTGGTGTGGGAAGTTGTGTGGAAAATTTTATTGCCATGGTTTTGGTACATACTAGTCCTAAAAGATGACATATCACATATGATGAAACTCTTCTAGGGCTAGTGATCTATTAGTATTGTGGGCTTTAGCGTAGAACCAGCTTGTCTCCGAGTTGTTTCTTGTAATGACTAATGACAAGGTGTGACACATGAACTGACAACACACCACATACAGTAGTTGTAAAATCATTAACATGTAGAACCGTTACAAGAAATACATTTTCTTTTTATCCGGCACTTTTTGTTTCATACACCTACTTGATATTTTACACTGTTTACACTGGTAAACTCAATACTTAAAAACTCAGTACCAAGTACATCTATGTAAATCTTTTAACCTAAACATAACTCGCACAAAAAAAAGTAAGAAAAAGTAGCTGTTGACTGTTATTATTAGTTTTAAAATCAGTGTCATTAACACCTTTACTTTACCTTTCATTTTGAATGCCAGCTGCAGTCAAACAGTATCTCGAGTGCCGTGTAAGATAATAGCTATTACTATATGTCATTGTAATTGCTAGAATAGGCATTGACGTGCATGTTTATTTCTGTATTTTATTAGAACTGGGTGAGATCAAGAACATTACTACCACAAAAGCCTCCTTGGAACTTGAAGGGTTGGAGAAATACACCAACTACAGCATCCAAGTACTGGCTTTCACCCGAGCTGGGGATGGAGTTCGCAGCGAACAAATATACACAAGGACCAAAGAGGATGGTGAGATGTTTTACTTTTACTTTTTACATTTTACACTTCACAAACAGACATAATTGCATATACACACGTGTAAAAAAATGCATCATGACTTACAAAATAAAGAAAAGCCCTGACAGTTTTTTTGTCCATTTTACAAGATTTCAATTTAAGTGTTTTCATATATAATATATTGCAAAATATAGGTTTTTATATAATGACAAAGTGTAAATAAAATGTTGTGCTTGTCTCCAAACAGTTCCAGGTCCCCCAGCTGGTGTGAAGGCTGCTGCGGCTTCTGCCTCTGTGGTCTTTGTCTCCTGGCTTCCTCCAATGAAGCTCAACGGAATCATCCGGAAGTATACCGTCTTCTGCTCCAACCCTTATCCGACGGTATGCAGCCAAACCACGATACTGTGGCATTTTCTTTATAGCAGGATTATCATATGGCATGTCGGTGCTACATAGCTGGAAAACATGAAGCTTTGAAAACAATTACAGGTTAATGTACCAGTTACTTGTGTCTTGAACCCATTTGTCTTTTGATTTAAAGAAATCACCCAGTTTTGGTGAGGCAATTAATTTTTAATACTGATTGTGTTTTGAAATTTGCTCTATTATGTCTTATAAAAGTAAACCTGCAAATCTAAATGTACAGTGGATTTAGAACGTGTTAAGCTGTGAGCTAAAATGCTTTAAATATATATATTTTTTACATCAGTTTACACTCCATATTTTAAAATTGACAAGCAAAAATATGATTTTATTGACTAAACAACCTAAGTTTTCTACATATTCTAGACCCAAATATACCTTTTGCTATGATGCTTGAAATGATCTCATCATTTTAGAGATGTTTCTTCACTTAGAGTCCAGCAGGGGCAAATCCCATTGATTGGACATAATTTGACACACACCACTGTACATAAGGTTAAACAGACAAAAATGTGTATCAGAATACACCATCAAACTATGCAAGGGGGTGCCTAATCAGAGAGGCGATCAAGAACCTGATTATCACTCTGGTAGAGCTCGAAAGATCATGTCTGCAATTGGGAGAAACTTTGAAAAGGTTATCCATTACTGGGAACATCTCAGCACAAGACACACCTCTTTTTAAGTAGATTATCTATAATTTGTGTTTTACTATATAAAGAATATTATACAGAGAACAAGATTGTGAATGTGAAACAGGTGCATTGGCACCGAGTTCACTGAGTTGTAATGGCTTCTATGTAGACATTCACTGGGTACAATCCAGGAAATAAAAACATTTTAACATACGGCTGTAACATTCAGTTCCTAATTGTTTTATCATTGTATCATTAGTTCAGTGGACAATTGAATACGAAAATGATCAGTGCAAATGTAGTCCCAAGCCATTGCAAACTATTTATAATAATTACAGTCCAAATCCAGCTTCATGGTTCATGAATTTAACCCTCTGCACTAATCTCATGAATGAGCATAACAAAATGTAAAAAAAAAAAAGAAAAAAAGAAAGAAAAGGCTTGTATTCTTTCTGAATGCACTGTGCATTAGCTCTCTTCAATAATTTATAGGATTTTTAAAGAGGCCAAGCAACATTTTCCACACTTAACTTTTACAGTTTTACAGTTTTTCAATGCCAAAGTGTTATTTGGTGGATTTGTAATAACTGAGTGAAGCCAAGTCAAGTGTCTTTAATTGTCATTGCAACAATATACAGTACAGGACACACAACTACATAGGTGCTACTTAAAAACTACATACAGTAGATGCTACATAAAAATTGCACAGGTGCTACATAAAAACAACATATAGTAGGTGCTACATAAAAACTACATTGGTGCTACATAAAACCCATAAAACAATATACATAAAAACTAATCAGAACAATCAGACAAATACACAGGATATCAAATAAAGTGCTTGTGTGCAAAGATGTGTGAACACCATTGAGTGCAACAGCACAACACAATAACACTGTAACAATGTGACACCGACCAGATAAACGTGAACTTTCATATAGTATTAGATATTGTACATGTAAACATTTGGTAATGATCAGCAGCAGATATTTGTGCAAAAGAAATTGCATTGAATGTGCTTGAGTGTGTGTCTGTGTATTAGTCCAATCTTTTGTTGAGGATTTTAATGGCTTATGGGAAGAAACTGTGACACAGTCTGGCTCTAATGGTCCAAATCTGAGCATCAGTAATGAACCTTTCTTATGAACATCACCATTAGCTAGATTTTACATATTTTTTCCTTGCAACTTCTTCCTTTAAAATGGATACTCAAGATATTTTGTTAAATATAAATATAAAACTATCTACAATTTTTTATGCACCAACTGATTTGATTTATTTACAGCAGCAGTGTGTGTATAATTAAGTGTAATGTTCAGCAGTTGTCATTATTGAGGTATTTTTACAGAGGTTTTTTGTTATTTTTATATAAAGTTTCTGAAAGGTGCAGCACAGGACACTTTTCCATATCCTCTGCTTGGCTATGGCTAATAGTTATAGATTAGCAATTTGATGAAGAGAGCAAATAACACTGATGTATATAAGATTGTGTGAAAACAAAAGTACAAAGAAAGTAACAAGTACAAGTAGAAAAAAGTAAAAGTCTTTTTTATTTTATTTTGATTTTCCACACTGCAGGTCATCAGCGAGTTCGAGGCCGCGCCCGATGTGTATTTTCGCCGTGTGACCAACCTGAACCAGAATTGGCAGTACAGTATTTGGGTGGTGGCCGTGACTGCGGCTGGTCGAGGGAATGCGAGTGAGATCATCAGTGTGGAGCCGCAAGCTAAAGGTACAGAAAGGAACGAAGATTAATTCTTTGTTTCTGAAAAAAGTGTTCAAACAGTATATAACTTGTAACACAGTTCACACTCCTATATGGATATTTAGTATAATTCTTTCAATAGAGGCATAACATTTTACATTATCCATCATACATGTGTCATTTATATTTACCTACATCGATTTTACAACATTCTGACAGGTGTGTGAATAACACTGATTATCTCTTTATCATGGCACCTGTTAGTGATGTGGGATTTATTAGTCAGCAAGTGAACGTTTTGTCCTTAAAGTTGATGTGTTAGAAGCAGGAAAAATGGGCAAACGTAAGGATTTGAGTGAGTTTGATAAGGACTGTGATGGCTAGACGACTGGGTCAGAGCATCTCCAAAACTACAGCTCTTGTGGGATGTTTCCGGTCTGTGATGGTCAGTATCAAAGGTGGTCCGAGGAAGAAACATTGGTGAACCGCTGACAGGGTCATGAACGGGCAAAGCTCATTGATGCATGTGAGGATCAAAGGCTGACCCGTGTGGTCCGATCCAGCAGACGAGCTCTTGTAGCTTAACCTGATAAAGAAGTTAATGCTGTTTATGCTCAAAGGTTCAGCACTGTTTTGGCAGCAAAAGGGGGGGGCTAACACAATATTAGGCAGGTGGTCATAAAATTATGCCTGTTCGGTGTAAGAAGGCTTGTTTTGAGGATAAAATCCATTTACTGTAGGATCCTGCTTTTAATAAATGTTGTGGCTTTACATCATTTCCTCTGCTAGCTCCTGCTCGTATTCTAACATTCAGTGGCACTGTTACCACACCATGGATGAGGGACATAGTCCTCCCCTGCAGAGCTGTAGGAGACCCTCCTCCAACCATCAAATGGCTAAAGGGAAAGTGAGTTTGATTTTGAGATAAAGACTTAGCAGCACACACTGGCATTCTGTAAATGTCCCATACAGCATATAATGCAAACTAGCATGTTTGCTAAAAGCTTGTTTTGATTTTCCCTTTTAGCAACGGGACCCCTGCTCCGGTCTCGATCGATGGTCGGCGCAGTGTCCATAGCAACGGCAGCTTTGTGATCCGCACAGTGAAAGCCGAGGATTCTGGGTACTATAGCTGTATTGTCAGCAACAACTGGGGTTCGGATGATATCACACTAAATCTACAGGTTCAAGGTGAGTCTGTGAATCAGCTCTAATGGACTCTAAAAAAAATAAATGATAGTGATCAATTAATCCAAAGCTTTTGATTGGCACCAAAATCATATGGAAGCAGTAAAGGTATATTTACAATAGTTTTTCATTCAAGACCTGATAAGGACCATTTTCGCATGCCTTTAGAATCAAGCACACTCAAGATTTAACGAAAACCCTGTTAATTATTGTTGTTGTTGTTGTTGTTGTTGTTGTTCGAATAAAATAAAATACAATTTTGTAATATAAAATATAATTTTGCACATGTAGTACCTCCGGACCAGCCACGTCTCACTGTAACTAAAACCACCACCACGTCCATCACTCTGTCCTGGATCCCTGGAGACAATGGAGGAAGCTCAATCAGAGGTAAGACGTCCATGTTGCTGGTTTCATTATTGACCTTAAAATTTCAGTCTCACACAAAACAGATTTGTGTAAGTAATTGGCATATTTTTAGTAAGAAACATGTAACAAAGCAGATTAACGAATAGACGAGTAAAAAAATTTGCCGACTGGTTTGGAATTAGTTTGTAATGAGTATGTTTGCTTTTTCTATTCAAGGTTACATTCTGCAGTACTCAGAGGATAACAGTGAGGAATGGGGAAGCTTCCCTATCAGCCCCAGCGAACGATCATACCGGCTGGAGAATATGAAGTGTGGCACCTGGTACAAGTTCACCCTGACTGCTCAGAACGCCGTAGGCCCGGGACGCATCAGTGAAATCATCGAAGCCAAAACCCATGGCAAAGGTAAAAAGTATTCAAATTAATTATGGTTAATTTCTATAGTGCTTTTTACAATGGATATTGTCTCAAAGAAGCTTTTCAGTATGTAAGGTACAAACATTTAAATATAAGCAAATTATATGTATTTATCAATGTTAAAGCCTGGGGTTGACTGTGGTGAGGAAAAACCTTCTTAGTTGATATGAGGAAGAAACCTTTAGAGAAACCAGACTACAAATGGGATACTAAGAGTATGATAACAAATTATGAAATCATTCAAAACAACGGAGAATGAGAAATATCATGATCATTATAGATTCAACACCAACTCCTCCATGTCCGAGTCCTTACATGTTCAATGATGGAAAAACAGCAAATGTAGAATGTTTTCTAAGTATTGATTGTCCAACTGGTGCTGGTACATTTCTGGATGGCCTTGGCGGGGTCTGCATCTTTTATCTGAAGGTCCAAAATCTTCATGAGGGTGGGACACAACTGGAGCTGGCACATCCGCTAGATGCCTCAGAGTCCCTGTGGGGTCGGCAACTTCTAACTTTATGAGATGTCTCACAACTGGAGCTCACCCGATCTGGATGCCTTAGGATGGGTAGAGAAAGAGAAGCAGTGCAGAAAAAGTAGCCATTTAGGAAGGCAGCACTGTGTAATTATCAGGATGGTTTTGCATCAATCCCTTCAGTCTTATAACTGGGAACTGGCCACCAGGACACCTATATAAAAGTGTCCATCATACATTTTACATTGTTGATTCACAAGAGTATAGGTTCTTTCGGCTTCTCCCGTTAGGGGTCGCCACAGCGGATCCTCCGCACGTTTGATTTGGCACATGTTTTACCCTGGATGCCCTTCCTAACGCAACCCTCCTCAATTTATCGGGGCTTGGGACCAGCAGTGAGAGTGGCTTGGGATGGTTTCCTGACCGGGAATCGAACCCGGGTCGCAGCAGTGAGAGCACTGCATCTTAACCACTAGACCACCAGAGTATTTTTTATATTTTGTCACAATGATGACTGTTCCAAGTTCCTTTGTTTCCGGTATGGGCTTGTTCCTGTTTTTGGATATGCAATAAGATAATGAACTTATAAGTTAATGATCAGTGGTGTTGCTTTACATGATTGACCACAAATGTGAACATCATGATCAACTGTCCCACTTCTGGTCCTCCTAAATCTCTGAGGACCCATCAGAGGGTTCAGATATGGGAATAGTTTTAGTATCACAGCTTCACAATAAGCTAATTAAACAAAACAGAAGCACAAGCATGTAATTTACATTTTGCTGAATTTTCAGGATGAACCTGAAATTCCTAAAGTACAAATTTAGCGATTTGTAACTATTTAAATATCATATTTTTTTCCAATCCCCTAAAGATATGTGTGTTTTACATTCTCTTTCCTCAGAACCACAGTTTGCCAAAGACCATGAGCTTTTCTCCAGCATCAATTCAACACGTGTGGAGCTCAATCTGATAGGCTGGAACAACGGCGGCTGTCCGATCAGCTCATTCACGCTGGAGTTCCGACCAGTAGACACTGCACCATGGACCACAATGCAGCGCACCTCTTTACCCAAGAGCCACGTGCTGTATGACCTGCAGGAAGGAACTTGGTACGAGCTGCAAATGAGGGTGGGCAACAGCGCGGGTACAGCTGAGAAGAGAGTGCTTTTTGCGACACTGAATGTGGATGGCAGTAAGTGTTTTACCAAATACGCAACATAGAGCTTGGGGTAGTTTTTGTTATATTATTAATACAATTTCTGTCATAAATGTATGCAGTGTTTATTCAGATGCATATTGCATGTTGATATATAAGAGAAAGGATTACATACAGTGTTAGGGGTCGACTGATAGTGGACTTCACTGATACTGATAACTAGGTTGGATCATACCGATAATCGATTAAATGCATACTGAAAAAAAAAAAAAAACACTTCATGTAAAATAGTACTGAACTTTATTACAAAAAAAAGTAATACTTAATCATGAAAATGTGCTGAAGAGAATAAATATGATTTTATTATTAAAAAATATCATTATATAATGTATTTATTATAAATAATAAATATAATATAACGCTCTCCGTGCTTCGTGGGCCCTCCGCACAGCACGCGTTAAAATAAACAGCATGTGGTGCCAGTGATTCTCCTCTAGAGGCCGCTCTCGTAATGATTCCGGACTGGAAGTAAAACTATGGGTATGGGTTTTTGCTGATAGCCAATGGTTCCAACAATTATTGGTGCCGTTTAATTGGTCCACCTATATTCAGTCTATTGGATATAGATCATTGCTTTAACATTTAAACATTATTACACTTAACATTATTTTCTACTGTAGGTAGTTTCAAAAGAGAAACATGGACGATGCTCTTGCACTGCAATAACAGATCCTTATGGTAAAAAATGAAGCATCAAACCAACATCAACACTTATGATTACTACAGTAAAGAGCCTTTATGATGGATGTTCTCATGACAACCTTTTGCAGGTGTCATGTAGAACGCTAAGGTAAAAAAAAACAATGTAATAAAAGAAAGAGCACTCTAGAGCTCTAATTCAGGCATATAATAATACAATTAGCAGAGCACCAGTACAGCTACAAGGGGATAAACATGGCTACTGATTAATGCAATGGAAAAGCAGAATCCTGAGATCACAAGTTTAAGAAGGAGGGAAAGAAGAAGGACTGGTGTATTCTTTCTCCTCTGTCAATTAAGTTAAACTGGCCATGTGGGATCATATATGTGAAAGAGGGCATATACAGAAGCTCTTTCCTTCTAATGTGTTGAAATGATGCCCGTCTATTTTAAAAGTTAGCCATCCCCTCCACCCCCAGTTGTTAGCTCTCATAAAAGAGGGAAGAGATGGCTAGAGGGAGAAAATTTGCGGGTGATAAAATTAGGAAGAAAAATTGGCATACAATATCACTGATTGAATAAAATAAATTCCCTCATTCCTTCTTTTCCAGGCACTATTGCTCCACTGCTGAAGATCCTAGACCCCAGCCAGGAGAACCGACAAGGCACCGAGGGCTTGAAAATGATGGTGACGATCATCAGCATCCTGGTGGCCATTGCAATGGTTTTCATCGTGCTGCTTGTTATGAGGAGGAGAAGGCGGGAACAGAGGCTCAAAAGATTACGGGGTGTGTAAACTGAACGCATAATGACTACACATAAGTCTACTGTTAACTTCACTTACATTTTTCTAATAGAAGCATTTGTGCTGGTTTAATCTCTACTGTCCTTTTTTTCTCTTCTTGATTTACAGATGCGAAAAGCTTGGCAGAAATGCTGATGAGGTAAATAAACCATAATACACTGGACGCATTCGAATGATCTTCTTCTAAATTCCAAGTCACTGAAGTTATTAGAACTCTAACCAGATTGCATTTGTATTTGCAGTAAGAACACACGGACCCCGGATGCTGTAAATAAACAACAGCAAACCCTCCGAATGCACATTGATATCCCACGAGCCCAACTGCTCATTGAGGAGAGAGACACAATGGAAACAATAGGTATGAGCTTAAGTGCTTCCAAGAGTTGATCAATTGTCCAAACTTGCATACATTTACTTTAATTAGATAGAGAAAAAGAATTCTAAATACTTCATGGGAAATATTTAATTTTGCATGTGCTCTCAAATGCTGAGAACTTTTATAGTCGTAGAGTGATGTAAGACCCGTTGTTTGCAAAAATCACGATTGGCGTATCGCCGTCAAGTCCTGAAACCTTCTCAATGATTTTTTTATTAAGGTTGGCATTGGTTATAAAGCAGTGACACTGGCAGTTATCGAAGACTCACAGATCGAGAGTGATACATGTTAATAGTAGAGGTTGACCAATAGTGGATTTTATCAATAGCTAGGTTGAAACGTACTTGCTAATAAATCAACCGATTCAAAATAAATACTGGATCAAAATAACAAACACTCCATGTAAAATGTTACTGAACTTAATGTGCATGAAAATGTGATAAATTACATAAATATTAATATACTAATTAATAAATGTAATTATATATTTAATTGTAAATAATAAATACAGTAAAACCTCGTTACTTATCACAGTATGACAAATAAAAAAAGTGTATTCACACTCGTTGCATGCTTGGAACTCGACAATGCTCAAACTTTTGAGCGCTTCAGTTTCGCGGTCTCAAGTTAGCCCGCAAACAGTGGCAGAGCATATTGTTTTGTGATTTCTGTGCATTTTAAGTCTAAATCATTGGTCCTGAAGTGTTTAAATGCTACCACACGCTCGTTTGTCATGAGTTTCGACTCTTCACGACTTCCAGAACGAATTACAGACAAGTATTGTTTTTTACTGTAAATTATAGCATGCTTAAAAAACAAATAGCACATGGTGTCAGTGATTTGCCTCTGGAGGCAGCTCTCGTAATGACAGCTGACCTTTTCAGCCGCTCCAGTGGCAGACACAAGCAGGAAAAACTGAGATGTTGGTACACACTTTTAGGTAATGCTTATAGCATTTCATGGTGAAAGAAATGCATCTGGCCTGTGTATAGTCCATGTGAATGTATGTATATATGTGTGTGTGTGTGTGTGTGTGTGTGTGTGTGTGTGTGTGTGTGTGTGTACCGTAATTTCTGGACTATTAAGCGCACCCAAATATAAGCCGCACCCACTGAATTTCACAAAGATTTTTATTTTAATCATAAATACACCGCACCTGCTATAAGCCGCATTGAAACTAATGAACTTTACACAGGCTTTGATGAAAGACAGTCTGTTACACGACTTGTATCTAAACAGTAGGCGATCACTGTCTTTCTTCTTCCTTTCACAACAATTTATCTCGAGAGAATCTTTTGGCATCGTCGTGCGTTTAAAAATCACCATCTGTAAACCTTTTCTCCCGATTCAGTGGGAGCGCGATTTAATATAAAGAATTTAATTGATTCACTTTATCCCGTTCGGCAATTTCATTAGTCTAATGTTATGGGGCTAGTTTTTTTGGCTTGAAGTTTGTAAAACCGGGAAAAACCCAGGAAAAATCTATAAATTAGCCGCTGCATTGTTTAAGCCGCGGGGTTCAAAACGTGGGAATAAAGTAGCGGCTAATAGTCTGGAAAATACTGTATGTATATATATAATTGTTTATAATCCATGTTATGAATGTAAAAATGAGTTCACTTGTGTATGTTTTTCTTTCTCAGATGACCGATCTACAGTGCTGTTGACAGATAATGATTTTGGCGAGACGTCTAAGCAAAAGTCCTCCACAGTCACACACACGGTTCACTACCAGTCGCTGTCCCAGACAACTGGCCCGCTGGTTGACGTCTCAGACGCTCGGCCTGGTACGAGTAAGTAACTAATAATCTATTGTACATTTGTACAAGTTCCATATTCATGGAAATGTATATATAAGAAAGGGTTGTTTTTTTATGATGTTAACAGTGTATCAGGTTCCAGTTGCTTAGTCATTAGAATATTGTATCTCAGCATCTGTGGTGATCTTTTACTCATTAAGATGGTGTTCAGGCTAATGTTATTGCTGATGAGGCTGAAATAAGACCATAGGGAAAGTAGCAGTATCCAGTGGAGCTGAACTAATCATAAGTAGAGTGGTCGGGCAATCTATCTAATACAGAAACACACAAACAGATTGCAATCCTTCATGCTGTGGGATTTGATTAAACCCACTATATTGACTTAACAAATCCCACAACCTCACATAGGATTTTCAGAACTATACAGTTGCTCCAGTGAAAGTTTTATGCCCACTCAAATAATATTTCTTCTGATATAATTTGTGTTTATTACAATACCAAGAGTCACTATGGAAACACTTTTAAGCTGCTGGATTTAAATAACTTTAAACGAGACGTGATTCAGTCCTGGTGCTGGTGTCCCGTAGATCCCACTGCCCGTCGTACGGCTAAAGCGGGTCCTGCGACACGGAGCCGCTATGCCAGCCAATGGACGTTAAACAGACCTCATCAGCCCATGTCCTCACACACACTCACTACGGATTGGAGGTTGCCCACCCCACGGGCCACAGGCTCTGTGGACAAGGAAAGTGACAGCTACAGTGTCAGTCCCTCTCAGGACACAGGTAACACTACATCACTGAGATCAGAACAGTGCTACCAATACATGGTTTTCGTTACTTATGTAGGACAATAACAATTACAGTTCAACTTAGTTTAGTTTGAAATAAGAGGGTTACAGAAAAAGCCTGATTTCTTGTTATAAGCTTATTGTTTATACTTATAGTAATTATATTTGATACATTGCTTAATGCTAATAGTATATGACAGCTATTAGTGGTGGGCAGTAAGGAAGTAAATGTAATTTGTTACTGTACTTAAGGAGCTTTTTTTCTCGTATCTGTACTTTACTGAAGTATTTTCATATGGGGAGACTTTCACTTTAACTTCACTACATTCAAAGTCGTATCTCCTACTTTTTACTCAACAACATTTTGCGAAATCAGTTTTTTCTTTTTTTTTGGAGCGAATAAAAACTTATCTGGTCAAACACACAGCAATCCACCAATCAGGCTGGAGCACGCTCTATGTTTTAAACTTGTTTTGATTGGCACTTGGTGTATCTACTTATCACCTACATTCAATTCAGCGGTAGTTCAATGCACAAATGTCTCATTATGTCTTCATGTATGTTTGTAAACCGCATCCACATCCCTTCCAGATCGTGCTCGGAGCAGCATGGTGTCCACAGAGAGTGCTTCCTCCACATATGAAGAACTCGCCCGAGCGTATGAGCACGCCAAAATGGAAGAACAGTTGCGCCATGCTAAGTTCACCATCACAGAGTGCTTCATCTCTGACACATCATCTGAGCAGATGACAGCCGGCACCAACGACTACACAGACAGTATGACATCCAGCACGCCGTCCGAGTCAGGCATCTGCCGTTTCACCGCCTCGCCACCTAAACCACAGGATGCCAGCCGGGTCATGAACATGGCCGTGCCCAAAGCACACAGACCTGGTAAGTTGGTTTGGTAACTTTGATTTGGTTGAAGATTTTTGATGGTTCTGTCTTTAACTAATGGTCAAGGCCTCTTTTTCTCATCATAGAGCTATACAACTGGAAGAACATTTCCTTGACGCAACGGCATGTGATGTGAGATTTTTACAAGGGACTTTTTATTAATCACAAGCAAACAAAAATATCCAATATTGCGTTCAGATATAAAAACTAAAGATTCAAGGTGTCCTAATGATCAAACACATTGTGTATTGGTGTCTATAAGTGATGCAAATAAAAAACTTTCTTTCGGCTTCTCCCATTAGGGGTCGCCACAGCAGATCATTCGTATTCATGATCCGCGTGTTTTTTTACGCTGGATGCCCTTCCTAAAGCAACCCTCCCCATTTATCCGGGTTCGGGACCGGTACTAAGAGTGCACCGGCTTGTGCAACCCGAATGGCTGGGGTTGGTTCCCTGACCGGGGCTCGAACCTGGGTCACAGCAGTGAGAGCACCGCATCCTAACCACTAGACCACCAGTGAACGCTTCTATAAGTGATGCAAATACAGAAACAAAAAAGAGAAAAACGATTCTTTGTTGTTGTTGTTATATACCTAAAGTTTTGTCTGTCAAGCAGACAAAAACATAAACATGATGAATAGGACATGTGGATTTGCATGGTTAAACAACATGCAGCTGTTATCACTTAGGGTGTACTCCTTTTGTTTGCCATCTATTTTGTCAATAATGGCTGCATGTGTAGTTTTTAGGGGACAGTTCAATCAGTTAGAATTTTTTAGCAGACAGTAAATATATACTTCTATACTGTACAGGCTTTTCTCCAAAGATGTTGGTCTGTTCTTCTGACTTTGCATTGAATTGTGCAAGATGATCGACAAATTCGAAATCTAGCAAATGCTGTGAGAACAACGGACAGCGAAACAAGTGTACGTTTTAGACCTGTGAATGGCACACGTTGTGCCACTTAATGTACATTTCTGGTTGGTTTTCATGCCAAGCCAAGTGGCACTAATCTTCTAGATTATGTTACCTTCAGCATCTTGCCTGAATATCAGGTAACTTGCTGTACAGACTCACCTAATTCAGGGCCTGTTTAATTTACTAAGGGCCAGTTCCTTGGTCTGAATGCACAATAAATTATTCAATTCTGTCCTTCAGGCTATTTAAATGATCAAATATAAATGAAATAGAAAGAATTTGCAAAACTTCTTACAATAGGTTTAAAAATTTGACTTAATTACCTGCATGATTTTAGTCTCTTTATATGCAGGTCAATCAACTATTAGCCTATAATGAATTAATTTGGCATGACATTTAGTTGTATTGCTCCCTATTGAACATTGCTTCAGTGAACCCTGTCACTCTTTGGCTACCTGCATTCCTGGGTGTATCGATTGCACTGGTGATGGCTCCCTGTGTTGACAAATACACACACACACACAAATGGATGTGTGTCCATTTTTGTTTATAAAAGTGAGCCGGGAGAACAGCGACCAGGGTGTTGGATTCTTGGGTTACCCGTCTCAGTTTAGGCTTCATTGTGAAATGCGTCATTGTGCACCATGAACAGAGGGTGAATAGAGGCCACCAGTGCTCATTATTGGAAAAGGTTTTTGTCTGCAGTACAAAATGGCAGTTTACTGTCACAATGGATTCATTGAATGCGCGATGGAATGAGCACACAACCTTTATGTGACTGACTGGTGTGACAAAACACTGCTGCTGCCTCACTTCCTGAAACCGAGAACAAAAGTGCGCTCGCTATTGTCAGCATACCTACTGGACCTGCATTAAATCAGGGCTGAGAATTATTAATTGGTGGAAATCTCTGGCTGTAATATAAGAAAAAGCATAATATACTGTATATACATGTATAGAACCAAGATATAATTTTTAGTCCTTTTGTTGGTTGAATTCGAACACAAATTTAGGTTCATCTGCATTCTGATTGATCGAGTGCCAGGCATTTCTTTTATACACTCATCATTTTCACTGCATAAAAAAGCTGTGTTAAATAATGAGCTTTGAACTCAGGAGGAAAAAAATTAAATCCCATCATGGCAGACAGAATGATGATATTGTGCTGAAATTCTCGCTGTTAACACATTGCTCTGTATTAGATGTGATATGACATGTAAGTGAAAGAGAACAATACAGATCCTCATGTTCCCTATCATGGAAATAAAACAATCTTTTTGTAAGATCGCTTTAAAGAGCCGAATTTGAATTATGAAGAGGTTACGTGTTAGAAAGCCGTCTCGCCTTCGTTTTGGTCTATGAAATAAATTACGGAACAATTATAGCTGAAGCACAAGAACTCAAAATGTTACTTGGGTATAATTTGGTTATTTTGGGGTATTCATTTTTTCCTGACTACTAAATTCATTACTCTAATAAATCTATTGTATTCCTTTTGCTAAAGATTTTATATAACAAAAGAAATGGTCTTTTAAGACACTATCGCCATTTTCAATTTGCCATTCAATTAATTACCAGTACCAATTACCAGTATATGCCTTAAAAATGATTATACATGCTACAATTTCCTTCTTTTTTTCGTTTCTGTTTTTGTTTCTGTTTACTGCACAGTTATTTAAAGTATTTTAGGGGTAAGTAACTTAACAATCAGTAATTTGTCAGACATGGGAAAGATTTCAAGACAGAAAATATTAGTTATTGGCAAATCTCAATTGGTATTGGAGAGAAAATATAAAAAAAAATTATTGTGACAGATATAGTGAAATAGCCAACTTTTTTAGTGGGACTTATGACACCAGCCATTATTGATATTTTCGTATACCAGCATGTGCTCCATATATTACACAATGTCTTGTTCATGTCCTATACATATATATATATATATATAAATGTATATAGGATGAACAGAACATGTGGCTTTGCACGGTTAAACAATGTACAGCTGTTATCATTTAGTGTGTACTCACTTTTGTATTTTTTTATACAATAATGGCTGTATGTTATTTTTACATTTATACAGTAAATTCATACTGATATAAAAGCTGCATATTGACTGTTCTGAAATAAATCCAATGTGTGTGTTAGGGCTGTCAATCGATTCAAATATTTACTCGCAACATAATTGCACATTTATGACATCATAACATTATGACTGGTGAAGTGAATAACACTGATTGTCTTTTCATCATGGCACCTGTTAGTGGGTGGGATATATTAGGCAGCAAGTGAACATTTTGTCCTCAAAGTTGATGTGTTAGAAGCAGGAAAAGTGGGCAAGCATAAGGATTTGAGTGAGTTTGATAAGGGCCAACGTGATGGCTAGACGACTGTCAGAGCATCTCCAAAACTTCAGCTCTTGTGGGGTGTTCCCTGCAGTGTCTGCAGTGGTCAGTATCTATTAAAAGTGGTCCAAGGAAAGAACAGTGGTTACCATGACTTATTTATGGTTCAATAGGCCTTGCTCAAATTGCTAAAGAGGTAACTGCTGGTTCTTATAGAAAGGTTGTTGCATATGGGGCTGCGTAGCCACAGACCAGTCAATATTAGGCAGATGGTCATAATGTTATGCCTGATTGGTGGCCATTCAACCTGGTTTTTTACAATGAATCTAAGTCAAGTATAGTAAAACTGGGCCAAACAAGAAAACATTACTGCGAATTAATAAAAAATAGTTTAATGTTACATAAATGCTTTCACTTCAGAAAGCAATACAGTATTCACACTTGTAATACTTGTATTTGCAATACAAAGTAAGTGTGCAGCTGTAGTGTAACATTACAGGCTCAAAAATCATCTGCAGTAAAATAAACTTTAAATCCTTTGTGCAGCAGGTGAACTGGTCCACTTGCCCCCTTACCTGCGAATGGACTTCCTGCTGAACCGGGGAGCAGCTCATTCAGGCCGGGAAGCCACGGGTCAGACGTGTCTGGAGCCACAGAGAAGTCGTACAGCAAAGAGGCCGGCCGTGTTAGCCCCGACGCCCTCCGAGACGCCTTCCACTGCACCTGCCTCCTCTGGCCCACCCAGCAGGGAAGCAGTGCAGCAGTGGCAGCCAGGCTCGGCCTCCACGCTGCCACACCGCGAGCCGGGGGACCTCGCCCAGGCTGCCAAACTCAGCAGCTCACAGGAATCACTGTTAGACTCTAGAGGACACCTGAAACAGAGCAACAACCCATACGCAAAGTCCTATACACTGGTATAACACAGGACTATAAAACATGGACCACTGGGCACAGCACCACACACAGACACGCATATTTACACACGCACACACATTTACATACACACACTTACACTAAAATACATTTACACACACACACACAAACACACACACACAAACATACGTACACACAAGCACACAAACATAAAAAAAAGCTCTGCTGCAAAGAAGAGCACTTTTCAGAGACATAGATGAGCCCTGTATATACATATTTCAAAATTCTAAAAGGCAAACTTGATGTTCTTTGCATTTGTTTTCTCTTTCCATTGCGTATCACTCCCCTTATATATTCTTTAGGGTTTTTTTTTTCTTTTTTGCACTCAGCATTTCTCTCTGGCTTTCTTCCTTTCTCATTCCTTTTTTTAGCTTGCATTTTGGAATCTTTATCATTATTTTAAATAACACCGTTATGAAGATTGCTAAAATTATTTATTTAAAAATTGACAGAGGTACTACTTTTGAATTTATATCAAGGATAACTCTATAGTCATTATTGTTATTATTATTATATAAAATAGATGAAAATATGAAAAAATAAAAAAGAAGGGTGAAAGGGTGCAAAACATTCACTGGGGAAAGTATTTTCCAGTCTTTATCCATAATTTTTTTTTATTTACTTTCTTTCTTTCTTTTTTTTTTTTTTATTGTTGGGATGTGATCGATGAATGATTAGCTTTTTATCATGGCATCATGTTCAAAGATTTACAGAGGAGACAGAGTGGATCCGGTGAGAGTGACACAGATGGATGGCGTGTGTCCACTTTCTCGTCAGATTGTCAAGCTTTCCAAGGACTGCATGGGGACCTGAAATGTCGAGTAAAAGTGTCGGCAAAAAAAAAAAAAAAAAAAAAAAAAAAAAAAAAAAAAAAAAAAAAAAAAAAAAAAAAAAAAAAGAACAAAAAAAAAAATGGAAAAAATTCCAAAAGACATTTTTATTTGTCATACTAAGGAATTCTATAATAATGTTCATATAAATATAAAGAGATCACTTTTATTTGTGGATAATCCAGGGAAAATGGTTTGGTAAATAAAGTCCTTAGTCATGTTTGCACACATCTGGTTTGATTAGGCAATCAAAATTGGGTTTACTTGTCTTTATTTTGGCCCCTCTCTCTTCACTAGTTTGTGAGACAGGGAGTCAGCCTGTTAAACACAAGCACTGCAGGAAGTTTCGAAAAAGGTGAAAAGATATTGAATACTACTGACTCTATGTGGACGTTAAATATGGGTGTAATGATACACAAAATTCAAATTCAACATCAAAGCACTTCAAAGAAACATCAAAGCACTGTGGTGCCTCACTACAAAATATACAATAAGTATTTCCTCAATATGTGCCTTAGGTTTATATTTTCACTTGTTGAAAAAAAAAAAAAATTCACGAAATGAGCCAGGACACTGATTCAGTATTTGTGTGATCCATTTAGATTCCAAAGAACACAAGAGAATTAAACATAGAAAATTTACACACAGCTTTTTATTTTGCATTCTGCTCCTAACTAGTTGTTATCAGAGTCAATCTTTTGCTATCCCTATACACAAACCTTGTCACATCTCATATCTGCAGCTGTGAACATTTAAATGCCTGCAATGAATCCTTAATTCAATTGGAGGAAAGGCCGCCTAAATGCAGCTGTGTGTGTGTGTGTGTGTGTGTGTGTGTGTGTGTGTGTGAGAGAGACTGATTAGGTGCTTTATACTTGTCACATATACGAGGTGGTATCAAAAAGACTAGCTCTGTTTACAAGAAAGTACTTTGTTTATCTACTTTTACACACTATCACCTTTAAAATAGACCCCTTTCACAGCATCCCTGCCTCTTCTGCAATATGTCCTGGAAGTGTGTCAAGCACCGTTTTTGTGATTCACCCTGAATCTCCGCAATGGTGTCAAAACTTTTGAGCTGGATCTTCATCTTCAGGAAGAGGGCGAAGTCCACAGGAGCCAAACTCTCAGAGTGTCAGAGTCTGCTGTTAGTCATGATACAGCATCCCTGAAGCACAGAGGTTTAGGGGCCTTGGTCAAAGATGACAAGCTGCCATTTATGTGTTATTGGTATTAGAAATAACAACATTTGTCCACTACTTACTGGTCATTATTATTATAACTTACCAGAAAAGCACTCAAATTCACCATATCTCATTTTGATTGTAGGGAATTTCCAGCTTGCAGCTTTACTCAAGTTATGATGCTGGGATGCCATTATAGAGGGGACTTAGCTCATAATAAAACCCTTTGTAGCCTAGGAGTGAAAAGGAATAAAGGCATCCAGGCTTGAATAGCATACAAAGTTTATTACACATCTTATAATGTGTCATAACAAATAAACTTCCCTTATATATAATGTGATAAATGTATTGTTCAATATGCAGTCATGTAGAATCTAAATTATGATACGCTGAGTCATTACACACTTAAATGTAAGGTCCCTTTGGGGGTTCAAATATATAGATGTATTTAAGGGTGGTGATGGGGGATTGAGCAATATGGAGGCAATTGATTTACTAATAATTTCTTACATCCTGAACAGCTTGAAGTACTCACAGAAGTGAATATCAAATAATCCAGAGATTAAACATAGCGTGATTAATAATAAAAAAAAAACATTTTATGAAATTCTCCACATAATAACTGACGATACCTTAAAATTGAAATTGACTGGTGAAGGAAAATTCTATATCTGTTGTCGTGACTGAGAAACTGGATCATGTTGGTAATGTGGTGGCCGAGAGATGGTGCTGAAGGTTCTTGTGAAATATTTATCACTGGAATGACAGATAGGGGTACAGATAGAGGCATGTCATTTATTCGCCACTTGAGTTTTGAGGAATTACGTCCTGCCTACGTTAAAGCACGCTATTTGGAGGTAATGATAATGATACGAGTCAAATAGTTCTATGGATTATTTAGGATTAATTTAATTTCTTTTTTTCTCTCTCTCTCTCTCTCTCTCTCTCTCTCTCTCTCTCTCTCTCTCTCTCTCTCACACTCTCTTACATCATGCAAATGCACTGCAAATGCATGCATTACTTGGTTTTATTTTTGAGAAGAAAATAGCTGACCTAACTAAAGGTGAAATGGAAAATTTAAAAAGAACATGTCCACAAATATTTGACCAGAATAGGCACCAGATACACTGGAACCCTGACACTGATAAAGTGATTTCTACAAATGAATCAATGAACAATCAGATGAAGTGGTAAGTATGGGATTGGGCACTTTACCACTGAGCAGAAAAGTTCTTACTTTGAATAAACTACAGTGTGTTAGAAATTAATAGAAAAAGGAAAAGACATAATTCCAGAGACTCAATGCTATTTATTATTAGGTTCACTCAAAATCCTGAATTGCACTTAGTAACAAAATGAAAAATCTTCCAAGTGTCGAAGTTTAGCGAACAGATAAAGATAAGAACAGTGTCAAGTGCTCTACCTTTCTAATAGAAGGTGATGCAAGATTCACTGTTGACTGTAAAATGGAGTGATTGCTCAATGAACTAATACAATACTCTTCAAGAATGTCTTCTTCAATGACTATTAAGATCTAAACCAGAATGTATGATTACTGTGTTTGATGTTCCATTTTGTGCCATTTACTATGATTGCGGATGATATTGTGAATAGTAACAAGAGTAGGAAGCAGGTTGAGAAGAGCCTGGAGAGGTGGAGGTACACGCTTGAGATAAGGGGAATGAAAGTCAGTAGGAGTAAGACAGAGTACATGTGTGTGAATGAGAGGGAAGGCAGTGGAGTGGTCCAGTTGCAGGGAGAAGAGGTGGTGAAGGTGGTTGAGTTCAGGTACCTGGGATCAACAGTGGAAAGTAATGGAGAGTGTGTTAGAGAAGTGAAGAAAAGAGTGCAGGCAGGGTGGAGTGGGTGGAGAAGAGAGATAGCAGGAGTGATTTGTGATAGAAGAGTATCTGCAAGAATAAAAGGGTAAGTTTATAGGAATGTGGTGAGACCTGCAATGTTGTATGGTTTAGAGACAGTGGCATTGAGTTAAAGACAGGAGGTGGAGCTGGAGGTAGCAGAGCTGAAGATGTTGAGGTTTTCGTTAGGAGTGACAACGATGGACAGGATTAGAAATTAGTTTATTAGAGGGACAGCGCATGTAGGACGTTTTGGGGACAAAGTGAGAGAGGCCCGATTGAGATTTGTTTGGACATGTGCAGAGGAGGGACATGGGGTAATCTGTAGAAGAATGCTGAGGATGGAGCCACCAGGAAGGAGGAAAAGAGGCTAAAAAGGGGGTTCATGTATGTGGTGAGGGAAGACATGCAGGTAGTTGGTTTGAAAGAGGCAGATGTAGAGGACAGAGTAGTATGAAGATGGATGATCCGAAGACTAGCATACAGTAGTTTGTTACACTTTAGTTCTACCTTCAAGGTTGTCAAAGATCTATTCTGCAATGTATAACAACTAGTAACAACAACAAAAAAACTAGATTTTTGGATTCTTCTTTATTCTTCAGTCACTAAAATATAAAGCAGTATTGAGGTAATAGTAAGTGAGAAACAGTTTCAATATGATAAACCCAATGATTCTCTCAATTTGTTAATATTATAGTGATATTTGCAAGTTGTAGGAACACAAGAACATCTGACTACAAGACAATTCTAATGCAGATAACAGATTTTTTTGCATAACAATTTTTCCCAAAAGGTTGAAAGGTTGTGTTTGTTACAGCTCCACCATACTCCATGAGTCCATATAGAATGAAATTCTTTCACATGCAGCATCACGCCACACCTATCTGGTGTGTTAATCGGGATAGGGTTTCTCTGCAGCCACTAGGACTTTTCTTCAGTCTTCTTCTTTTGGAACCTCCTGAACTGTGACTGGATGGCGACAGCTGCCTTTTCTGTTTCAGGGGCGTCCATGTCAATGTCAAAGTCCTCTGGGACATCCTTCTTGGATGCATCTGGAAATAAAGGAGATTTTTTTTATTCAGAATTTTTTAATTTACTTGCAATGTTCTCAAACATCTCAAATCTGTATATAGAAGCTATTGTTTCAGTAAATTAATAAATTAATATGGTTATATAGACAAACCATGCATGTTAACGCTTAATTAGTTAATAACAAATTTAATGTTTTATATTATTTTAATTTAAAGCTGCAGTGAGACAATGGCCTTTACATATATTCATCCACTGAATGTCTTTTGCTTAGCAGATCCTAAAATAACTGTTCTGTTTCATTTTCTGTTTCAAAGCCATCATTTAGCAGATGGCTTTTAGAATGTTTAAATGAGGGCCGTGTACTGAGACGAGCACATGTTGTTAGGGAAAACAGATGCTCAACTGTGGGAAATCACATCATCATTATGTTTTACTAATAAGAAGTAATGGTTATGCTGAAAGCCAATTGTTACAATACTTTGAGTTAATAATAAATGGCAATGCAAAACAATGTTATGTCATAATTGCAAATTACTGTGTGAGCTGCCATTTAAGAAGAGTTAGAAACTAATCATGTGGAAATTGAATGCTTTTGGTGTTTTTGAGTTTTTTTTTTATAACAGTCAAATATCCGATATGGCAGGATGTCCAATTCAGTGTCTCCAAGTGAAATGCCTTGTTGCATTTTAAAATAACTCAAAATGGCTTCATATTTACTATACATTTGCAAGTACATATTCTGACCCTTTAGCCATCAAGCGATCCATCCGTCCTACTGATGATCATCAAAAATGACCCATCCATTGCAGCCTGCATGTTCATGCATATAAACTGTTATTGCTACTATAAGTGTCTCAGCCACTACATTAAGACATGCGTATTATATCCACTGATATCTGCTGTAGAGCTTAAGCTATTTAATTGACTATACCCCGCTCTGTGTGACCGAAGTCAAAGACAAAGTGCATATCAATTGACAATAAGACATTTCAATAGCAAGTGACTAGTGGTGAAGAAAAAATGCCATTAGGATTGAAACATCCAGCAGCAATTAATTTTTGACACAGCAGTTAAATTGAGCTTCACTTTTTATTTGCACCATTAGACAGATGAATTGCTATGTAGTCAATATAAAAAATATGGAGAGATGGAAGTAACAAAGCAATATTGTTTTATTATTTGTGCTTAGGAAGATTTTTAGTTATTTACATTTTACTTAGTTTTTTTTTTTTATTGCAGCTAATGCTTTCTACTCACTACATATTCAAATCATTCAATTTCTCTATATTCACATACAGTTAAAGGCCAAATGTTGGCTTACTGTATATATAGGCTATTGAATCATACTTACATTTCTACTCCACACATTTCACATTACCATACATGTCATTTCTAGAACTTCAGTTCCATTATTTTTTAATTATAGATAAAAGGCAGATTTATTTCAGCTATACTGTATACTATATCAGATTTGATATAAGTAAATACAAAGTTTACATACAGTATAATTACTTACATTTGAATTGTACTGTTGGTGTAGTCTTCTAGAATACTTAATATTTAGCCAGATGTGTTGGTTGTTTCTCCAGGATTAACTGGAGTACAGTAAATCTGTCAGGTTTGCGGCTTTGATAGCTATTCCAATAAGTGGTTTGATGTTTTTAAGCCACTGTGTTACTTAGAGGTATTCTTAGAATCGTTATTCTGCTAGAAGACCCCCCTTTCCTGTTGCAACCAAGTTTTAACTTTCTGGTTGTATTTCTAGCCATTCCTCCTGCTCATGGTGCCATTACTTATCTAACATGGACAAAATGCTCCCACCCCCATGTTTCATAGTTCTTAGGTTTAAAAGCTCAGTTTATATTTTATCTGACAAGTGAACATTCCAATATGTTAAAATCAGTTTCAAAACCTTAGTCTGGCTTTTCAATGCCATGTCATGGTGAAGTTGCATCATCTTTGCCTGGCAGCCTATCAGACAATGGTGATGTAAGACTTACTTATTTTTGGAGGTACTTATTGATGTAACTTATGCTTCCAGCATTTCAACTAGTTTGTCATTTCTACTTTCTCCCTGAACAATACAGATTCTGCACGTTCCCAAGATTTTTCATTTAAAGTTAACTGTACATAGAGTTCTTTAAAAAAAATTGCTCTTGGTGGAAAGTGGACTTGTGGGGGTTGAGCTGGCTTGACTGTTACTTGGATTTTCCCATAGTACAAAGGGCAAAAAGTACTGGGCAAAAAATACAGCTATTATTTAGTTTCAAATGTCCCAAGATGCCTTAATAGAGTTGATTAAAGAAATGCATATAAATATGTGATGTATGTAAACTGAGTGTTTGGTCTCAGGTGTAACTGTAAACACTGAAGTCTTATACTATTCACATATTTTATTATACTTGGTTTTTAATTGTTTTAATTGAATGTGTGTGTGTGTGTGTGTGTGTGTGTTTTGGGGAGTGGAGGGGGGTGGGGTCAGGGGTTAGGTGTTTTCTCTATATTTCTGTTTAGACATTTAAATTGAATTGTCAACATTTAAATAAAAGTGTGTCTCTGCATTTGTGTGACTCTGAACCCTGGCAGAGCCCCAACCTGGCAGAAATACATCTGCTAGTTTTTAGTGAACTATGGTTCCATACATAACTGAAGTAATTTGATTACTTCTATGAAATTGCTTTCACATTAACGAATCTTGCACCTATGTTTTCTCCCTAGCAATTTCATGGATGTAATGAAATTGTCTTTACACACCTCTGAACTGGGTGAGTAAATAAAAAGAAAATGTTTTATCTATGCTGCCATATACCGTTTCTCTTTCTGTGGAACTCCTGTAAGTTGAAAGCTGATATAGCAGCACATAAACATTGATCTTTACTAGCTGATTTGTTTAATTCTTTAGGCAATAAACATGCTCTAGCTACGTCTGGTATACTGTGGCCGATGCTTTTGCCTCACAGTTTCCTGCTAGAAAGTAGTTTACTTGACAAACCCTGAGAAAGCATTAGATTATTGATCCAGCAACTCTGATCTATGTGTAGCCCTTTAAACCAGCATACATGTAAAAGCGTTTGCCAGTTACTGTAAATCTTAGTAACTGTGGTAAATGGTATGTTTGAGGCAAAATCTTTAAATGTATATACGAATCATTTCAAATCACTTTAACTCAAAAACGTTTCTGTCATTTGGGAATTTATCAGGCTATTATACATGCCATTGGCTCTTAGCTGCAAATTTATGTGTAGGATTAGATTTAACTGATGAACTGATGCTCTTAAGCATGTTCTACAGAATGGGTACTTGCAGAATTAAGTGTCAGAAACCAAAATCAAATGAGTACATTTGATGAAAGCAGTTGTTGTGCTGCATTTATGTGCGAACAGGAATGTGCACGTTTGTTTATTTTGAATATTAATGTTATTTTAAAAAAACTCAAGTAAACAAAAGCAACACATTCAACTTCATTTTAATTTATGAATTTAGCCTGAGTTTATTGTGTTATGGTTTGTGTAGTTTTCATGCTGTAAAACAAGCTTTCAATGAATACAGCAAGTGCTCGAATTGAGTCAAGTCTTATGGGGGTCCCCAGTTGTTCATATATATTTTCACTAAAATAATTTTGGGAAAGTCTATTTTTTATTTTTCATTGTGGTCCCTAATGCCTGATCCCCCCCAGGTTTTTAAGCTTCCAAATATTTGGTATGCACTGATGAACACTATCAAAACCCACTGAGTAAAGGATGTGATTGTCTGCAATCACACCCAGACATACCATGAGATGCCTTATTCTATTATCTTATGTACACCACATCTTATGGCTACACCGTGGCAGCACTGGAGTTATTTACAGATAATGCAACAATTTGCTCACTGTCTACTTTTGACAGATCTTTGCATCGCATGAACACTGTAGTGGGTTTGGCTGACTTAAACAATCTTAAATATCATAACCCTGATCAATTAGTAGCCTAGATATAGAGCATTACTGATGTGAACATCTGGTTGCCACAACAAGCTTGAAAGCAATCTGCCTAAGCATTTCAGAACATAAGGAAATTAGACATCGACAGGAATAATGCTTAGTTATTGAACCATAGTTACATATATAATGTGCAGCTCTCATGTTTCATTACTTTTCAGTATTTTGGAATCTGATGTACAATTATATTTTTATAGTAATATTTTTGCTCTTTACATTGTTATTCTGAAATAATGCTATATTGTGCTCAGTCAGCAAAATCGCATCTCAATAAGGCTTTGAATACTGCAAGTGTTGCTTTAGCTGCTATTGCAATGACATGTACAGTATATATTTACTAAAAGTGCCATCATGAAGCAATAATAGGCACTTTTAAAGCATTCAAAAACTTCCCAAAACTCAGGATATTTTATTTACTTTGACACGTTTAGCTTCCTAAGTGATGAGATAAATAATGTTGCAAATGATGCTGGTATTCATGCTGTTGTTTCAAGTATATTATTTTCAGAAATAAAAGGAAAGGCACGAGCCAGTCTTCTCTCAGCGAGAGTTCTAATAGTTCCTGTAAACCACTAGAATGAGCAACAAATATAATGCTAATCTCTACCAAAAATGACCAAACTAGGGCCTGCACTGACCTTTGAGTTTGCACAGCCATGCCATATATGAAAAGAGGGGGGAAATGGAATAATGCCATTTTTCTAGTTTTATTACATTATATAAAATTATATGAAATCATAAATGAGAGGAACTATGGCAACTTAATTTTTTTATAATGGTTGGTATAGCCCTTCAGTGGAATGGGTTTGGGCACCTCGGATCTATACAGTGACATAACTGGTTTAATGTACAGTATATTAAATATTTTTTAGTCTGTTTAGTGTTTTATTTACCTTGTCCCCCAGACATTTTGCTGTTTCCACCAATTGCTGCTGATCCTTTGGTCTACAAGAACAAAATGAAGATATTACACATTTACTTGCATGTACACACAAACTATAGTACAGTTTATACATGCATTTATAAAAAAAGCCATGTGGATGCAGAAAATGTGAAAGACACACATTAAATATAGCAAGAAAGGGATTGACAATTTTTTTACACCCCAAAGCTTATACAAAACATCACCATCAATACAATATTGTTGTATTGTTCTCAATTAATTTTACTGGATTTTTGTATTTTGCTCTTTTTCTCCCCAATTGGGTCTTGGTAGCTCCCACCTACTAGCTAAATTTCCCCAAACAAGAATTGTTGAAACTTCTTCAAAATGCTGTTGCTTTCTCAACCAACGGATTGCTATGGCATTGTATACACTCATGCATACCATTATCTCCATAATCAAAACTATTCCTGCCAATATACATCCACGTTCATCATGCTTATGTATGTGGAATTAGGCAAATAGCACTTTTCCTCAAGTTATTCTATGCAAGTGTGTTATGCCACATCCTGATGTTGCATGAGAAAAATATGCAGTAAGCTAGTTTTACATGCCTCAAAGGAATCAAGAAATTGCATTTGGGTGTGAACTGGCCATGACAAAATTGGGAAGAAAATTGACTTGATTGTAGAACAATGAATAGAAAGAGCCACTGACAAGCCTTTATTCTGGTTAACACAGTTGGATTCCTATACTCATGGTAATGAATGGAAGGAAGAAGCAAGAAAATTTTTTCACTAGAAATAACAAATTTCTTCTCTGTTTACACCAGAGACATGTGTTACATTGTTACAATTTTAAATTCTGGTGTGCTTTATGTCAACAAATGGATTTGAAAAGAGAAAAAATTCACAGCACTTATTTTATTTGGCCTTAGTTTATAATGAAGTGAAATTGCATGACAGAAAAAAAGAGTGCATATCTATCGATCTATCTATCTATCTATCTATCTATCTATCTATCTATCTATCTATCTATCTATCTATCTATCTATCTGTCTGTCTGTCTGTCTGTCTGTCTGTCTGTCTGTCTGTCTGTCTGTCTGTCTGTCCGTCTGTCCGTTTGCTCTATATAAAGTTACACAGATAGATCTGTCTGTCTGTCTGTCTGTTTGTCTGTCTGTCTGTCTGTCTGTCTGTCTGTCTTTCTTTCTTTCTACTTGAGGCTGCACAGATAGATAGATAGATAGATAGATAGATAGATAGATAGATAGATAGATAGATAGATAGATAGATAGATAGATATGGATCATTACCAGAAGCAGTGCAATAAACGCAGATTAAACCTACTGGTCCAAATCCAATATAATTTTATTGCTGTTAAATCTAAAAATGTTATGATAGACATTAAAACATTGCAATCAAAGCACCTATAAAAGGATTTTTAGCATCTACAAAAAAAATCCTTATAAAGAATTAAAAAATTGTTTTTGCTGATGTTTTAATTAAGTATTTTAACCCATTTCCCTGCCTGTAATTTTCTGTTATTACCCTCCAAACACAGCCTTAACCATATAATAAAGCTGTAAATTTATTTTATCGATTTCAATCTAGAGATTTGCATCATTGCACTGCCTCGGCAAAAAAGAGGGAGCATTTAGAGAGCTCACCAATTTATAGGCTGTGCTTTCAAACAATATATCACAAAGCACAATTTATTCTCAGAGCACTCTCCCAGTCCAGAGCACATACTTAAATTTGTGTGTATGTGTGTAGGGGATGGAGAATGAGCAGTGTAATATGATTTATATAGCATTTAAATTGCAATCAAATGTTCATATTCATTACAGTTTTCCTCAGTTGCTTGGAGCGTTTCTCAGATCAGGGATTAAATTCTTGTTCAACCTCCACATCATTTAGTCATTTGTGCTCATCGTAAGAATATAATAGTCTTAACTTCCAAGTCATTGAATGCAAAATGGTTAATAATAATAATCAATAGTTCTCTAAAACAGGTCAAGGGTGAATCTTGCAAACCTTCAATTGGAACATTTTATACAGACAAAGCAAAACAAAAAAATTTAATTTTTGAAAATGGATGAACAACCAAGAAACAAACGAACACTTGTATAGTACAGTAAAACTCTAAATCCTGTCTGGTCTTCTGTAATCAATATATATGCAATAATCGAAAATGCAATTAAAAATATAAATTTGTGCTGCTGAAATTCATATATACTATACAGAAGGAATTAAAATGTTGTGCATTTTTAATCATTGTACCCCAAACTTTAGTTTACATCCAGAAATATTGAAACTGTGCATACTGACAACATGACTAAACATTTTGACGATCTTGATAGTGAGCAATGACAAAGGGACTTTTCATTCTGATGGGAATGAGATGTTCATTAACACAAATATTTACTTTTAAGAGATGAACTAAGGATTTTGAGAAAAGTAAAGGCTTTTGCAAGAAATCCGATGTATTGTGCTGTTTGTACAAATTGTTTTGAGAAATGCATTTACTGGTTTTCAAATAATAGAAATTATTAGCGAAACGCTACAAAGCATCTGAGAAAAACGAACTATTTCACTGTTGGTGCATCCTTTGAGTGCAGAATCCAACAGAAAAAGCAGATGAAATATGCAGTGGTAAGTAAAACAAGTGTTTTATGATTGTTATACAGCCTACTATATAGCAAGAAATGAGTTTTCATTATTGTCTTTGGCAAAGGCATTTTGGAAATTATGTAAATAATAATTGTGTAATTTTGTAAATATTTAATCCAGTTTCATCATTGGAATCTTCCATCTACAACCCAGGTGTTCGTCCATTTATTTTAATCTAGTAAATGTTCTTATTTGTGCTGTCTCAGCAAGAGATTGAGCATTTCAAAAGCTTATACTTTACATGCTTCCTCCAAGACACATGAGAACTTATGTAATCACATAATGTCCAGAGTGCTAGGAGAACACACTATCTGCCTCTGGGACAAAAGGCATTAGTGAACACTTAGCTGACATACTTTCTCTATGTGTGTTAAATTATAATATACAGTACTTTATATCTATATCTATCTATATATATATTTATATATATTATCCTTTTCTCATGATATCCAACCGACCTGTCTTTTAATTTTACCCTGCACACCCTTCTTACGTTCAATACATTCAATTTAAATAAGTGCTTTTGTATGGCACCCAAACACTAGACACTTAAACGAAACATCTTTACAGATATTCAAATGATAGGCGAAAGTGAAAAGTAAAAAACCCAATGTTCAAGAACAACCTGAGTGAGAATGCTTCAGACTGAAGAGGGATACTCTGAAAAGGGATACTCTGGGACTCATTAATTCCATGCCATCACAGCTAATTTGCATATTCATCTTCAATTCTTTAAAAGACCTGTACATACACATTGAACATTCACCATGAGTTGCTCCTATTTTTTGCTTTTTTTTTACAATTATATTAAATGTACAGTTATTAAATGACAGATATAATAGGCAATATCTCTCTCTCTCTCTCTCTCTCTCTCGTACATACACATTGAACATTCACCATGAGTTGCTCCTATTTTTTGCTTTTTTTTTACAATTATATTAAATGTACAGTTATTAAATGACAGATATAATAGGCAATATCTCTCTCTCTCTCTTAGATAGATAGATAGTAAATGGTGCATAAATGGAGCATTATTAGTTTTAGAGTACAGTAGAGCAGAGTGCAGAAGATACTGAAGTAAACAAAGGTGTATACTTTATAATTAGAGACTAACCTCAAAAACAAGAAATAGTACAGTTTAGTATTACTTTTTTTGCTGTAGTAAAATAAATATAGTATATAATCCTGGGCTAAAAATGTGGTCAAGCCAAAAAATGGCAAAATATTACAATAACTATATCTACAATTTACAATTTCTAAAACAGACATGGAAACAAACATGATGCACGGTTAATGCACGGTTATCAGGCAATTTTTGCTTTTTATTATTAATATAAAAAAACTAAAACAATAATTGCCTGATAACAGTGCATTAACTGTGCATCATAATCAATCCATGCGAAGCACTCAGCCTACCTCACTCATTGTGATGTGGTGATGTCTGTGTGGAGTTTCTCTTGTGCACCGAATGAAGTACCCTCCGTCTTTTCTCCACTGTGTCTGTGAGAATTACAAGAGGAGCTTTATAAAATATTAAAGCCTTCATCGTGTTTCAGCCAAACCAATAAGAGCACTTTTCCGCAAATTTGCATCACAGGCACCGCCTCCTGTTTTCCCACTGGCTGCTTCCCAAAATACACACTTCTTTCTATTGTATTCTGAATTCTATACTACACCGTTCTGACCTGTTTAAATGTGCACATGATCATTTTCATATATCATCTAATGCACTATTTATGTAAATACTTGTTAATTACAAATACATGGAAGCCATTTCCTCACTTTCCTCATTTCATCCTGCTTGATGTTTGTGCAGATTGTATATAGTTATTGTCAGAAACTACACTGACTGGAGATACAGATGATCCAGTAAAGCATTTAAAAACCATAGCTATAATTTTGGAATAGGAATACAGGTTAAATATTATGACTAGATCTTCTTTTGAATTAAGAAATAACACACTATGTTTAATTAAGAGTTTCTGAAAAAACAACAACAACCAATAATTAATATATTTGCTTAACAATCATTCATTCAAAGTACAAGTGGATCCAGAAACTGTTCCTGAAACATTATGTAAAAAAGGTCTGAGAAGATTTGTTTGTTTGTTTGTTTGTTTGTTTTTAATACATGGAGCATTTAAAAAGGACCATACCATCCCAGATATTTTACTATTTAATAAACACTTTTAATCTT
Organism: Silurus asotus; assembly: GCA_024362625.1. Classification (NCBI taxonomy): domain Eukaryota; kingdom Metazoa; phylum Chordata; class Actinopteri; order Siluriformes; family Siluridae; genus Silurus; species Silurus asotus. The sequence continues at coordinate 1,586,153 of MU551532.1, forward strand.
TTTTTTAATAGACAACACACAACACTTTATTATCCATGTATACTTACTGTTATCACTTATGTTGTAATAGCTGTAAACATTCATTCCCTCATCAGGCTTCTTTTCTTTCAACCTTAAAGTTAATAAGACAAAACATTGACATTCTTTTGATAAACATAACCTTTCAGAAAAAGTTCCGATTATTAGATTATAATTGTATTTTTATTTTAGTTGTAGTTGTAGTGTTTTCCATACAAATCCCAATGAATGAGCTAGAAACCAATGGAAACAAAAAAATACAAATAAATAATAAATAGTAATAATAATAATAATCATAATAAAAATAATAATATATAATACATTATTATTATTATTATTATTATTATTATTATTATTATTATTATTATTATTATTATTATTATTAATTCCGAATAAAGTTATACAATTGTAAAGCTGCTGTATTCGAAAAAAAAAGGCAACACTTGAAACTTTCACACTTTAACACAATTTATTTGCAAAATAAACCCAAAAAAAGACAGAAAAAGTAGGAAATGGTAAGATGTGGGCTCTTTTGAAAAAACATACGACATCCCTCATGCAGGCCATTTCTCAGAGGAGATTGAGATCAGTATACCACTTGTCAAAGGCAACATAAAACCTTTAGCAAAGTGAGTGTCAAAGGAAAGCTAACACTGGGCTGAAAAGAAAACATAAACAGCAGGGTCAAGTATCACCCTTCTCATATCACAGCCGCTCCGTGCAACCTACTGGAGGTATGCCTAATTTATTCATCAGCTGCCAATTCATGTATTGCCATGGGCATTGAGAAATTAGAGAAAAGTACACCATAATTGGCCTCTGTCTGATTTGCTTCTGGAAAGAATGCTACAGTATGCTGCGTGTATTGCCTTGCACTGCTCATGGCTTTAAGCAAAATTGGTACGGAAACGAAACTGCGTACACATTACGTACACATTTATAAGTCCTTATAACAAAAAGATGAGTGGTATCTTAGTTATACCCTGAATTTTCTTAGCATACACAGTCATTACAGTTGCTCTACAAAGTTTACAATTCAGCCACAACCACAGAACCTTCTAAAAAAGTATTTTTTATTGAGGTTTCTTTCATTAGATACAGCTTTGTCCCTCAGGCTTCTGCATTAAAACAGATATTACTTCCTTGCTCATGAATTAAAAAGTGATATCATTATATGAAATCAAGCTGACAAGAAAAAACTAAAGCTTATATTAATGAGGCCATTAAATATTATTGTTTCAGTAATAGTATAATATATGTATGGTGTATGGAGTTTAATATAGTGTTTGAGTTTTGGGAATAAAGAGATTTAAATATTTAGCATTTAGCAAGTATTAAGTCTTTATTGACATGTCCCCTGGTGGTCTTGTGGTTAGGATGCGGTGCTCTCACTGCTGCTGCCCGGGTTCGAGCCCCGGTCAGGGAACCAGCCACTCTTAGTGCCGGTCCCAAGCCTGGATAAATGAGGAGGGTTGCGTTAGGAAGAGCATCCAGCGTAAAAACGTGCCAAATCAAACATGCGAATGATCCACTGTGGCGACCCCTAATGGGAGAAACTGAAATAAATCTTTTGACAAGTTTTATGGTTTATTATTAAGTTCAAAAGCGAAGAAAATAAGGCTGGGGAGGGAATGACTATTTATAGCTCATATAATTTTTTTTTGATATCAGGACTGACCTCGTTTTACAGGTGTTATAAAACATCTGACAAAAGACCTGGACATGACCTGGGGTTCTTAGTTGTTTTCAGATTCTTCACTCCCTTGGGCAACCCACCCAAAGCTTGGGATGATTTTGCAACAACCTCTGACATCCAAAGTTTCTTCCCGTAGGTCAACTTGCATTAACCAGATTTGCAGCACCTGTCATGGTGGTCTTGGCAACAGATATTGGTTGACTAAACTTGCTCTAGTATTTCAGAATGAGATACCTATGCATCTCTAAGATGCACTATTTTTCTTAATCATCTTAATTAGTTGCAAGATGTTTCTTAAAATATTTAATTTTAAACTTATTCAAGAATTTTGTAGCCCTGTCCCATCTTTTTTAATTTTTTAATTTCTTTAAAATTGTTGCATTCTGTCACAGTGTCCAAAATTTTTTTAAATTGTGGTTGTATATAGCGTATTTACAGTATCTCAAAAAGTGAGTACACCCCTCACATTTCAGCAGCAATTTAATTATATATTCTCAATTGACAATACTATAAAAATGAAACTTGGATATATTGTAGCATAGTCAGTGTCAGCTTGTGTGGCAGTACATATTTACTGTCCTCTAAATATAACTCAACATGTTATTGTCTAACAAACTGCCAACAAAACTGAGTGATAACAGCTGTATGTCATGTAAACGTGCAGAACCACATGTCCTATTCATCATGTTCATGTTTTTGTCTGCTTGACAGGACCATACAAATTTGTGTATCGTGTATTAGAGCAGTTAAAATTTGGTGCTTTGAGTATAATTCCCTTATACTGACCACTGGATGTTCAACGTGAACATGATGAATCGGACATGTGGTTTTGCATGGGTACATGGTACACAGCTGTTATTACTTAGGGTGTTCTCGCTTTTTTGACAGCTATTAAGACAATAATGGCTGCATGTTGAGTTATTTTTAGAGGACGGTTAATCTGTACTGCTACAAGCTGCACATTGACTAAAATATATCCAAGTTTCATTTCTATAGTATTATCTGTTGAGATAATATACTAAAATGTTTGCTGAAATCTGAGTGGTGTACTAACTCAATGGAAGAGAACTGGGATCACTCAAGATTTATTGAATTCATAATGCTAACTTGTCTGAGGAGTCGTTTTTATAGCATAATCAGTCTCAGAGGCAATTTAAAGATGATTTTAACTTTCACAGCTTGATAATACTCACTGCTTTTCTCTAGTGTTTTTTGTTTTTAATTGGAATATATAATTTGACTGTCTGCTCTAAGATTAAATCAGTGTTTATAATAAGAGAGTGGGTAAGACAGAGACATGGTCCTGTCATCAAGATAAATAGTCCCAGAAAGAAATTCGCCTTGACTGTGTAAACTATAGTGCTGCTTAGATGCTTTACAGGCATGGTACTGCTGCAAAAGCCAAGCCAGCACTTTTAAAACCTTATTGCTGAGAGCTCATGTGCCAAAGTGTGCTGCTGCTGATGCACGACTGGCAGTGATGAGTGGCAGTGTATATCAATGCTCTCTCACATACACTGTATATTGCTCAGGCAGTGGAACATTGTTAAGGAAGGAAATTAAAAAAAAAAACAGAAAATAAAAAACTTAAAAAAGGAAAAAGATACTGCTCAATTTTCAGGTGCATTAAAGCTCAGTTGTTGAGTGATACATCCATAATCTATCCTCAGCAGTGATTGAAAAAGCATATGTGAAATACTTTATATCTCCAATAGTATTGGGTCACCTGACCTTTCCTGCTATATGTGGTTCTTTTCCAAACTGTTACCACAAACCTGGAGGCACGTAATTCTATAGGACGTCTTTACATGCGCTATAATACAATTCTTCATTCACTTGAACTTGGAAACCCAAACCTGTTCCAGCATGGCAATGCCCCTGTGCACAAAGTGAGCTCCTTGAAGATCTGGTTTATATGCTTTGGAGAGAAAGATCTTGAGTGGCCCTCTATAGAGCTCTGATCTCATTCCTACTGAACACCTTTGGGATGAATTGGAACGCTGAATGCACCCCAGGCCTCCTCACCTACATCAGTACCTGCCTTTCGTAATACCCTTGTGGCTGATGAACAAAAACACACTCCAAATTCTAGTGGAACATCTTCCCAGAAGAGTGGAGGAAATTATAAGAGCAAATTGGAACTAAATGTGGAATGCAATGCTCACAAATCGCACAAACCGTACTTATAATCAGGTGAACCAATTCTTTTGGAAATATAGATAGATATAGATAAATAAAGATTGCTATACAGAAACAAATTACAATGAATTCAATTCAGTTCTTTATAGAGAACACATTCTGCATAGAATATGATATGCAGTGACTTCGAGCTCATTACCTTTGAGCAATCAGGTCTTGGGTATAACTCAACAGAGTGGAAAATAATGAGTGGCTCTGGATTGGGTAACATTTATAAATCTGACAGTGGAGTTGATTAGAAAGCTGTTCCTCATGTCAAGGCCATCTGGCCCTTACAAAGAAGAGATGAGAGCTTAATAGCAAGTGTACTGACGCATTTTTCAGATTCACAATCTGTGTCCTCACCAACTAGAGATCAAAATGCAGCACAAATCTTAACACTATTACATAATCTAATAAATCAGACACAGTTCATTCATGTTTATTTGTACAGCTTTGTTAGTAATAGATACAGAAATAAGCTTTACCAAAATTCAGATTCAGATATAGATCCCAAATGAACAAAACAGACACAATAAGGACAAAAAAAAATCACTGAGATGAAGAAACATTGAGTGCTATCAAACCTTAAACTTGGGTGACATCAAAATGTGGAATTCTAAACCATATAATTAAACAACACCAAGACTGCTGTGAAAAAGAATCAGGATGAGCTGCAAGATTGCAGTAGCAGTTACTAGGAATACATCCACAGAATAAAAGTGAGTGCCTAATGAAGCAAGGGTAAGAATTAAGCTGTTTTTATGAAAGACAAATCTTTACACTTTATATAATGTCTTGTATTTACTGTAATATTCTATATCCATCCAGTACTGCAGAAGGGAAGTCATAATTGCAATATTCAGCAGTGTAGCATCAGGCAATGTCAGAAATTAGACAGTAATTAATGACTAATAACTGCATTAGTAAGTGACAGGTTTATTGGATTGTATGCCATTACAAGCTATTTATGAGACATTTATTGGTTGTTATTTTATTTTTGTCTAATTTTTGCCCCCTTACACTTCTTTCTGTCCCAACAATGAAAGAGTCTATTAACTGCAATGTTTAAGATTGTTAAAATGAAAACAAATGTTAATTCCTTTTAGCAACTGACTGTAATAATTCAAGATGTCTGTCACATGCAATTTGTTCTCATTTGAAATCACAAAACAACAAAAACTGAATTCTTCACTGCAATATTGAATTTCTCTTCTCTTATTGGAAAACAAGAAGTGTATACTTAAGAACAGGAATATATTTTATATGTATTTCATACTTATAAGCCACACATTCACACAGTGTATTAAGCATCTATAAATACTGTTTTCTGCACATTAGAGATTAGATCTAATCACAGAGATTAGAGTCTTCTTCTTCTTTCGGCTTCTCCCATTGGGGTCGCAACGGCGGATCATCCGTGTCCTCTACATCTGCCTCTTTTAAATCAACTATCTGCCTGTCTTCCCTCACCAAATCCATAAACCTCCCTCTTGGTCTTCCTCTTTTTCTTCTTCCTGGCAGCTCCATCCTCAGCATTCTCCTATTGATATAACCAATGTCCCTCCTCTAAACATGTCCAAACTATCTCAATCTCGCCTCCCTCGCCTGGTCTCCAAAATGTCCTACATGCGCTGTCCCTCTAATAAACTAATTTGTAAAGCTGTCCATCCCCCCAATGAAAACCTCAACATCTTCACCAGTGCTACCTCCAGCTCCACCTCCTGTCTTTTACTCAATGCCACTGTCTCTAAACCATACAACATCACAGGTCTCACCACATTCCTATAAACTTTCCCTTTCACTCTTGCAGATACTCTTCCATCATAAATCACTCCTGCTGTCACTCTTCTTCACCCACTCCACCCTGCCTGCATGATTTTTCATCACTTCTCTAACACACTCTCCATTACTTTGCACTGTTGACCCCCAGGTACCTGAACTCCTCCACCTTCTCCATCTCTTCTCCCTGCAACCGCACCACTCCACTGCCCTCCCTCTCATTCACACACATGTACTCTGTCTTACTCCTACTGACTTTTATTCCCCTTTTCTCCAGTGCATACCTCCACCTCACCAGGCTCTTCTCAACCTGCTCCCTACTCTCACCACAAATAACAATATCATCCGCAAACATCATAGTCCATGGAGACTCAAAATACTCCCTCCATTTTCTCAACACCCTCTCCTCACTAGTCAACACATTTCCATCTCCATCCTTTATTCCTCTAACTTGCAGCACATCCTTTCCAGCTCGGTTCCTCTGCCTGGCCAATCGATATAAATCCTTGTTTTACTTCCTTAGTGTCTAACTTTCAGGGTAAAGGAGTAAAAGCGTTTCAAACCGTCATTGTTCGTGGAACCATAAACTATTACTATAAACTATTTACAAAGGAATGATTAAGGATGTAATAACTCCCTTTGATTGTTTGTTCCGTTCATTCACTTTTTGTCTTTTGTGTTTCAAAACCTCTTTTTTATATATATTTTTCGTGATATTCCCAAACAATCAAAGAGAGTTATTACATCCTTAATCATTCCTTTGTAAATAGTTTATGGTAATAGTTTATAGTTCCATGAACAATGACGGTTTGAAACGCTTTTACTCCTTAACCCTGACAAGTGTTAGCTTTGTTGATAAGGAAAAGAGATGAAAAAAAATCTTCTAAAAAAATTTTTAAAACTGAAGGACATCACAATATGATGAGTCAAAAACTTAGACCTCCAGACTTTATATCATTGCCATATTTCCTAGATGATTGCCAGTTTGGATGGCACAAACCCTGCAGCTTGCAAGCCCCAAAGCACTACAGATTTGGGGGCTGCCCGAGACAACACTTAATCTAAACGATCTATGGCTTGCCAAAGCTTAATGAAAAGCTTTGTGAGCAATCTTGCTCCAGGAAGCTGACGCACATTTAACCTGCTCTGATTTACACCAGAGGCTTTTTGCCTTGAGCGGGAAAAACTGATGAGAGAGTATGATCCTGTGCAGGGTAGCCTTTTCAGTGTACTCCATTTTACTCTGCATGGATGATTTCTGGATCATTATGCTTATGTTAATATTTTTGTAACCATTTATTGCTTGTTAGCATATATTTCTGAATATTTCCAATTTTCATGTCAACATTTAGATTTTCATTACAGATCTATCTTAAAAGGCCCTTTAAATATTCACATTTTCTAAAAAAAACAAAAACATAGATTTAATTTCTGTTACTATGATCCAGAATTCTTTAAAAAATATAGATACAAAATGCTATTTTAGAACTTAATGCTGTTTGTAGGCTTTTAATGTGGTGTAACCCAATGCCACAATATCTGAAACCGTATCTGTATTCAGATTTGGGTTTTGATAAGGTTTTTTTTAAAGAGTTTAATATGAATCCTAATACTCTGTGTAAAATCTTAAAAACCCTATGTAGAAATCCTAAGCAGGGTCAACATGGTTTATGTATTCTGCAGGAAGAATTACTGAATCTCAGCTACATCATGCGTTAAGATTTTTCAACACTTTTCTAACAAATTTGCTCTATTTCCCAAAATAGATGAACGAATGAATGTAATCTATGTTCTGTGACCTACATTTTATTTTATTGTCTCATGGCAGGTGGAAGCTTAGTGCTTATGGCAATGGACATTAGATCCAAAGTTTGTGAGTTCCCAGCCACACCAAGCTGCCATTTCTGGGCCCCTGATCAATGACCTTAACCACATAGCTGCTTAGTTGCATGAATGAAATACATGTAAGTCACTCTGTATAAGGATGTCTAGCAAATGCCATAAATGCTAATGTAAATATCTACATGTCTAAAATATCCAAATCAGACCAAATGTCTGAGAAGTCAAAACAGAATAGTTTGTGATATATTTGTATTTCTGTAATGAATATAAATATATGAATTTAAAAACATACAATACAATAACACACAATACAATAACACAAAACATGACAATGGATCTTTTCATTTTTGATTTTATTTGCCATATAAGATTATAGTTAAAATTGTGTTTAGTTGTATGTATAGCAGCACTACTGTGTGTGTGTGTGTGTGCGTGTGTGTGTGTGTGTTTGTGTTGGTGTGTGTGTGTGTGTGTGTGTGCTTAATGCAGCGCATGCATTTTATTTGAGAAATGGCATGTTAGCAGCTCATGTGCTGACCAACTGTCTATAAAAAGGGAATCTCTTCTCTTAAATCTCTGGCTCTCATCCAATAAAATATCGGACACATGGTACCACAAATCACAGCTTGGGTTAGATTGTTATCCTAACTTGCAAGATTGCACAAATTTATTCAAAACCCCTGTCAGAAGAGAACCCTGCCTAGCATTCATAGTGCAGTGATATAACACACATTAATGTTAATGGATGCCTGTGTCGGGGAAAATTAGTGAGCTGGGCAATAAAGATGCTTTCTCTTTACTGTGTGGTTTTTATTTCCCTGGATTTTAGCTGAGTTATGAAATTTTGTTGATTATTATTAAGTTTTGATTAAAACATGGCAAATAAGCAGATTTAATCTTGAAAAAAAAAGTAGACATTTATTTTGAAGGAAACTATTAAATATACAAAGCTGAATAGACATAGAAATAAAATTTCACATCATAAGATTAATTGTTTAAATTCATTATTCTTCCAGTGCCTTACCTCTGAATGGAGTGGTAGAGACCATTTGGTGCTGCTGAGGATATTTCCACATGAACAGTAAGGTAAATTCAAGAACCATGAAGCTGGATTTGGACTGTAATTGCATAAACAGTTTGCTACAACAGTTAAGAACAATTGTCTTACACTCAAGTGTCCATAAGTGAAGGGTTGATAACCTCAACAATGATAGAACTATAATAAATAGGGATAGATCCCTTCTGAGTTTGGTTCCTCTCAAGGTTTCTTCCTTATATCATCTCAGGGAGTTTTCCTTGCCACTACCATTGCCAGTGCCACTGGTTTTGTACATTCGTAATCTATTTTTACCTTTTGGAAAGCCGCTTTGAGACATTTTTATAAGCGCTCTACAAATACTACTGAATTGAATTGACATTGTATATAAGCATTTAAAACAAATATTTACCTTCTCCACAATTCCAAACCTAGTACACAGGAAAAGGGAATCCTGTAAAATAAATAGTTTTAGTTCTAAAATCTGATTGGCTATTTTATAATCCATAATACTGCACAAACACCAGTAAATACTGTAATCAAATTCTGTAAAAATGCTTCAGGTTTAAAACCAATACATTTATTACACTCTGCGCCATTGTTCTGGTCAATACTTAAATATTTGCTTGTTATGTTGCTTAGTTGCAATCAGAGCTTTGCATGACAGGAGTGATTTTTTATTAAAAGCTGGATTTTATATTATTTATACTGTTTTTTTTACCAGATTATAAACACAGTATGATACAAGAAAGCATGTGTAAGGGAGATTTCAGGCATGACGCAGTGTTAGAAAAATGTGTTCTTTGTGACGCACTTCTGGAGTTAAAAATACAAGACAGAAATAAGTGAATTATCGAGACAATAAGGTAAGATTTGGGACCTTTGCTTTCCTGCTGTTGACTTGTTACCTTGTCAGCAGAATGCTTGGATGTTAGTGAGTAAGACTGACTGGTTAAAGTCATAGATCAAGAATGTCCTAATGGACTTTAAATCTCCTATCAGAGTCAAATTCTTCTCTTTGCGTCTCAGCCCACAAACCCAACAGAACTGCTTTGCCATGGGAATTAATGACACTGCCTAATCGATTCTCATTCCAGAAACCTCCCTCACTGGCATCAACAGTGTCATATCCCTGATCAAATGTACCTGGGCAACTGTCTCCTCCAAGCCTGGAGAAAATAAATTCTCTGTGAAAAATGTCTTATTAAATGCAAAAAAAAAAAAAAAAAAACTTTAATATTTGCTTGTTATGTTGCTTAGTTGGAATCAGAGCTTTGCATGAGAGGAGTGATTTTTATTAAAAGCTGGATTTTATTTTATTCATACTGTTTTTGTCACCAGAATATAAACGCAGTAAAATACAAGAAAGTATGTGTAAGGGAGATTTCAGGCATGACGCAGTGTTAGAAAAATGTGTTCTTTGTGACGCATTTCTGGAGGTAAAAAACAAGACAGAAATAAGTGAATTGTAATAAGTGAACTCTTTTCTTCACTTCTCTAACACATTTTCCATTGCTTTGCACTGTTGAACCCAGGTACTTAAACTCATCCACCATTTACCACCTCTTCTCCCTGCAACCACACCACTCCACTGCCCTCCCTCTCATTCACACACGTACTCCTACTGACTTTCATTCCCCTTCTTTTCAGCACGTATCTCCACCTGCTCCCAACTCTCACCACAAATCACAATATCCAAGTCTGCCACCTAATGATGCTACCAAATTATCTCTGTAGACTGTGACCAGTCCTTTAAGCACTGTCTGGAACTTTCAGTTGTATAATTAAGAGCGAAATGGGTAATGCAAATACGGTTGGAGGCAAACCAGGGCCCACAGGCACCAGTGTCAGTATTAGTGAACTTTGATATGAAGAAGGAGCTGATGGAACCAGGATGCAGAAGCTGAAGGAGACAGGACATTTTAGAATTAAACATGAAACTAGAGATACCAATGTTCGAATACCAAATATTAGTCTCGGATAGCAAAAGGAAAAGGTAAATAAAATGGAAGAAAGAAATCTTAGAAATAGATACACTAAAAAAAGGCAGTATTTGTAATTTATGTCTAATGTATTTCTGCACCTAGACTTCAATGTTGTCGAGGTTTTAATTATTTTTTTTTTGTCTGTTCCTGTGTGTGTTTGGAAAAATTTGACTGTGAAGTGTTAAAGGTAAAAAAAAAAAAAAAAAAGCATATTATATACACAGTCAATAAATGTAACATCAATAAATAAATAAAAAAATGTATGCAAGAAAATATTAATTCCTTTCAGGGGAGATTTATACATGCAGAAAATAATAAAACACACAGCATCTTATGCCACATATTTTTTTTTATTGGCATTCAGGTAGATTTAAGCAATAACATGAAAGAAAAGTGCTTTTCAGTTCATAAATGACAACAGAAGCCTACAGCTGGAACTTGTAATGATGATAATGTGAGCAATATTCCCCTGCTAACAAATGAATATCATGGTTTTAAATATATATATATATATATATATATATATAAAACCTGTTTCATATTAAAAAAAAAAGTAATAATAAGATGACAAAAATTATATTAACATAATGAATTGCAATAAGGGGAAAAATGCAACATTATCAACGCTCCTATTAATATTGTCTTTAAAAAGGGATACTATAATGATTTATTTATTTATTTATTTTACTTTTTACCTCATACACAACTACATGACGCCAAAACTACAAGCAATGATTCTAAAGAGCAGTATACTTCCAGCCTTCACCCTGTCGGCCCACCAGGTTGCATTTCAACACTACTGGTTATGGTGCACCTACAACTACAATAGACTGCAGGACAATCAGTGCTATCTTCAAAAACAGTATTAAACTCTTCTTAATGTGCGATATAGCACAAAAAAAGCACAATGTCACAGCGCATATGCTGAACCATTAGCTTTAAATATTACAAAATCTCCCTCCTTTAGAATTCATCATTAAAAAAAACTAAAGGTAGCTAAAAAGAAAGGAAAACAGCAGTTTCATTCAAGTTTGGTGGTGGTGGTTTTCATGTCTAAGTTCCAGAAAGTGGCTGTGTGAGCACGCACTCCAGGACCTTTTGTGTGGAAAATGTTCTGCGTCAAACATCTTCATGGTCTTCAAGCAGAGGCTGTCACGTTGGGTGGGAGTCAATACATGCAAAACTGAAATTATAACAAAACAACAGTAACAGTAAGCTGCAATAGATAGATGCAAATTATTTGTTTTCTTAGCTAGCATTAGCAGTGGATATGATAAACATTCTTGAATATGACTAATCACCTGACTAATGACTGTTCATTTGACATGCTTATATATAACATGTGGTCTTAATAACAATAATGACATGTACCACATAAACAAAATAATTAGTACTTTCACAAATTCAGGTTAGTCATAAAATATAGCTGGCTAACATTGCAATTAAAACCTATTAACTCAATATATAAATAAGACTTAAAAATCCTCTTAGGAATTCTGTTATGCTAACTAGCTGGCTAGTTAGCATACAGAGTATACAGAGCTAGCATACAGAGATTTAACTTTATCAGGTTTAGTTGATAATAATTAGCTGTTGGTTAACATTAGCATTAAAATTATAAACTCATAAAGATTATGAACATGAATGTGACTTGAAATGTCTCTCAAAGAATCTAGCAGTGAAAATGATAAACATGAATATTATATGAGTTTAAAATCCTCACAGACATTTAAACAGAAGAACTAGATAACATTATCGGTGGAATATATTAAAATACACCGATATGATTAAACAACTGGTCCTTATAAGGTCTTAAAATTACATAAATACATTCACTGATGTACAGCACGTTATATTAAACCTGTCATTGTTAATTTACACAAATAAAACAAAAATAAAATAGACATGTGAAAAACTAAGTACACCTTAACTGCTTCAATAGGATTAAAAAGGATCGGTAGCAGACAGGTGCTGCTAATCCAACACCCTTGATTGATCGATCATTAGCCTATGTGACCACCTCTGTAAAGTCAGCAGTTTGATGTTCTGGAGCATTTAAGTGTGATCTCACACAATACCAAGAAGCATAAAAAACATCAGCAATCTGATCTTAGAGAAAATATGTTGCTGCTCATTAATCTAGGAAGGGTTATAAGGCCATTTCCAAACAATTTAAAGCTCATTCTACAATGAGAACTATTATTTAAAAGTGAAAATATTCCAGACAGTTGCCAATCTCTGCAGAAGTGGACATCACATCAAATTCACCCCAAGGTCAAACCATGAAATGTTCCAAGAAATTAAACTCTCAGACTCTAAAGTCTTCAGTCAGCATGTTAAATGTGAACGTTAAATTTTGAAAAAACACCTTATACTGTCAAACACGGTGGTGGAGGGATAATAAATTTGGCTTGTTTTGCAGCTGCATGACCTGGGCAGCTTGCTGTCATTGGGTTGACCTACTAAAAGACCTTCTCTCTTTTCGCATCATAGCATTTATTTTACACATTTGGCACACCTCTGTTTCAGCCATGTCTTTCGGATTTAACCTTTGGACAAAATTAACCTTATCGCTCTACCTAGTGGTAGAAATGAAGAACAACAGATCTTACCATAATTAACCTGATAATCCTCTGTGTCCCATCCTCAGTCCTCATCCTCTTCCTCCTGTACCACAAAATAGATCTGAATTGGTTTCTATCAGCAATACTAACATTGAATACCTGTGAAAAAAATTGCTGTCTAGCTGAGTCAATTATTAAGTTATTATACAAAAAAAAAAAAAAGATAAAATGATTACAAAGTGTTAGTTTAGTTATGGAATGGTTTTGAAATTGTGTTCACACATCATACTAATAGTAAATGAACAAATCTAAGATTTTAAAAAGAGCATAAGTATTATAGAAAGTAGTGGGCAATCCATTGATACGGGATTAAAGACACAAATTTGTCAGAGGGAAGGTTTTCTCTACCTCTTCCATGAGGAGAAACTTTACACTTTAGTGTTATGCGGAGGACAGATCAGGAAGGTACACATATTTAAGTGCTTGTTATTGATTTTATTCAGTCAGGGATGTTTTAATAAGGATGTGTGAACATATTTATTTTAAATACTTTTTTACATGCTGTGTGGATCTTGCTGAGATCATATATTACAGAGAAAACATGGAGACAAGTGTGTTTCTACTCCAGGGCTGTACAAGTGACTGTATAAATAATAAGGCTCTGGATTAAACCACAGCACAAAAAACAACCCTGTTAGGATCCATCAAAATCCATGAAACGTGCAATGCAGTGAACCTTTATACCTCTGATGCTTGCACCTCTTCTTCTTCCTGTGTCACAGAAAAAGCAGCAAGGAACTTGATTAAAACATGCAAAGTCTATGTGTTTAGACCACAAACAGTACAACAAGTACAACAGTACAGAGAGAAACCAACCACTACAGGCACTTAGATATTGTGTCCGTGTGTGTCTGTGTGTGTGTGTGTGTGTGTGTGTGTGTGTGTGTGTGATCAGGCTGAAATGTAGATCTGTTGTGCTAGGGGGAAAAAAGCAAAAAGCAACGCTTAATGGGTGTTCATGTGTAGAAAATGAGATCAGAGGCTGTGATGCTTCTTCCTGTGATTCAAGTAGACAGGAAATAAAGGCATGCTAAGAGACAGCATAAGCAGAGATGGATTTCAGACTGTGAGAAGAGATAATTGAGCAGAAATGAAGGCAAGAATGAAGGAAATGTTTTTTCTATTCAAAAATGTGGAAGAAAAGAACAAAAAAGAGAAAGAAAGCAGATTGAGAGGAAAGAGAACATGAGCGCATGGTAATACATTAATTTATTTCATTTAGTAGGGACCTCTCCCTGGTCAGGGCCAGTGGGTCCAAAGCATATCCCAAGATCAGAGGACATTAGATTGCAATCCGCCCTCCAATTATTCACAGCGCACCATCCGTACATCAATTCACATATACATTTACAGCTAAGGGCAAATTTAGCATATCCAATCCACTTACAAGCATTTTTTCATGGAGAAAACAACGCATACACTAGCTTTTAGCTATTAGCTAAACCAAGGGGGGGTTAGACATTATGGTAGCAGTTTGCACTGTGTTTTAGGAGAATAGTCAAGTCAAGTCAAGTCAAGTTTATTTGTATAGCACTTTTCACAACAGACATTGTCTCAAAGCAGCTTTACACAAATCAACAGTGATGGTGAATGGAATACTCATTGTATTATTTGTCCATGTATGATTATATTTTTGACAAATAATACAATGAGTACACTCCTAAAACACAGTGCTAAATGATAGCATAATGTCTAACCCCCCCTTGGTTGAGCTAATAGCTAAAAGCTAGTGCATGTGTTGTGTCAAGTATCGAATCAAATAATAAAAAGAGATGGTGGTGTGATGTGTTCTGGCATGAGCCATGTTTCCAATTAGTTTTACTTCTCTTATACCACAACCATGTTTTATTTATTAAAGACAGACATATTATTTGATAGATTATTTTTTACATTGGAACATCCACATGTCGACATCCACCACGCCATTGCAGCTTGTTACTGAAAATTCACAATGTTCTCTGTCCTGTCTTGTGGTAAAACATTTTATGAAAATTCCCTCAATGCCTGTTGTTGTTGTTGTTACACTCCATACTGAATTAGGTGGTGTTTTTTGCCTAAATAAATAACACATTTTTTAATCTTCTGCCATAGAAGTCCTTGTGAATGAGTTGTTACCAGTGGCAGGCCATGCATTTCACACCTAGGCTTTCAGTGGTGTCCTATCTATATCAATCCACTTGTTAATACCATTATTTTGATGTCACGGCTATAGAAACCATTAATGTTATATAGAAACGTAGTATAACAGAGTGCTGCATGACAGACAGGTATCTCAAACAGCGAGAATGGGTGCCCTCAATTAAGCAAAAAACCCATTTAACACAATTCAAGTCTCCTTTCACTGTAGCCACAGCCCCACCATCTGCATACATGATCTCTAGCAGAAGCATCAATAATAACCCTATACAAATATTTGTACAATTTTTAAGGCTTTCCTGGGGATGATGGTAAATTGTGTGTTTTGGTCCAAAATCTACAGGGTGAAAAATACAAAAATATAAATGGTTAATTAAAAAGCCTAACAGCTGTTTTGAACTGTTTTGGCTGACCTTTACTTATGAAGGCCAGGTTTGATTTAAAAGTCTATCTTGTAAATGTCTTTGTAAGTATATCTGCAAACAAATAAATTTCTTCTCCTCTGTAGTTTAAATGTATTTGTATGGATTTAATCATGGAGCCATTGTAGTCTTTTATTTCACAATGGCTTCACGAATTAAATCCACACAAATATATTTAAACTTGCAGTTTGCTACAGATGCTGTTTGTGAGTCTGACTAGCGCACTCTCTGACCATCCAATCAAAAGACATGAGAAAATAGCGACTTGATTGGGTGCCAGCTAGCAGGCCTCGGAGTTGCCAAATCGCAGTCTGTTTGGTTAAAGTAACAGCTTCAAGGAACATAGATTTGAAACCACCAAATGCCCAAGTTATTCATTTCTACTGGCCTTACAGCAACAATAGATGTAATAGCTGAAATCTGATTGGATAGAAACTCTAATGTAAAATTACAAAAGAGAAACGCTGTGAAATGGAGAGAATAGAAAATGTAGAATATATATATTCATATATACACTATATATATTAGGGCTGTCAAAATTAGCAAGTTAATAACACGTTAACGTATATAAATAAAAACGGCACTAACTTTATTACCGGCGCATTTCTGTTTAACCATTTCTATTACAAATATACATACAAAATTATAAAATAGGCGAAATCGAAACCTTCAATGTAACACATTTATTCACGACCTCCTTTCTTTACATTGATATAAAAAATAAAAAATAGACTTCACCGAAAATTAATTTTTAATCAATAAACATTTGTTTTACTGATTTACCATTGATGTACCACGTTTCACATCAGTATGAAAATCCGCCATGATGCAAACATCCGTCAATTAAAACCGTCCGCGTGAAAACATAGCAAAAATTCCGTTTGGCGTCCTGGTAATTAACGTAATTTAAAACACCATAATTACTTACAAAAATGTACAATTATATTTTGTCTTCAAGCTCTATGTTGAGGATGATTTTACTAATAATAAACATAAATTTAAATAAAGTATGCATATCTGTCCACGCCCCTGTTGATTAGAGTATTAAAAACTTGAAAAGTTTTAATTTGAGGTACAGATAAAAATGTGTGATTGAGTTAAATCTGACAATCACGCGATTAATTGCAATTACATATTTGAATCAATTTAAATCAATTGACAGCTTATATATATATATAGTTGTCAGTCATTCTGACAGAGTTTAGGGAAGCAGAGTAGGCCTTGCTAGCCCTGACAGCGCACCTCTGGTTGTTACTATATAACCGATAAAGTTTTAGAATGAGTGGATTTACAGTATTCTTGTGATTTGCATTGTAGTTCACAGGTTGGTATATGATTATAGATAATGAAATAACCCCCTCTAACCAATCAGAATTCAGCAGCAATTTGGCAGAAGCATCATCAATGTGTGTCTCTGTTTTAGCTTTGGTCCACAACCATATTACCACATCGGACAAGCAGATAGAGGGATAGAAACCCGAGAAACATGAAGAGAAAGAGAGAAAGAGAGAGTGTTCCGATCTACCTCAAGCTGTCGAAGTTCTTCCTCCTCCTAAAGAATCAACCGCAGTGGGTCAAAGGGGTTTTGCATGATAGGCAAAAGAGAGAAAACATACAGACACACACAAAACACACAACAAACACATGCAATAAAAGGAATGAAAGAGCTGCTTTGTGTACAGTGTGTATGGAAAAGAATCAAACCAGCAGGTGCAGGACTAGGGAGAGAGGCGGTTAGAGAGGAGAGAGGTAAGGCAGAGAAAGGTCTAAAGGGTCAACGATGAGAAATAAACTCAGATCTGTGCTTAATATGAAAATTGGCCCACACAACCAAGTTACCTCAGACATTAAGTCCTCTTCTTCCTGGAAGAAAGCAAACATATAGATGGGGCAAAAAAGGGTTTAAAGGTGTAAAAGATGTGGATTTTCTTGGTTTATACACTTTAGTCTAGTCTGAGGACTGAACACACTATGCTAGACAGAGAACAACAACAAAAACCTCACACAAAATACACTATATGGTCAAAGGGATTGGGACACCAATCCAAATCTGCTCCACCATAGCAGTGCCCCTATGCACAAAGCCAGCTCCATGAAGATATAGTTTACATGGTTTGAAGTGGAAGATCTTGTGTGTTCTGCTTTAGAGATTTGACCTCAACCTTCACCTTTGGGGTGAATTGGAACACTGACTTCACCCCAGTACCTGACTTTACTAATGCCCTTGTGGCTAAATGAGCACAAATCCCTACACACTTTAGTGAAATGTTTTAGAAGAGTGAAGGGGATTACAACAGCAAATGGAAACTAAATATGGAATGGGATATTCAAAAAGCACGCACGAATCTAACGGTCAGGTGTCCATAAACCTTTATCCATATAGTGTACATGGACATATAGGAGACTCTTTGATTGTGTAGTGTTCTGTGGTAAGTGTAAAACCTGATGAAAAAAAAAAGTGGTAAACAAAGAAAGGACTTTTATGCTTGTCACATAGTGAAATTCTTTCTTTGCATATCCCATATAGGGTTAGAGCAAAGAGTCAGCCATGATACAGTACCCCTGTTGCACAGATAGTTAAGGGTCTTGCTTAAGGGCCTCAAGTGGCAGCTTGGCAATACCAGGGCTTGGCCCAGCAATCTTCCAGCAGTAGTGACAAAATCAAAAACATGGCCATGTCATTAATTTATACGCTTTTATCAATATTCCAAATAAGGTGTGTACATTTAACAAATCTGTAAAGTGCAAATTATTGCTTGCCACACATAAAATGCTAAAAAATAACTTTTATCTATACACCTGTTCAATATTGTATATTTACCCTTTCTGTCCTATTGAGGGATGGACTACTCAAGAGCTCTGAAGGTGTGCTGGAAGTTACAAGGTGGGGACTCTAAGGATTTGGCTTGTTCTTCCAGCACATCCCACATCCCACCTGTTAAGTTACACAAACCTTTCCTGAACAAGTTTTTACACTGTAGCAGGACACAATATCCTGCCTACTGTTGCCATCCCTTGACCAGGTAAACTATACACCCACACACAGCAATCTATGTGGAAAAAAATGTGATTCATTAAACCACCTACTTCCACTGATTCTATTATTATGCTCACATGCCCATTATAAAGCATATTCCCTGGAATACAGAGGTCAGCAAGGATAGTCTGACAACACAACTTCAGACACATACTTACTACACAACATATGCAGCAAGCTGTAGTGCAGTGTGTGTTTTCTCAACTTGACTTTCTTGTTGTTTCTTGACTTGACTTCACAACTTTCTATTAGAGCCAGCATCAAAGTTTTGAGAAATTTGTGTTTTAGTAGCTCTTTCATAAATTCTTGCTCTTCCACACACATTAATGAGCCTTGAGCAACCATGGCCTCGTCTCCAGTTGTCCTTTCTTGGCTCACTTTTGGTAGGTACTAACCAAAGGATCGCAGACCTAGTTATCAGAATTTGGTCCTTGTCAAAAGATTCTACTTGCTAAGATTTTACTTTTGATAATTTTAAATTGTATTCTTAATATATTTTCAAACTGTTCACATTATAAGGGTCCATGGATGTCAAAATGGTTGAGAACCTTTATGTTAGACACTTGTATTGTTCTTTAAACAGAAAGATTAACTAATTAAACTTGCAGCCATCAAATATGGTATGTAAAAAGTCCTGTTAAAGCAAAGTGTGTCTTGAAAAAGAAGTGTTAAAAGTCATCATGCAAAACCCAAAATGATTTTTTTGTAGTCTGTGGGCAAATAGATGGCCTATGAGAGAGCAAAGATGAGTTAGCAGTCCAAAAACAAGGATCCATATACACATACAGTAGCTGGAAAAGAGAAACAAGCTGATGGTCTGCATGAGTTTGAGTTGAGTTTAGAAGTCAGAATGCACTGAGTAAAGTGTTTTATGGAGCTTAAATACACATTTAACATGAAATTCTGAGTTTTTTCATTAAGCAGTATTTAAAAATAATTAGGTTTAATAACATTTAGGGGCATTTTTTAGGGGCAGGGGCATCTTTATCTATCTATATGCTGCATTCTTCAGTTATTATACACATGCCAGAGGGATTAAAAAATATACAAATATGTTAAATGTTTAAAAATTGTAAAATAAATACAAAAAAATAAATATTACCTGTTCATATTCTTCTTCTACTTCACCTTCCTGTCAAAACAGGAGAAAAACACTATCAGTAAGAAATTGAAGGCAATTCTCCTTTAAAAAAAAAAACATTTCTGGACTGAGAAATTAGTGTTTTTAAATAAAAGATTTTAAGTGCATTTAAATGAATTTAATGTGTTTTATGGGAGAAACCATGATGACTGATGACCCCCAACTTTCAAACTCACTTATAAATTACACATTTTTTATTTCAGCCATGCTCACTCTGGTCTATTCCTGCCTTTGGATCCTAAGCAAAAAATCTTTCCCCTAATGACAATGCAAAAATTCCCATGAACTGATTAAGAGAATTCAATATGGCCAAGCCAGAGGATGAGAGAAAGATGCAGTAGTTTACCTGTTCTTCTTCCTCTGCATGCTGTATTTTCTGTTAGAAAAGTAAAGGAAGATTGATTACAATTAAACATTATTGATATTGATCCTTGATCACTATTTAAAATTGAATGAAACCTTTGGCAATAAATTATAATCCATATAAAAAGTGATGGTCATGCAGTGGGAGCTGTTTAAGGGCTTAGGTGAGAACAGGGGGAAATGAGGAAATAGTTAAAATTGGAAACTGCATATCCAACAAACCTGAAGAAAAACAAACTTTCAATGAATGTGTTAAATTATAGCTAGGAAGTTAAAGGAGGAATGTGAAAGAGCAAAACATCGGGAGATCAGGGAGACAGAAAAGGGAAGCATTATTGAGGGACGGAATGAGGGGAAGAGGAAAGAAGTCAGTGCACCAGGAGGAAAGTGTTGAGAGCTAAATTACACTGTCTTGTACTACTTCTACTTCCTCTTCTTCTTTTTGTTTGTCTTCTTCTTCATCATCAGCTTCTTTTGCCTCCACGTCTTCTTCTTCTGCCTCTTCTTCTTCCTCTTCGATCTCCTCTTTCTCTTTAGGCTCTTCTGAAAGCTCGTCTTGTGCCACCTGTTCTATGACTTCTTTATTTATCTCTTCTTCTCCTTCCACCTCTGGTGAATTCACCTCAGATGTATTTTCATTCTGCACCTGTTCTGTGATTGCTTCATCCTGGTGGCAAAGAAAATCAGCATTCCCACCCCAAAAAACAGGTGAAACACATATATGTGGAAGGATGTATACATAATGGTTGTGACAGTAACACTGGTCTTTACACTGGACCAGTGTTTTATGTGGTTATGTGTTTTATGCTGACACAATAAATCTAACTGATCAGAAGCAGTTTTATCGGCAGTAGGAAAACATTAGAAACAACAGATGTCTGGACACAGGATTTCAAAAAACCTGAGAATGAATGTAGAAAGAATAATGAAATTTCATATGTTAATATTTTCTATAATATTTTCTGCCTGTTTAAAAAGTAAAACATTGCTGCAAAAAGAGTTTACCTTAAGGAAGGAAAAAGAAAATATTAAATGCATGTCCAAATATCAATACACAGGAAAATGCCTCCATTTTGCTCTAAACTAACAAATAAATAAAGTTGATAAGCAGTTCAGTTTGAAAATCAGCTAAAAGTTTGACGTTATAAATGTGGTATACAATTGTCTATTAATTATAGAGAAATTATAGAGATGAAAACAGTAATTATAAATAAATATGTATGAATTTACTTTATGGCCCAAAGCCTTTAAATTAAAACGTTTTTCGACCAAAAAAACCTGAACATTATTGATAAGAGGATAAAAGGTTGCAAGAAAATGTGTGAGGAAATGATGGTATTTTTCATATTGTTCTGTGCTGTTTGATTGGGATTTAAGCTTCATTCATTTCATCCTCATATTTTTTGTTGTTCTGATGATCAGGTGATGCTAATACAAAAACTGTTTCCCAACTATAAAGTCATGGTGGAGGAAGTATCAGGGTTTGAGGCTGCAATTCGCTTCCAGGCTTAAAGACTTTGCAATTATTTAGGCAACAACAAAATCAATAACCTTTACAAGAAAAAGTCAGAGCATCATTCTGTCACCTGAATTTCACCTGAAGTTTGATGATGTAATGACATTGAGCCAAAACATGCAAGAATTCTTGAATGCATGCAAGAAAGAGTCCAAAATGCAAATATAAACAAACTGAGATGCTGTGGTATGGCCTAAAGAGAACAGTTCCTGCAAAAAAAAAAAACATAAAACAAAAATAATAAAATCGTTGCTGAATCTATGAGGGGTGTACTCAATTTTTTTGTGGAATACTGTACATACAAATCCCAGAAATACATTTTGTTGTAAGAAGAAATTGTCTGTTATTTGTTGGTCATTAAATAAAATGTTTTCATGCTTTAAATGATACACAATGTGATCAACAAAGACTTGAAATATACATACGTATGTGTTGGTTTAGGCAGAAACGGATAAAATAAAACATAACTTAATAATTACAGAAATCCAGAGAGAGATTTTGTAATGACATATGAACAGTATATTAATAGAAAATACAGACGTCTTCTATTCAAGTAGAATGAAGCCGATAATTTTTTTTCTTGAGTAAAAGACAAAATCCCCGGCTTAAATATCACACAAGTATGAAAACTTTACTTTCATTATTTATGCAATTCATAGTTACAGTCTTCTGCAACACAAAATCTATTAAGGAGAGAGTTTTATTATTGTTATAGTCTCACATTAAAAGGACCCTCAAACCTTTGCCAGAACCATGGGGGCTCCTGACAGGTTCCCATTTTAGACAGTTTATGCTTTCAATAAATTTGCAAGGGACAGAAAGTTTTTGTGTAATGTCGTGAAGTAAAAAGTAAGATATTACCGTTTAAAACACAGTTAAGTAAAGGTTTCACCAATTGAAAATTCTTTAATAAAGTATAGATACGTATTTGAATGATGCACACATTACAGAGATTTATCATAAATCTGAAGAAATCGAAATGCCCTGTTTTATACTAAGTAATGGAAAAAATACAGACAGACAAACTGACAATACTGACCTTGAAGCCAGATGGAGGGGTCAAACCCAGGAATTCATAAACTGAGTTGTCCTCTTTGGCATCAAAGAAAGTGTCATAGTCCTGTAATAAAAGACGTGCCTTTTCAACAAACAAAAACTATAGCGCTTACAGGAATCATACATTTTCCTAACAGAGATGCATGTTTCCAGCCATTGGGGTGGGTTACAATTTGGGACAATAGTTGTCAAGAGAATTAAATGGAACAGGAAAAATTAACTACAAGAAAATTCTTGTGTGTTGCGAAACTCGATTAAAATCTTGATTTCAGTAAGTAAACCATGTGATCTTTAACTTACTTACCCCACAGTAGTTGCTCTCATTGAAGATCTGAGGTGGAAGTGGGATTCCATTAGATGGCTTCTTTTCTCCTGGTACATTTTCCCTCATCCACATGCGATTTTCTTCATTTGAAGCAATGTCAAGCTGTGCATATTCAATTTTAAGAGCTTCCAGAAACCCAAGCACATCCTGCTGCTTCTTTTTGATCTGTGGCAATTAATGAGATATGTAGCTTACAAATAAAAATTGTAGTAACAGTATATAAAATGGGAAAACACTAAAAAAACTAAATCAGTCAATACGTATACGAACAAAAACAAAGTAAAAGTGTTTGTTTTAAAATTAGTGATTTTTGCAACAATCCTTTTTTATTTAATTTTATTTACATTTTTAATACAATGGGAATATAACTGTGTTTGAGTTTCAGCTGACCCAAAACTGATTCAGGTGTAGTAGCAACTATAAAATACCAATGTAAGTTCTCAGCTCGGTAGGCACTCCAGTTCCCAGCAACCACTGCTGCCTACCAGAATGTTCTTCACCAAATCCAGATGCAAACACACACCCATACTTTCCTACTCTTAGTCTTCTTGCATCTGATACCTCTGAAACACTCACAAACACTATAAAAACAACTCCTATTTACAAAAGCCATGCAAAGTATTGAGCTCATTGTACTGTAACTCTTGTTCACTGATATTTACCAAGCCTTTAATCTCTTTAAAGTTTTTACTTCGTTGGTGAAATGTTTTGTTTCTGACATTTCGCCCTAATCTAGATTTTTTTAAGGATTCATTTCAGATTTGTCTGCCTGTCTGTCTCATATTTCTTGACAAAGCTCTGTGAAATTGTATTGAAGATGTACTACAATGTAAATTTAGATGTACAAGGGACCAAAAGTGAAAAAGCCAAGGATACATTAGCAATTTTAGATACTGTACAACAGCAAAACAGGGTGCCAGTCAATCAAAGGGCACAATATACTGTAAACCCACAAGCACATAATCATTCACACTAATGGACAATTCATTTTGTCTAATCCACCTATTAGTATGTGTTAGGAAAGTGATACAGGACACCATGCAATAAAACTCCACACAGTAACCAAAGCTCAGGATTGAACCATAGCTGATGCCAATTCAGACACTCATTAGCATAAACTCAGTATGGAAAGCATAGGTTTAAAAAAAACAGGTTTCTTTCTCTGCATACTCTAATTCTTCATGTGCAATGTTCACAGCATATCTAGAATAACATCACATCCAGTTGTAAAAAGTATCAGCGGATTCACTTATTTCCTCTTATTGTAAAAGTCCCTCAAGCTGATATGTTCTACATTTACTGTTTTGCCACACTGCAAAAAACTTTTGCATTATTCTGCTGGAAGAGGCCAATGTCATTGGAGTACTCAATGACATCAAAGGGTGTACTTGGTCTGCAGCAATGTTTAGGTAGATGGTATGTGTCGAAGTAAAATCCACATAAATGCCCGTGTCCAAGGTTTTCAAGAAAAAAAAATTCCACAGCCCCATACACAGTAAGCCGTAATGCGTTCAGCCTTGGGCACCCATGACCCTGTTACCAATCCACATGTCCTTATTTGGACCATTTTACTAACCAGTGCAGAGCAGGAACACCCCATTTGACCTGTCGTTTTTGAGTTGCACTGACCCTGTCATCTGGCTCCCATAAATTGGCCTCAACTCCAAGGACTGAACTTTTTTTTCCATATATATGTTACAGCTTGAAAAGTGTCATTGTAATGAGATAATCAATGTTATTTACTTTAAATATACTGTATATATTAATTCTTAAACATTAATTGTATCTGATTACCTCTTTTCTACTTCTCCATCTCTTCACTATCGATTACTATTCATTATAAATGTTTAAAAATCCATTGCACTTAGTGTAAAATGTACTAATAAATATGCCCTCATGGGGAATGGTCCCTTGAGGATTACATACGTATAAAATGCTAAGGGGAAAGAGATGCAGAGTAAAAAAGCAGATTAATATTAAATGTAAAAATGTCCTTATATTGGATTAAATAGTGTGGCATGTGTTCTAGCATGTTCTGTGTGCTGCTGCTAGTCTAAGTGTTTCTGCAGGTTTGGTATGTGATCCAGATCAGTGACTGCACAGATATATAAGGAAACTGGAGGAGGCCTAGGAACTTAGAGTATGGACTCAATTCTTTCAGAATAACTAATACAGCCTAAAGCTTCATTAAAATTGATTGGTTTGTACTTATAGAAACTCCTGAACTTACAGGCTGCAATTATAAGTTATAAGTTGTCTAACTTACCAGCAAAATTTCATATCAGTAGTCTATAATAAAACTAGAGATATAGTTAAGATTTTAGCACAGTGAAGCCAGCCAATAAAAAGTCGTCCTGACTTACCGCTGTTGATCCTGAGGAAGAGGCCAGAAACACTTTAATAACCATTGTGAAGTTTGTTGGAAGAGGCTGTAGTTTGTTCACTCGACTCGAGCGCACTGGAGGCACTGAGGTCTATTTTTGTCCTACAGAGCATCATGATAGCAGCTCTGACTGGATGATTGGCAACTTCAGCTGTCTGTCTGTCAGCATTGAGGGGCAATGCAAACTCGTACATGGACAGAAATAGCAAGTTAGGCCAGCCTGTGTTAGAGGAGTAAGTTTGTAAGCCTGTAGTTAATAAATAATCCGTTTGAAAAACAGCTTTATTTTGTTTATTGCCTTTGGAGACAAAAATGGAAGTAAAATAAATTGGGCATTATCTATTGCATAATTTTGCATAATTGAAGGCAATATGACAGGTATCACTCATAGCAAACCAAATACTGAAACAAACAAAAGAACATTAGTAAATAAAGGTTACTTTTGCATTGTTATAAACAAATTGCATATTATACAGTGGCTGTCAAAATGAGGGGGGACACCTATTCGTTTATGGTTATTAAGACACATGAATTATTTTGTTTACATGTAATTATGAACAAAAGTAAATATTATTTTGACCAAAAAATGTGCAGATTTTGGCACAAAAATGTGATCAACAGTTCAAAAACAAACAATTTCTATGAAAAAGCTTACCTCAGCATGAATAACAGCTTCTTGTCATCTGGACAGTTCTTTCTCCAACATTCAGCTGATATACTTGTAAAACTTTTCAGAGATGTTCATCCATAGTTAAATTTTTCTTTTTGACCTTGAATTCATACAAGAGCAGCCCAAAAGGATTTAGGTGTGATGACTAGGCAGGCCATTGCATAATCGAGAACACTTAAACCAAGAGTTTGCTCTGTAAATAACACTGGCAGAACTTGGACATACAGTATACTTCAGATCTTTGCCTTGATGTATGGTGAAGTTGGTTTACACTAGCTTCACTGAGGATGGAATTGCATAGCACTGAAGTATAGAAGAATAGTAGCCATGTTGGTTAAGTATCTCATCATTTATCCTACATGTATCTAATAGGTTTTCCATAAACAGAATCCTGGAGTGTGACAGTTACATTACCTCAAAAACTAAGTTATTGTCTAGGGTGACATTTTGATGCTGTGAAATTTATTAGTGAGTGAATTACCCGAGTTTGTTGCATATAAACATAAGGAATATGCAGGAGTCTCATAAGGAACAGGCCTGTGACCAGCTAAAACTAAGAATATATGAATCGTAGGACAGTTATAAGGCTTCACATTGAAATTAGGAAATGTGCTACAGTAAGTTAAGCATTAAGCAATAATAAAGAACAATTTTGTGCAATTCTATGGCACAAATACGTTTTTTAATACCTTAAGGCAAAAATAATAATAATGTTTTATTTACTAATTCAGACGTATTAAGAAAATAGCTAAAAAATAAACTCTGACTGAAAATACTGAAACTGAAAATAATTCAGATAAGATATTACTTATACAAATATATTTTTATTTTAAACAACAGATTCACTCCAACTGACACAAAGGTTAAATTTTGGTTTTAAACAAAGTACCATCTCATGGATATTTTGAAGTGAAACAGGTTGAATACAGTGGAATTTTCTTGTACACCAATAACTACGTGGCCATTTCCAACTTTACTATCATTGGCACTGACACTGTTACATAAACCGTATATCCTTTTTCCGCTTGAGAAAGCAAAAGTTCATTTATTGCATACTGATGTTTGATGAACAGCAGGACCATGGGCTGGTTTTAGTTTGAGTTTGGAAACGTGTTTATTGTATTTATTCCCCAGATTATACCACAGTAGCTTCAGCTGTTTCACATGTTTATAGTAAGACACAATTTAATGTTATCTTTTTTACAGTAACAACTCATTAACACTTGATTATATGAAGCTTCTGCTATACAAAAAAAGTAACATGTAAAATAATAATTAGATAGCATAATTAGATGCCTGTCATTTGTAGTTAATGGAATCCTGGGTTTCAGGGCTTTGTAACAACTGGTACATTTTTCTTCACATTTAACAGACAGTTTCTCTGTAAAATTTGCTGTGTCAGGGGGTTTAGTATTGACTTCAAGAGAGAAAAAGCAATACTGGTGAGGAAACAATTGTTCATAGATAATAAGCTCATAGAAAAAGAATGAAACATTAAATGTAACTAAAACATATACAAGAACATAACCTGTAAATATTATTGATTAATTTAAGTTTCCTGATTTTAGGTTTTACTCATTTACTGTCAGCAAACAAGGCCACCAAAACCCCAGTCAAGAACAGAAAGCACTGTATATTTCAAGGAACCATCCTGAACCTCCACATCGGAAAACATGCTTATGGAAGTCAGAATCTTCTTCTTTTTTTGTATTAATTAATTAAAATTAAATAAATTCAGTAGATGTTATACTGCTAAGGTTATCGCTTAGCCTGTTTAATCAATACACAGTATTCTTAGCAAATTGCAATGCAAATAAAGTAAAAATGCGGTTGATCAGATTGCATTTATTTACTCAAACCGAACATCACAAAGAATGAATGTGTAACATCGTCAATATAGACATCCAAAAAGTCAAATAAGTTTAAACATCTAACCAGGGTGCTATGCTTTTTTTCACAGTGGACCAATGCTACCCTTTTCAAATAACTAAAATACAGAACACTGTTTGTATGGATCTTGTTACAAATCTTTTTTTTTTCCCAAAAAAAGATATATTAGGGAGATTTCCTCAAATTGAAGTTTGCACTTTTACTTAAATTAGTTAAAAATAAAATCAACAATTACAACCAAAATTTAATAAACATAAAGCAGAATCCCTTTCAACCAGGAGGGCTGAGGAATACAACCTGGATACCTTCTTGTGCATGTAGGCCCTATGTGATGTAGCATTTAATACTAATGCAATTTTAATTCAGTGAATAGATATCCATCCAGGAGCAATGAGTGCCACAAATTTCAGAAGTCCAGGCAATTAACTGCAGCTTGAGCCAATTTGTCATCTAAGAATCAGACATGAGTGTGATATTATCTCCAGTTAACTTCAGTAGGATTACTGACTGCAGCTCCAGGGGTAGTTTCCTTAAATATGTAGTAATCAGTTAGATTAATCCCAGAGCAACCAAGTCGGAAGTGTCTCCTTGAAAAGTTAGTCAAATGACCCAGCATATAAGTATACATATGCACCCAGGAAAGAGAGAAAATGTAGGAGAACATAGCTGAACCTCATGCTGCACAAAATTCTGAAATCACAGTCTTTGGTTTCCACTGCTGCTCTCGCTGGTGGTCTGACCAGCTTTTTTGAATTGCCAATCTGATCGGGCTCTCAGATTACAGTGCAGGTTGAAGACTATGTCCCAGCAATCCAATTGGTGTCTTGCTGAGGCACATTTAATGATCCCAAAAGCTTTCTAAAAGGAAAAAGAAAATCTTTGGCTGTTATGCATACCCCCCCCGCGCCCCCCAACACCCCTATTATTTTAGGAAGCCTATTACGTCCTCCCCCTTAGGAACATGTGCAGGATTTTGAACTGTGTCTTTGAAATCTGAAATAAAATTAGCAGGCCTTGGTAATATTCTTCCCTTGCACACACTGGGGGCCAAATTTTTTTTTAACTGATCTTGTGGATACATTTTTCTGTTTTGCGCCATTCAGGAACATTCATAATGTAATGTCTCCTTATGGATATCACGCATGAATGTCAACTGCTACCCAGGCTACCTTTCCATGCACACAAGAAGATTTCCAATATAGCATTCCCCCCATCCTTGGCTGCAATCTAGTGTTGCTAGAACCCCAGATATCTAAGTCACTAGTATTTCCATTATCCAGTACTATTTGTTTTACTATGCATTCAGGAATGATCATTTCGTTAATCACAAATTAGCTGTAAACTATTGAGTAAATGTATAAATGGCAATCTATATACAAGTGCAATAAAAAAGGGACAGCTATATTCACATCTGAGATCAACTATAACCCCTTTACAATTCACAGCACTGATGGTTTATGTGTAAATGAGGCGCAAAATCAATTTATAATTCTATAATTCTACGTTTGAAAAGACTAATCTACAACAAAAAGCAACCTTGTTTGCAATACAACCGAAAGCCTTGAATTTTACATTGGGAAATTTGCTTGCCAAAATGTCTTTAAACAAACTGCATAGTTTGGCTTAAATGAATTCATAGCTCCCATAGTAACACCTTGTGTAAACCCTTTATTTTTTTTTGGATCTTTTTAAGAATTTTCATTGTTGTAGAGAGCCACCTTAAAACAGGAATTAGCTAAAAGCATGAATACCAATGGCTACCACTTTGTTGCAGACCACCAACCAGCATGTTATTCCAACACCACCTGGAATAAGACAGGAAATGTGTTAGGTTCATCCCTGAACTAGCAATGACTTTAATGCAGAGTTTAGAAAAAAATAATTATACATGCATAACAAAATATGCACTGTACACAATATTTACATACGTTTGAGCCCCCATAAGCAAGTGCATAGTTTCTACTTTTGTTTGAAAATAAGAATCACTTTAATTCATTTTTAAATACTTTATTAGAAAAAAAATAAGTACAGTAATCATCGTGCTATCCGTAGAGATCGGGAATATCAGCCAAACTAATTAGTTATGTCACAGATGCAATTCCAAGATAAACCGAGGGCGCAAGATTTGAACCGCAGTAAAGCGGGAGATTACTGTATTCGCGGCAGGGACAAATGTTTAGATTCCTTACTAAATCAGTAAATATTGTAGGCAGCTAGTGTAGTTGAGACCTATTTACTTCTCAAATCAAATAAAATGTTCATAGATGTGTTACAATAATAATTCTAATACAGGTGCCTGCACTGTTGCACCACAGTGTAGTGGTCAGTATATACTAGAGCTGCTCGATACATGTTATATTTCAAACCATACGATTTCTTTAAAATCAATACCCTTTGTTCCTGGTAGTTTTTTGGTTACATTTTGTTGGCACTGTGTTTGCACTTAAAAGATAAGAAGATTTTAATATATTATCATTGTATTACTTTTGTTATATATACATTTTTTCAATATCAATCATCAAAATGCAATCTGTGTTCCCTGTAGGATTTTTGTTACAGTTATTAATTCACTTATCTTTTGAGGCTGGTTATTTGTCACTTATTGTAAGTATAGTATTGATATTGAGGTATTACACATTCTGGTATCGTATCGAGCCGCCCCTAGTATTTACATTGAGAGAAATAATTATAACTATTGTTTTACAATAAGTTCTAATGAAGCAATTCACATAAAATGTTGGGGAGACATTGCGCTCCAGAAAGTCTGGGTTGGAGCAGGTACAGTTGTCAAAGAGGAAAATAGTAGGCAAAATCACAAATAATGTAATCGACAGCAACAGACTCTGTGTACAATCACCCCAAAATTATTGAAGAAAATGCATGCATGAAGCCTTCTGACTCTCTGAGCAGAACTATTGCGAGGAGCTCCTGTGCGAGGCTGCTGGATATCGGCTTGATGTTCCTTCAACTGGAAGGCCCAGACAGAAGATTTAGAAGTTGACAAATTCATCATTTTCCAGTGCCATTGTGGTGCAGCGAAACTCTTTTGTTGCAAAAGTCTTGGAAAAGCACGTTGCCTCTACCCATCATCAGATCATTGTATATTTAGAGGTGAATAAAGCCATTGTGTAACCTATTACCATGCACCAACCCAACTAATACTAATTTGTACAGGAAAAGGTTACTATACAGTGGAACTTTCCTGTCATTATCAAATATATCTTTTTTTATTTGTTAATATTATGATTTATTGTCTGTGTAGATTTCTTGAGCTAATGCAAATTTCTGGTCAAAAATTCATTTGCAACAGTGGAAATTTGTTTAATTACATAAAAGTTGAATACTTATTTCCCTCACTGTATAGATGTTTTGTATCTAATCCATCTGTCCTTACCTGCAACTCCAGATGGAAAAGCTACAAGTCTTTCCAGTGGTGAAATCCACTTGCTGGGAACCACAGTGACGGGATCTGCGTAATACTTCCAGATAAGTGAGATCATGAGCACCGCCTGCAATCACACAGCAAGATTTGCAGCAGCATTAACCGGGTTTCTGCAGGTGTCACAAAGTCAAATTAAAGATTTTTTTTAAAGACCTTTTTAGGACCATTAAGACTGTAAGACCTACATCACAAAATCACAAACAGAAGTACATAGTTAGCAACTGACCTGAGATTTTTATGTCGTTTATACAAGCCAAGAGAGATGAGACAGAAAGCTAATAAGATGTTGCATATTGGTCTAATTTTCAGTTGTATATTTGGACTAGCGAACGAAAGAACTACACCACCAGTTCTGAGGGAGCATTTCGATTAGCATTAGAGGTAGCGCAACATGGACATCAAGGACAATTAAGACCGGTGCATTAACAGAACTAGAACAGTGAATTTGTATAATTTTTTAAGGCCAAAATTTTAACTTTTTTAATTTAAGCATTTTTAAGGCCCTGTGGAAACTTCTAATTAAAGCAAGTCAAGGCAACCCTGCAAATACATTTACTACAACATGAAAAACAACCATACAGGGATCTTGAAGAAAATTCATATCAGAGAGTTGTAGCTTTTTTGAACAGTGGAAAATCAGCTACTTTTTTTTTTAAAAGGGGAAAAACAGTTTTTTTTTTTTTTTTTTTTTTTTAATACAGCATTAAATATGTTTTTGTTGGAATAGTAAAAAAAAAAAAACTGTAGGCTAATTTACACATATGCTTTTACAGTTTTTGGTCTTTTTACTTGACAGGGCAAAACTGTATCTCTTTTGTTTTTCATTCAATAAGTGCCTAATTATAAAATGTCTAAGCAATAAATAAGGAACAAAAACATGACAACTTACTTGAAGAATGTAGAAAATGATGTTGACAATCCATTTCATTTTAGCCTGCCGGGCTGTTCTTGATTTTACTGTATGACAAAAAGTAATAAGGGGAAATAAATAAATTAATAAAAAAAAAAATAATAAAAAAAAAAAAAGATTTTTCTCTCTAACACACATACATACATACATACAAATTTTTTCTTATTATTATTTCGGCTTCTCCTATTAGGGGTCGCCACAGCAGATCGTCCGTCTTCATACCCCCTGTCCTCTACATTTGCTTCTTAAAAAACCAACTACCTGCATGTGCCCAACCAGGGACAGGAGTTGAAAATTAGCATTTGCTATAAACTTTTTTATGTAGCATTTCAGTGACAAGCTTTCTCTGACACTATGTATGTTGCATTGTCCCTGTCAAATAAATAAAATGAATGAATGAATGAATGTCTTCCTTCACCACATGCATAAACCTTTTTTTTTTTATAGCATTTTTTAAATGCTTTTTCGGCCTTCCTCTTTTCCTCCTTTCTGGCGGCTCAATCCTCAGCATTCTCCTACCGATATACCCCGTGTCCCTCCTCTGCACACGTCATTTTTGTCTTTACCTACTTTTATTAGGTCATGCCTTATTCTCTTACCATGGGTTTTCAGCTTGTCTGTCATCTTGTTTATTTTGCGCTCCAGTCGTGCGTACCTGGCGAATTCATCCATCATGCTTATAGACGAAAGCTCCAACCTCATGTTCTGGATTTCTGATCGCATCTCCATTTCCTGCTCGGTATCTTTCTGCAGGACCTTTGACAGCTTCACAAGCAAACATAAAAAAATAAATAAAATTTGTGTCAGTTTATAAAACTATATAGTATTTTAATGTGTTCGCTGACTCACAATCAGTGTATTAGCAGGATTATTATCACTAGTAAATGTATATATGTATATATAGGGCAGCAGCTCTCGATTATTTTAGCAATCGAGTATTCTACCAATTGATCCATCCATTAATCGAGTAGTCGGATAATAAGTGCTTTTTCTTCATTAAAAAGCAATACTAAATATACAAGAGAAAATAAGACGGTCTTCAAAATGAACTAGTAATTTGTTTTCGTTTTATAAAAATTTGTGTTTTTATTGCTGAAAATTTAATTTGTAAATAATAAACCGTTTTGGTGCATTTAATTGCCATATTACATCAAAATGCAAATACAAATAAATAAATAAAAAATATAAAGTGCTAAACAAAAAAGAATTTTGACTTTCATTCACCTGTTAGCGTCATATTTTTAGATACAGATTATACAGATTATTAGCCCATTATTATAAGGATATATATCTGTGCAGGGAGGAGATTTTCAACCTAGTTCTACATGGTAAATGGTAGCAAATACAACAGAAGTAAATCAAAGCAGAAAGAGGCTCATAGTAGTAGATGAGGTCTGGTTGTTTAGCTGTCTATCTGACTCTATCCTTGTTTTCAAAAACAAGACTCGTTCATAGGACAGCGAGATATGTGTAAAACTAAAAAAACAAGCAAAAGAAAAAAGCCTTCCACTGATTTGTTTCATCTTCAAATTTAGAATGAAAGCCTATTCGCAAATCATGGACTCTTTAAACAAAAACTTCATCAATATCAATATCTGATAAATGCTGGTCATCTCCTGCACTCCCTAAATCACCTTCCAGCACTATAACCACCCAAAGCACTCATTCAAATACAAAAGGTTTGGTTTCAGAAGGACAATATGGATGTATAGAGACCCAGTCAGAGCCCAGATACCATGAAATGAAGTTTGTTGCAAATAAACAAAATGACCATACGTGTGTTTCCCAAAAAAACATTTTAAAAAAACTTAGATGTTCCCAAACTCTGATGAGAAGTGTAAAAAACAACCGTTAAATCATATTACATAAGATGCAAAATGCATACATTCAATCATAACCTTGGGCAAAACATTTTCGCACTAATGTGCAACTTGAGCTTTTTATGGAAGTAACATGGCAACAACACAAATTAAGCCATTCATGAGTTTGTATCAACTGCTTTTACAAAAATTAAACAAATTAGTGAACAATTGAAGTCACATTACATTCATTCATATCTTAATACCACTCATATCTGTTTTTAAAAAAGATTCCTACGACATGAAGTGTTTCTTTTTTATCTTGGAACATTAAACACAAATGTATACAAAGTTTGCAATTCCAAATATTATTTTCTGCCTGCCCAAAGCCAGAACACTCATACAGTATATTCAACAGCACTCGTTATATCCACAAGCAAATATGACATTTCTCAAAAGGGACATCAGATCAGATCTGTATTTTAAAACTGATCCAAATCTGAGTGATGGAGATTTGTCCAAGGTACCAAATTTAAAGCATCACTATAATTAGACCTTATAAATGACTTTATAATAAAGAATAAAAAAGGGGTGCAGGTGGTAATGCCTAATAATGCAGTGATGGAGACCCCCCCGGACACAATCCCTTAAATTTGAGCAAATCACGTGTCTCTAAGGAAAGTGTATTGGTAATCACTTTGTTACTTACAACTGAGGAAATAGACGGTAATAAGGTTTTGACGAGATTACACACAAACACCGAGCACAGGACCAGCAGCCAGTTGTACCCAACGTCAGCCATGTTCTTTGTTTATGAAGCTTTGAAAGATCCGGCGGCAACTAGGACCTCGAGCGAGGGTCGGGCGACGCCAAACCGGAAGTGTGCGGTTTTTCCCCGGCTCTTCCTTTCAAGCTTAATGCGTCTCTTTTTTATGTAACGTAATCAAATTATGTACATTCTTCCCAGCTCGAACATGGCTGTAAAATTGAAGTACATTAATCAGAGAGGTTACGTTACATCATAGTAATAAAAGATCGTTAAATCCCGCCCCAAATGTCCCTGACGCCATTTTGACGCCATCTTGGGCAGGTCAAAAGGGTCACTTCCTGGCACACTTAGCTTCATTTAATTATAATAAACCTAGGAGTCACTTTTTAAAGACGAAACCTTTGGAAACAGATAGGACTTTTTTATATATATGTATTTTATGTACAAACCCAATCCGAAAAGTTTAGACACTGTCAAATCTGAAACTGAAAATTTGTTCATAATAAAACATCGAAGACATATCCAATGTTTAAACTGAAAAAAATTACCACTTAAAGAAAGAAATACGATATTGAAACAGAGCCATGATTACCACTGTGTAGCTTTCCCTTCTTCTTTCGTCCGACTTGCTGGAGTTTTGGGAAAGAAATGTTATCCCATTTGTGTCTGATACACGATTCAGTCCTGGGTCTTCTTTGTTGTACTTTTTATTTTATGATAAGCCAAATGTTTTTATGTGGTGAAAGATCTGGACTGTAGCCGGGCAGTTCAGCACACAGACTCTTCTACTATGAAGCCATTCTGTTTTAATAAATGCAGTTTAGAATTGTGTTGCTGAAACATTCAAAGCCTTCCCTGAATATTGCTCTAAAACCTGGATTTATGTTTCAGCAGTGACGGTGCCTTTCAAGCTGCCCATTCCATATAGGCACTAATGTACTTCCATACCATCAGAGATGTAGACCTTTGAACTGAGTACTGATAATAAGCCATATTATCCGTCTCCTCTTTAGTTTGGAAAATGCAGCATCCATGTTTTTTTTTTTTTTAAACCACAGGAAATTACTGCTATTCAAATTGAACAAAATTAAATTAATAAATCATTGCATAAAACATAATAGGTAAATTGTAAATGTTAAATGTAAAACTTGCTGTTTCATATTGAAATGCTACATAAATACTACTTTTAAATGCTTAAGAAAATAATAAAGAATATTTTACACGTTTGAAAAACAAAACAATTTAAAAAGAAATCACCCACTTGGAGTCACTGTCAAGATATATATATATTTATAATAAAAATTTATATATTGATATATTGATCATTTATAAAAACCCTATGAGGTGGCTGTGATTTTCTATTTGACCACTAGATGGCGTGCAGTGACTTTAATTCTTAAAAAATACATTGCATTTCTGCTGAAGACCTTCAAACCATTTATCATCAATCTGTTAAATTTTACCTTTTAAATTTGACTTTCACACATCCATACACACACCACAAGGGTATTATGTCATTAACACAAATAATACATTATACAATAAACTATTAAATTTTTTTATGCTCTATCATTTTAAAAACCTTCAGGACCTTCAAAAAAACCTTGTTCCTCACTAGGTGTTTTTTACCCTGTATTTTACAGGTATATAATGCCTTTCCATGACTGGGTGAGCTACTTGCAGATAATTTTCTACAAATTTCAACTTTGGTGTGGTGAAATGCTAAAGAGCTCTGACCTTAACTCAACTTCACATCATTTGGATGAATTGGAATGCTGACTGCCCCCCAGGCATCCTCACCCTACATCAGAACCTCATTGTACTGATGTCCTTGTGGCTAAATAAATCCAAGTCTCCACATCAACAAATAGGGACTAACTATGTAATCAGACGTTTAGGAAAACCACATTAAATCTTATTTTTATTTGTCCACAAACCTAAACGGTACTGTATATATACAGTCTGTTAGCATACTGGATTTTGATTGGCTGGAAGATGTGTCAATATAATGACTGTTCTAATGAACAAGTAACATTACCTTATTTACAGCCATATTTGCATCCATAGACTGATAAAATTTGTTTTGCATGGCTACATTGATTTAGCTAACACAATGCGACAAAGCAGTTGCATATTTTATGTAACTTTTCAAATAAATGATATTTACGGTTTCATTACAGTAAATATCAGAGCAGTCATTTTGTTTCTACACTCAATTACATAATATCACTCAACATATCACTCAAATAAGATCAAAATTTATTTTTTCATGTTTGATGTTTATTTCATTGCTAACAAGACGTTGATACATACAACATCTTGTTTATTCAGCCTGTCAATATAACAATAGAGATTTTACTTCTAAAAACAGTTAAAAAGGGTCACATCTGTGGTTCTGCATAAAACATTGGGGCTCCGCTAATGAACAGTGTTACAGTAGTGCAACACACAAACCTACCAATTGCATTAATGAGTGAGAAAATCACAGATGTCAAAAAATGAATAAAAGAACCCGAGTTAGATATTAGACATTTTAAAAAGGTTGTGAAGCCCCAAACAAAAGAAACATTTACAATTCAAGCTGTTAAATCTTAAGCTGCATTTAAATGCTTTAAATTGAAGAGCTATGCTAGCCTCAAATAAGATTAATAAACCCTTTTGCAACACAACAAATACTCCCTGATAAATTTGGCACAAAGGCAAGCAAGGTAGGACTAGTAAGGACACTTAGGTTAGCTACAATAAAAGTAGGATAGTAATCATTTAACTGAGGCCACATGGTAAGGTGTTGCTATATTACTGGTGATAAGGATTGTGCCGACTAATCATATTTGTTTGCACATTATATCGAGGGTTAAAAGCAATTCAGAATTATGAGAAATAAGTTACAGGTACAACTCTTTCAAATGCAAATCAAGGTCGAACTTAATGGCAGTGCCACTTCTCAAAATGTTCCTTTGGATTTTTGAGATGGATCATTTGTATATTCATTTTCATGTAAATCATTTTGGATTTGTTTAGGGATTTATATAGATTTTGTCCCCTAACATTCCTGTAACATGTGCCATCATTTCAATTTCCCTTTTAGTCAGATGTTGGGCAGATGGTGGTCATACTTGGGCTTGTGTTTGTTCTTTAGCTCGGGTGCCGGGGAAACGGTGCTGCTGGTAAGTTGAGGCAAATACTGGGCCTGGAAAATCAAAAAGGAACATGTTCTGAATGAAAAGAAATTTCAAGATATGAAAAAAAGGAAAACAAACCCTGCTGAGAAACACAAACCCTTACAGAATTTGTGACAATTTATAATGGGAAGTATATTGGGTTTAATGGTCCCTGAGGGTTTCTAAATTAATTAGCTGAACTTCTATTGGTGGCATGCTCTGTCTAAAGATACAACTAAGGCCTAATAGGACACTTTTGGCTTTTTGTAGATCTGCTATAGGACTCAGCATTAAGCATCCATATTCAAATATTCTAATAAACCATTTCCTCAATTGTTTCTTGATTTTTGTCTGAATATTTATATATAATAAGATTAAATGTCGTACAATCTAATTCATTCAATTCATTTACATTTTCACAATGGACATTGTCTCAAAGCAGCTTTGAAGAATAAATTAGAACAAAATTCACAAAAAAAAAACAGTACTTATTGGAAACCAACTGTTAATAGTTTTATGGATAACAGCTCCCAGGTTGTAATTTGTAGTCGAAATTATTAGAATGTCAATGTTTTTATTGTAGTTTTCAGCAGGGATAATAGGAGCCATTGTTTTCCATCTCTACACAGCGCCTCTTCAGTTCTGGTCTTACAGTTTTTTTAAATACATTATTTCTAATATTTATAATGGTATTACAAATAGGATATTTTATACGAAGATAACTGATAAAAGTAAGCCTGAATACTCTGTTATAATATCTGTAATAAGCCATTATTTATTGGTTGTACTTTTATGGTTGCAATACTCATGTTCATAAAATGATTGAATGTAATGAAGATGGTAAAAAAAAAAAACTTTTTTATCTATCTTGAAAAATGTGCATATTACTTTCTCTTAGTGCAGATTTATGGATGGGACATTAGTTACCCCTGGCACTCTGCGTCTGGTTCCTTTTTCATGGCGCCTCATGTGTCGTTCACTTTCTCGTACCCATCCAACTCCACCCTCATCCTGGAGGTATGGCAGTTCTAATAACTCCTCACATGTCAATCTTTCAGCAGGGTCCATTATGAGACAGGACTATCCACACACACACACACAAACACACACACACACACACACACACAC